>JAQFVV010013033.1:0-305987 GCA_028023455.1 Epiperipatus broadwayi | reverse complement strand
ACTCTAGTAAAAATAAGCTATAGCTCATCTCCTACTATTTGTCTAACTTCTAAATGTTAAAATTGTAATTTTGTGAAACTAAAATTTGAGAATTAATGTAATCTGTAAATTTCTCGGACAATCTAGCTTACCTCCCTCTATCCTTCTTAGGTGTGTATTTCTCAAATCTACACTTTATTTATTATTATCATTGAAATATTACCTTCTCATAATTGTCTTAGTTTTAAAGCTAAATCCATAATCGCTTGAACAGTGAATGCGTGTCGAATTGTCATTAATATTTGCTTTATAAATAACTTAAAATTCATATAAATCGACACGCATTCAAAGAATCAGTTATTGTAATGCAGGGTCTACTACTTCGTAACAGCTGTCATGCTCGCTAGTAATAAGTACCCTTTTTAGAAATATTTTATTATTAAATTTTAATGAATAATTACGGAAATTTCATTTCTTTGAGAGTCACCAATTTTCTTTCAGTCAACGTTGATAATGGGGGGCCGAATTTGAAATCTAGTTAAATATTACCATAATCTTTTAGATCTTATACATGTGTTACGTTTGAAGCCACGATGGCTCATTCCACGCCGTGAATACTCCGGATTCTATAGGGTTGAATTAACCCCAGTCGCCCTACACAAGTGGACATGATAATGTTCCCGTAGGGCTTGACGACCGTCACGCAGACAGCTGGCAAATTGCGACATGGACCGCTTGTCCCTGGTTATGCTCATGGGACACCTTACCTCTTCGGGTCGAGGCAGAGACCAACCCGAAGCCCTTATAAACTTATTCACGGCATTGCAGTTTCATTGCTGCCATTTTATATCGCCCTTCTAAAGCGTACCACATGTCTCTTTATTTAGTTTATCATTCTCTATATCACTCCGCCTCGGCATTATCTTCGTCATCCACTCTCAAATAAATGTTCGCCCTTAGTCGTAAAATAAATATTTTTATTAAATAAATGTATGTCCGCCACCACGGATGACTCTTGCAGTGCAAAGTATAAATCCCCTACAGTACGCATTAGAAATACTCACTCGAGAACCTTAGGTAGCTAGATTATGCCTTCATATAAATGAATGCTCTTTATAAATAAATGTATTTTTATATATAGTAAAATTGCCAATTAGCTATTGAAACTCTGAATATAAAATATGATTAATAACATTAATAATGTTTTTTTTTATTAAATACGTAAATAAATAATTTTAACTGTACGTCTGTAGTTAAGTTTTCATTTATTCAATGCCCATTATATATATTTCCTCGATTATATATGTGAATTAATATTCGTTTGATTGTTGGCCAACTCGGAAACAATACCATGAATCTCGTGCATCTCCCTGACCACCGTGCCTAAAGAAGTGTTTACTTATGTCGCATCAGAGGCGTTGTTCCGTAGATTGTAGTGTGGAACCGATAAACTATGTTCGAACTCGGTACCATGGATGGCTTCGCTACTCGATGGTGCTGCTGTTCTGTGTGGTGGTCGAATTCTGCACTATGTTAACGAGATACACGTGTTTTGACTGTTACAATACTTTTTTTTTAATTTTACACTAACTATATCTTACATTTCAAGTTTCAAAAGGGAACTTTATTAATAAAAACTTAGCATATTACAATAAATAGAAATGAAAAACAATATATACAACTTGACATATTTTCATTTTCTTAGTATTAAAAAAAAAACATTACACATTAAACATACAATATTATAATGAATATATAATCGACAAAAAAAAAAAATATATAGTTAGAACATCTCACTATAAGTTAGAGCACTGATATATAAGTGACCATATAGCTGCAAATATATCTAGAGGAGGAGTTTTTTGCCTGTGTTTAATTGTGTCTAGTTTGTTTTTGTACGTGTTCAGGTGTCTTCTTATGGAGTAAACATACTCCGAAAGCACTAAGCTAAATGTTATTTGTGAAATTTTTTGTTAACGTCACCTATATATGTTTAAAGCATATTATAAGTATTATATTATTGTAAAGCAATAAGCATATTGTGTGATGTATAGTCAAGCATCATATAGGCTACTACACAGAAGATGTTTTTGATCTTCTTTATGATATAATTGACATAACGTTTCCATGTTGATAAGATTTTTCTTATACCTAAAAAAGTATAATGTAGATCACATTTTTATTTTGAATATAAATTCAAAATATTTTTATTCAAGAGTCCAGTACTTAAATCTTCTTATTATCAGTCTATTATTAATATCAGACATTGGAGAGTCAGCATATTTATTTATATATGAATATAGAAGAGTATAAATTTTCCAATATTGACATTTATCTTGTGGAAATGTTATCTTAATGTTTGCCATTATGTTAATTGTTTGAATATATTTTGTGTGTGGAAAAAGTTTATCTGTTGGTGTTACTTTAAGTATCATCTCCAGATGTGAAAATCATTTTGTCATGGTTAATATAAGTTTAATAGATTTTTGGATTCTGTTTACATAACTTGAACATTTTGAGTAATATGATACTATAATATTCTGAGTGAAATTGCATATGTCTCCTTTCCCTACAAGAGCTTTCTACATAGGAAATAAACATTTGAAATGAATGATTTTGTCAAAATTATGATAGGTAAGTAATCTTTGTGGTGATAAGTATATTGGTAAGAGTTACCTTAGAATAGAGTGAGAGATATGCCCTTGAAAATGATGGTATTAGATGTTCTGCTGCTAAAATTTATCTTTTATTTACTTTCACATAGGCATATCACTCAAGTGGAAAGAAAATTTAAACATGTAGTTGTTATACCAAGAGATATGTTTGTATTTATTTTATCTGTGTATATGTACTATGCTTATGATCTGTCTATATTGAATTCAAATTTATGGAAATTAATTCCTTCATAGTTTTTATTAATGTCTAAATTTCTTTTTTGTTGCTGTTACTGTTTTAATGAAGATTGTAATATTACCCATGTATGCTATGCAGATTATATTATAACTAATGTAGGTATATAAATACCTGGAAGATGTTTTTCTATGTTGTTGAGGAATTGATTTATATACATTGTAAACAATAAAGCACTGAGGTATTTATTGACTTTGGTTAAATGAGGAAGACATTTTTTCATTCAATGTATTTTTAGTAAATTTGTAAGCATGTGTAGAACAGATTTTGATATACTAGTATTTTCCAAAGTTTGTAGGAGAATATCAGTTGGTACAGTGTCAAAAGCTATTTTAATGTCGAGCTGTACTACCATTGGGCTATATTTCTTTGCATTTTGCACTGTATCTATGATTACTTTGTTGATGATCCTTTTCTGGCAAATTACAGCTGAGATGAGTGGTAATAGATGTGAATTCATCTTGTTTTTAATATGTTTTTTAAGTAGTTTTATTCCTAATGGACCCATGGATATTGGTGTTTTATATTTTGCATTGTGGATGGTGATATGTAAATTGTGGTTCATAAATTTATCTTGATTGGAAATTAGCCACATCTGCAAGATATGATGATGTGAATTAACTTAGGTATTCAAATATAAACTTTGATAAGATTGGAAGGCCTTGTTTCAATATTTAGGCATATTTTTCCAAACTTTGTAAAGAATCTTGTGTTTTGAATAATGGTTTGTTCATGAAGATTTGAAAATGATGTCTCTCTGTAATTTATCGTTGAAATGTGTATTGATTGAAGTTAGTAAATTATCACTAGTCACAATCGTGTTGTCTTTTACTAGAGCAGTAGGAACCCTAAATGTAGGTAATGCCCTTAGGCCCATTGAATATAGAGTTTTTTTTTGTGATAATAAATTCTTTCAGTACATTGCATTTTTTTAAATATTTAATATTTATTAATTTAGTGATTATGATGTGGGTATACACTTCATAATTTTATCATTCAGTTCATTAATGAGAATTAAGAGTCTTGTAGGACCCATTGTAGATGTAGTAACATAATTTATAGCGTGTGAAATTATTTGTGTGAATAATATCCATCTTTGTACAAAGTTAAGTAGTTTATCTTTCAGCTTGATTTAAGTAGAATATAAATTTATGAGCATAGAAATTCTGTAGTTCTTGTATGTAAAAATATTGTTTTATTGTGTTGTATTGAGTGGAATGTATAGTTTAGATCTAGAATAGCTATTTTGCTGAGTGGTCATGGAGCAGGTACTAGTTGGATTTTAAGTGAGGGTTGTAGTAATGGTGAATAAAAAAGCCAAATAAATAAGTTATGAATGCCTCTCATTGTTAAATGTGACTGCATCATTTGACAGAAACACCTCACCACTTGTTAGTGAAATATTAATAAGATGAAACCATTTGGATACAAATATGATAAACATCAAGTGAAAATCTCCCATCAGTGGATTAGGAACTGAAGACAATGCATATAATGAATTTATTATTTGAATGATTCTATTCATTGGTTTATGGTTTTGTGTGAATATATATATATATTTGAGCTTATAGTCTTATAATATGTTATAAGTTTTATAAAATGACCATCTATGTAAAATGTTCTAAATGAAGTAAATAGGCATGACTTCACAATAATCACTCCTAAGCTTCCATGTCCATTTCCATTTAATAATGTTCTCAAAGAAGAAATTCATAATATACAGGGAGTATTCATTTTCAAATTCCACAAATATGTATCCTCTCTCATTTTTGCCATTATAACCAAATTTCCCCTCAGCAATACTAGCTTTCAATTATGCTCCAATTCTAGCAATTAAGTCTCTCATAACAATTTAAAAGTATTGTTTGATGAATTCAAAAACATTTTCTACATCTATATAAAAAATGTTTACTTCTTCACTACAAAAAGAACTTATTGGGGTAGAAAGCTTATCTAGTATCTTGCATTAAATTGAATAACTAATTTTGGCACTGTCTAATATGCTATGGATCTCTTCAATAATCATTTTTTATTTATAATGAATCTCACTTCAATTGTATTTGCAATATTTGCATCTTTGCATAAAATGTCTCTACTTTCCAACTTTTTTTAAGTTCCAAAAAAGTTTAACAATATCTCATTTAATATCAAAGAGTTCTTCCAATTTATGCAATGTTTCTTCTTCTGAAAATATTCTTAAGTTGTGGGTAGCTAATTGAATGTCATCATACTAGCTGAGACAAAGGCAAACCTTAATCCAAGAATGCTGTATCAGTCTTGGATTAAGGTTTGCCTTTGTCTCGCCTAGTATATATATGGACAGTCCTTTTGCCTGTACCCCACAATATGTACCAAGTTGGGTCAGTCCAATTTTATCCTTTACGTTGTTGATGAGTTTTTTAAATTAATAGTAAAACAGTATGCATACATATATAAACCTAATAAACATTAATAATGTTTTCATCTATTTCATTTAATATAAATTCTTTATTTATAAAACTTAGTTTTGCTCTTGCTGAGCTGTTTTCAAACTAAGCATATTCAAAATAGGCAAATAATTTGTAGCTTTAATCTAGATAGTGTATTCTTAATACAAAAAATTGCAAGATTTAATATAATCGAATTATTCAAGTCTATATTATTGATTTAAATAATTTATATGTTGTTGTTTTTTAAAAAAAATCATAGATTATTTATACTTCTATAGAAATAACAAATTAATATTTAATTTAATGTTAAAGAGTTACTATTTATATTCTGTCACACATTACAACAAAATGCTGGATATTTAGTATCCGCTTGTGAGTACACATTAATTTGAAGTATTATAGTATTATTATTAAAAGGCATGAATTCAACAATACCTCCTGCTGAACATTTAACTAGTTATCTGTCTAGTCATAAAATGTTCAACCTACTATATATATAAATAGTTTATGCTTATTTTCCCCCTGCAGTTTGAAATAAAATTTTCCTGAAGATAAGACCGTGATCATGCTCTATTGATATCAAACATGGATTGATTTATTTTTTACTCTATTCTAGAGCCATTAACTGTAAGTCCGAGTAATTTAAAGATTTCAGGTGTTATAATATGATAATTTCCACATTCCCAAATCACATTCTGGTTTTGGCCTTCATCAATGAGAAGTTAGGACAAAAGCTAAAACTAATGCATTTAGGCATCTAGGAGCACCTTTTAATCTCAAGTTAATCATCTAAAATTCAAAGAAATCTACGGTTTTGAATTCAAGTCAACTTGCTTGCAAAATTTCAGCTTTGAACTCTAAGTCCTTTATTGATAATGGCAAAAATCAGTAATTGGTTTGGTAATGTAAATATTATAGTATTATATTATCTGATATCCACTGACTATTCAGCCTTCCACTAGAAGCCTTTCAAGTGAGATGAAGAGAATTGCTCTTGGGAGTATATGGGTAAGCTGAAAAAGTTATGCTTATGTTATTGTTGGTAAAAGAATATTAAATAAAAATAAGCAAACCAAATAAAAGAAAAATCAAAATAAAAGTCCATAAAAAAAAAAAAAAAAAATACAGAGTAGTATTGTAAATAATTGTTAGAAAAGAGAAAAAAATTAATGTAGATTTCAATATTAGTGACTATTTATTGTTGTAAATCTATAGAATTAACTTTTCTTATAAATATACTTATTTGCAGTTGCTATTTATTCTTTTTTTTGTATTGAAAAATTTTCTAAAAATTAAAGTGTCAGCAAGATTTTTTCTGATTGTTAAAAGGACTAATGAAATATTGAAACGCAATTGCCTATACAGTACTTTTTTTTTTTTTGCTTTTGTTAATTCATTTCTGATTGTTGATAATAAGTAGTCAACAAACTGTATTAAATATTAGAAATGCAATTCAGTATTCATTATAATTATTATAAAAGATAGCAGATGCTGGAAAAAATTGAGAAATAACATCCAATGAAAAAGGAGGTAAAGCATCAAATATAAGCACTGATATTTAAATCCTTTAATGTTTTGATACTATTTTATTAATATTTTTATTGAATATAATGGGAAGATTACAAAATATTTAGAAACCATTAAGTATTTTCCAGTAGATATCTTTTAATAAATTTCATGCATTATAAATGAAAGAAATTTAAAACGTATCTTTAAAATTAATGATTTTTAATATTATGGCTATCTACTGAATTGCATAATACTTAGAACTACTATTTAATTACAATTTTGTTATTGGATGCCAAAACAGTAGCAAACCCTCCATACAGTGGCGCCACTCAGTGCAAGCCATAGTAATCTTTGGATGCTAGAAGGTTTGTGCATAAAATCCCAGTGCCTACTCATCCAATATCCCTAGACTAGTTTCTAACTTATGGCTTTCATCAGTAAGGAGCTTTGGTTCTGAGAGCACTGAGTGGCACTACTGTAAAGAGAGTTTGCTATTGTTTTAACAGCTTGGGTAATATAGAAAACAGTGATTGTGTGATGACATTATATAGCATCAAGACTTAGCTATCACATAAATATAATTACTATTCTTCACTTTTAACATAGTGGAATAAAATTTAGTACTTTTCTCCATGCAATGCATTAATATGACCATGTTCAACAGTATTCTATATTATTGCTTTAAAATATTGATGTTAATAATGGAGTATAAACAAACAAAAAATATATAGGGCAAAATAAAAATAAGGTAATAAAGATTAAAAAAAAAACATAGATCCCTTATAAAAATTGTCATGGGAGGAAAGATAAAACTTAATATGTAATTATAATATAAAAAAGTGGCACCTTTGATTTACTAAATTCATACTAAACTAGTTATGAGTCCAAAAATCCCAAAAAAAGTTTTTTAAATATGACTATAAGATTATATTGAATACATAAAGAGATACAATCAGAATTACCTTCTAGGACTTGAAACTATAACTTTTACATTAAACAGAATTTATTGAAATCTGAAAAAATATTTAAATGGTATTATTGAAGACACAGTCCATAAGCTTTACAACCTTTTACTTTTAGATAATGAAACTAGAGTAATAAAAAATGAGGTTCTTATCTATCATTTCACTTTCTAACTTTTCTGATAATTTCATTTATTTTAAATTCAAAATTCTTAGCTATTAGTTCATTTTACCAGGGACATTTTCATTTGTTTAATATGGAAATAATGATTTCTTCATTATTAACCAATAATATTATAATAATAATATGGAATATGTACACTTGCAGAAGTACAATGATTGCATCTGTATGCTGGGATTGACAATGCTCACTGCTTTAAATTCTTTTTCCTCTTACTTTTTTTATTAAATAAAAGCAAACATAATGTCATGTGATATAATCTTTTTGATACATTCTTAATTTTACTTAATGCAAAATTAGCAAAAAATGTTGGTCTGAATAAAGTCCGTATTATATCTGACTTACAAGTTGGAATCTTATTTTATTAAAGTGAAAGGCTTAAAACCTCTTGTATGCGCTTTTAGAATGCTTATATGATAGCCAATCAGATGTAATGATATCTTATTTTATATAAAACAGATTTTGTTTTCTTTTTTAAAATGTTAGATCTAATACACATTTATGAACATGTTGCTTTTTATAGTCAGTAAAATGCTTATAATTATATCATTTTTAAATAAAGTAATTAATATATTATATATATATTCATGGCAAGATTCGTAAAAGAAAAAACAAAATCGATGGTTATAATTTCTATTGGCCAAAGTAAGTTGCCATGAAAAGCAACATGTTTAACAGTAATTTGTATTATAACTTTTCCACTTTCTAATAAAGCAAACAAAATCTTTACATAAATAAAGTCTGTCTGTTATACATAATTTCTGTGGATTATAATTTTAAATTTGCTGATTTTAATGGTGAAAATTCGCAAAGATATTCCAAAATGTTAATGAGATCTAAAATATTAACAGAAGTTTGCAACATCATTATTTAAAAATTGAATTTGAAAATGATTTAGCAATGACTTGACCAATATTTTATATGAAGAGACAAACTAATAGATTGATAATGGTTTTTTATTCTTTTTGAATTCTAATAGAATTTTTATACAATTTTTTAAAGAGTACGACATTTTACTTTCCCTGTCCATTAACATGACAGATGTCTTATCTAATGCTTGTAGAAATTCTTCAAAAACATGAAAAAAAAACTTGTTTTATATATCTTTCCAATTAATTATAAATTTATTAAACGCACATTGATTACGTAAGTAATATTTACTGAGGCTATAACCTGTGGTTAAAACACCTGTAGAGGTCCCTACTATTGCATTTTATATGCATATTATCGAGGTTATAGCCTCAGTAAATATTACTTTCCAATTAATATAATTTTTATTAATATTATTTGTAATGAAAATTCTATCACTTTATATGAAAAAATATTCTAATTAACATTTCAAAATGTAAAATTGTTTTCATTTCTCTTCTCATAGTTCCTTCTTCAACGCCCTCTTTTCTGTGTTGATTTATAATTTAAATGGTATGTTAAAATTCTTTCAAGTTTATAATAAAAATTTATATATATTTGTAATATTATTTTTTAAATATATATGTGTATGTAATTCTCTTTATATTGACCTGTCTCCTATTATACAAACACAAAGAAGATACAATATTTACACAAGTGTGAAAATGGTCAAATGTTAACATGCCTAATGCATCTGACATCTAATTTTAAATAACTCAAATAAAATATACTCATGGTGTGATGAACGATCAAGAATTATTTAATATCTAAATGCTAGCAAATATACAAACTGATTTCATAATTATCACATGATCACCATTTCCTAAACTTGCTCAAGTTGTTATTAAAACAGGCAACACTCTCCATACAGTAGTACCAGTCAGTGCAAGCCAGAGTAATCAATGGATGCCAGAAGGCTTGTGCATAAAATCCCTATCTATTGCCTACTCATCATTAAAAAAAATTATTTTGAATATAAATATATAACAATTAAACTGAATGTATAAGATGTGTAAGAGATGGTGATCATGTGATGTTTAGTGAATGTATATCAATATATAAATTAATAATTTTTACTATTTGAATTTTTAACAAAATTAGATTATATATTACCTAAGTCATCATTATCATTTTTTTATTTTTCACAAATTGCCTACAATGATTTTTATCTGATAACCTGTTTTACATTTAATTTCTATGACATCTTTTATAATACATTATGCATTAATTTAGTGGGTATATGAGCACAGACTTTCACACGACCCACCACTCTCCACTCGATCCATCATCAGATTTTCAATTGGATGGACGGTTGAAGAGTTGGAGTGTGTAGTAGATTGGAGCCTGTCCATTAAAGTATGAAGATTGTCTATCTTAATATATATCTGAGCACTTATTGCATATATGTGTAGAGATGATAATCTGGAGCAACTGATGATTGCTGGTTTAGCATGAAATACATATATTGGTGATTATTTATCTTTTCAGCATATATGTGTTTAAGTGTATCAGCGTTATTAGATAGAGTGGAGAGCGGTGGGTGGTGTGAAAGTCTGTGCTCATATACCCTATATATTACATATATAGACACAGGTATATAATAAGCCTGTGTTTCAGTTATTGATTTATTGCAATTCTCTTTACAAATTACATCTTTTAGATAGTAACTAGTGAATAAATATACGTGTTTCATCTCTAAATCTCTTAAAAAACTAAAAAATATGGCAAGCATTGGTGATCGAATGGTCAGCACAGCTGCCTTACAAGCAGTTGTCCCGGTTTAGCGGTTTCGCTTCCTGGCCCATATATGACACATGAAAAAAAACCTGAAAAATATTGGTACTTTGTCTCGTTTTGGATTTTTTTTTCTTTCAGGGCAGAAATCCATTAAGTGTTTAATGATACATTATCTACTTATTTCACATATTGAAGATATAAAATGTCTTCTCATTTATATCTAAATAGTGTGGCTTGTATTAACTGCTTAAAATCTAGCTTTGATTTTTATGATCTTACTGTTATTTTATATAAGATATTTTTGCCTGTTTGTCTTATAATTGTAAGTTTGTTTCTTCAAGACTTTTCTAATTAAATAAAATGTCTTATTAATAAATATTTGATATATATATATATGTTCTTATTAATAAATATTTGATATATATATATATGTTAAGGGAATGCAGTAATAAATATTTGATAGTATATTAAAGAGCAATCAGTTTAACTCTTAATCAAACACGATATATGTTGAGCCAATTTCTATAATAAATTGGTTCATTGGAAAATTAAGCAACCATTGACAAAATGAATGTATTGTTTTCCAGGATCTATAAAATGTCAATATATTCTATCAATGAATTCACTTTATTTGCAAGGCCCCTTATTCTGATCGTTTTATATACTGGAGGAGAAAACACATTACGTAGTCTATTACAATTTAAAATGTTTCCTTATAACAAAGTATACAATACCCATAAGATTCATTTTAAATTAGTATTCTCTGCCATTCTTGAAAACATTATACCAAAATTAGAATGAAAGTATTTCATGATTAGATTATACATTGTTAAGGCTTTATCAAAACTTTTATCGTTGAACTTCAAACTCATTTAATTTATTTTCACATACATAATACTTAGAAAGCAATAATTCTGATTGTTATGGATTTACTATATAGCTTCTAGTTATATCACTAACAGATACTTTACATAGGGAAGGTATAGAGACTACATCATACTTATGTTATTCACCTCCTCCTTTTCTAAAAAACATGGTCTCAAGCAAGAAAAATAAAAATATAAAAAAATAAATATCAAAGTCATTTATGAAAACAAAACAATAAAAAATGAGCAAAAATATACAACATATAATATTATGTATAGAGCTCACAAAATAAACTCTTAACAAGCTTTGAGAATATCCTCAATCCCAGACCGGTTTCGATTTCTGGCGTCAATAGTGAGGTGTCAGGATATTCTAGCATTTGATTAAAAATACTAAAATAAGCCCAGCACTTTATCTAATGTATAACTAGTGAGTAGAAAATCTGAAATTGTCAGACATCCATATATCTTCCATATGGCAATTTGAGTTAGATAGTTGGATTGGAAGACATATGGATGTCTGACAATTTCAAATTTTCTACTCAATAGTTATACATTAGATAAAGTGCTAGGTTTGTCCTAGTATTTTTAATCTAATGTTTGGATATCCTGGCATCTCACTGATGCTACCAGAAGCAGAAACCAGTCTGGGATTGAGGATATTCTCAAAGCTTGTTAAGAGCTTATTTTGCAAGCTCTATATATAACATTTATAAATACAAGCTTTATTCAATTAAGTCATGAGACATCTGACTTGATTTTTTTATCAACATATAATATAAATGAAACTTTTTCAAGTGATCCTTGAGATGATGAAATGTTTCTGTTACTTTGCATTACTTTATATCCTGAAAGTGTTTTTCATTAGACATTAGAATTAAAACTGAAAGAAGGTATAGAAGATTTATATTTTTATACTTTCATTATAATGTCTCATCTAACTATTGCCATTCTCAATTCAAAGAAATGAATGTTAAAGATTAAATAAAAGCAAAAATTTTACATTTCTTGAAAATTTAGCACCAATCAAATATTGGCTGAGATAATAAATATCAACACAGTTCCAATGATATTTTGAATATTAGTTATATTTGTTACCAATTTATAAATCTAATGCTAGCCTAAGGATCATTTTATGTCATTCTAATTCTAAAATGAAAATTACAAATACTGAAATGGTCAATTGTTCGAGAGATCATGGGACATTCTGATAAAAGATGTTTTAAGTTTCTGTCTTGGAAATCTTGGTGAGAAGAATGTTCTCTAAATTTGATGAGACTTCTTATTGTTGTTTATTTGGGTGCTTTTATTCTGAATTAAATGGTGGAAATTAATATTACCTTCATCATTTTAAAGTAGATTTTTAAAGGTGAAAAGTTAGGGTCATTTTGGGCAATTAATTGTACTCAAGATTTTGAATCATTAAGGAATAGAAAATATTGATCTCTATTGAAATAAATATAATGTAGACATTTATCACAAATAAAACAGGCAAAACTCACTATACGTATTGGTGATCATGTGATATTTATCACAAATACAGATAGTGGGATATGATCAACTCTGTAAAATTTAGAAGAGAATATTTGTCAACATTATAAACTAATAACAACTAGCATATGATTAACATTAACTAATCTATTAAAGATCTTCTAATAGTTTTTTTTTTTATTTTATTTCAGAATTTGGAGGAATTTAAAATGACTTGCTATCTATGTATTTCTGCATAAATTAACAATCTGATCCAGGAAAATACCAAATAGAAACTTTTAATTAAGAATCTGACCTTTTGTAAAGGTATTCATTGATGTAAATAATCACTCTGTAAATGAATTTGTGTATCACATTGTTAATCCAGTGTCGTGAATCAATTACGACAAGATATTAAACCACTGAACATCACATGCTCTCAGATCCAAGGCTCTTCACTGATGAAAGCCACAAGCTAAAAACTAGTCTAGGGATATTGGATGAGTAGGCACTAGATAGGGATTTTATGCACAAGCCTTCTGGCATCCATTGATAACTTTGGTTTGCAGTGGGTGGCATTACTGTATGGAGAGTTTTGCCTGTTTTACCACAATATTTTATAATGTATAACTTGAAAAAAAAACTTTGATTATTTCTTTCATCAGCTCTTTAAATTGGTTAATTATTGAAGTACACACTATTATATTAGCAGAGAAAACTTTATACCAAAATACATTCACTGTGGGAAAGCTTTTTGTTGAAATCTTTGGGCCCATATTGTGATTTATCTGCTTATTAATTAGTTATGATTGCTGTTTCTGTTTTATATGAATTCAATATTGTTGAAAATTTTTGATGATTAATAATATTCCAAATAGATTTGTTTCTCTTTCTGTGATGATTTTTTTTTAAATAAATGAATGAATTTCTACTTTTCAGCAAATGAGTAATGTCATTTTTTGGTTAGTTGTAACTTATGCTCATGTGGCTGCAAGAGGCGCTGTTTCCGTGTCAGCCACAGAAATATTCAGAGTAGGGGGCCAGATTGCTGGTAGTTTCTGGTAGCAGACAATGTAAGGTAGATGTGTTTACCTATGACTATCACTACCACCAAGTGGGCAGTAGTGCTGGCAGCTATTTGGCATAACATTCCTGTGTGTAGTGGTGGAACTTGTGTCACTGCTTTTGGCCCCCTACTCTAAATATTTCTGTGGCTGAAATGGAAACAGCGCCTCTAGCGGCCACATGGGGCATAAGTTAAAAGTACCATTTTTTATTTATATTTTGATGGTTCATTGATGTATTGTTTGATTTTGACTTTTAATAAATCATGTTAACTTCTTTAGTTAGGTAGACAGGTGCTTTGTGTTCACACTTGTAGATGATTTTTTGTTAATTTTTTCTGTTATAAGTTAAATATTACATATTTTTACCGACAAAGAGGTAAATTATTAGTTTTTGACACAAATGATTTTTGTTCAACATTTCAGAATGCTAATTGTGCAAATATTTAGGGAGGCTTTTTGTCCTTTGATTTTCATTATAATGTTAAATATTATTCTTTCTGAAAAATTAATGGAATGATAAACTAATAATACTGATACTACTTTGATGTTCAAACTCACATATTTTGTATTGATTGCTTGGTTTATGTTTAAAAGTTTCTTTCTATATTTAATTAATAATAATTTAAGCGGCCATATAATAATTGAATATATCAAAGCTTTATCTATGTTTTTAAACAATATTTATAAAATTAATTCTCTTATAATATTCAAGATTATTGATTAATATAAAATGCTAGCACAATATAATCATTAATTAAATTTTAGATCCATAACTAAAAAAGTTTTAATGAAAATATTAGTAGACATCTTATATATAAAATCCTATTTTCTCTGTTGTCTGATTGGTGAGTGTATGAATGTTTGTCTGATGTAAACATGTCAAATTCATAATTCTACATTTATGTGGACCATAATTTCACAATTAATTAAAAAATTCTAGGAAAAAATCAGTACAAGTGTTTTTAATTAAAGATATATAATATTTATTTCATGGTAAGGATTTCCAGACAGCTGCAGAAACAGTCACAAACACCGATTTGTAATTCAGCATTAAGGTGCTCCATGTTTTCATGGTGTGTCAAACCCCTAACATAATTCAGATATATATCAATCCCCAAATATAGTTCAAATGAATGACATATTTAGTAATGTTTAATAAAAAAACATATTTATATAAAAAATTTTAAAAAAATTGTTAAAGCAATCAATTAAGAAAAAATATTATATTTAATAAAAAATATTACAAAAACGACAGGCTCAATGACTGGCATTTTTGTATTCCAACATTAATAAATGGTAACTATTAATAAAGCTAAAAAAATATTATGATTAATCATGATGCTGCTGGTGAAAAGTCAAAAAAAAAATTTAATTTTTTATTCAGAGGGTGTCCAATAAATATATATTTTATATTTGAGCTATCAAAACATATAACGAGTATATTTAAAAATGTAAATTTTAATTTAGCTTTATTAAAATTTGGAAATTTATTTATGTAATATTAAAATGTTTTGTTTAATTTACATTAAAACTTTTAAAAAAATTATTAAAGCAATCAGTTATTACAAAAATAATAGGCTGAAAGTTTTTTTGTATTTTGCTGTAATAATGGGCTTTCAGACCAGTGAATATTCTCACATTTAAAATCTTTTGCTTAATTTACATTAAATCTGGAAAAAAAATTGCTAAAGCACCATGGGTCTTTAGAAAGCTGGATAGATCTGATAATAGTAATAAATTACAAGTTTAAATGAAATTAATGAAACATCAAAGATTGTGAGAATAATTTTAAAATTTCCCAACTATAATTTATTTATACATAATGCTATGATCTATTCTAATAGTATATAAATATAACTTTTATAACAAATTATAGTTGATAATTTTTAAACAATTTTATATATATTAATATTTCTTTTAAAACTTTTTTAATCATGGAAATAAAATTTAATTTTTATTATAATTTTATTATTATTAAATGCTTTTATTTAAGTTACAATATCTGTTTGTTTGTTTATTTTGATAAAATTTTAAAATCAAAGTTTATTGTATTTATATCCAATAGAATTTATTCAGATTTTGTATGTTTGTAAATCACTGACAATGCAATTTGATAATGAAATATTTTAAGTAGGTTCCCTAGTTTATTTATTGTAGAGAAATTGGCAAATCAAATTTTAACTACTTTGACATTAAATTTCAAATATGTTGATAACAGTTCAATATGTTTTCAGTAGTGTAAGCAAGAGGGTAGTATATATGTATTTTTAAAAAGCTTACATTAAAAAGACTTTTGCAACCTTTTAAAATTCAAATAAAAACAAATCTTCATTTTTCTTGATTACACCTGGGTCTCATTTTATGCGGTAGATAGGTTCCTCAGAAAATGCGCACAAAAGAAATCACACAACAATAAATGTAACTTACCTTGAAAAATGGGGAATATGTTCCAGTAATTTTTAGAAGTCGCACAAAAGCAAAGCAACAATGCAAAAATACTTTAAAATTCGCATTAAAAAAATAAGGAAATAAAGTATGATTAATAAAAAATTTCAAATATTTGAAAAAAATTAATACAAGACAAACTTTTTTTACTTTTTTTATTAACTGCAGTATTTAATTTTACATTTTTTCATACATATTTTAATCATTACCGCTGTTTACAATATGCATTCGTTTGTGAACTAGTAAGAAATCAGAATCATGACATGTAGTACAACTAGCGCCACTTTCAGTCTTCAGCTATGTTAATGGTTTTCTGTTTCTATATTAAAAAAATGAGATTGCAATCAAAACAAAAAAAATATACATTATCATTAGAAAGATTATTTTCAGTTTATAAAATCAATAAAATCTTCGTTATTATTTATTTTAAAAATCTAAAAAAATATTTATTTCTGTTAATATCTAGCAAAATACATTTTAAAAGTTTAAAATTTTTGAATATTGTGATATTTTTATATGTACGTATAAATCTCTTATTATTATTATTTACTCATTAGTATAAGTAGGTTATTTATATAGAAGCTAAGATTCTAAATATGTCTTCAGGCCATATTCACATTAGCTGCTAATATAACGTTATATTTTTGAGAAAAAAAAGTATTTCAAATCAAAATAAGTTATTAATAATTTAAATTTCTTGATATCTAATAAATATAGTGAAATATCAAAGATATTAAGAAGAAACATGAATCGCATAATTTCAAAATCGCATTAAAATAATCTGCATAAAATGAGACCCAGGAGTATATAAGATTTCATTTTTAAAAAGTGTATGAATTTTTTTCTTTTAATTATAAAAGTTGTTTTGTTTTTAAAAAAAAATGCTTTCCAATCAAAAACTATATTGTAAATGATCTTTAATATTTTGCTTTCAAATATTAATCTGACATTTGGGACAATTGCAGAAAATATCTGAATGCTGAAACATAAAAATAGTATATATAAAAAATATATACTTTGATTTATTGCAGACTAAAAAGTTTGAAAATAGTGATTTCTTCAATGCACAATTGGAGTTTTTATATTTAATTTGAAATTAAAGTATGGGAGATTCAGAAATTAATTAATTCAATTTAAATAAATTGTATGATATAATATATCTTTATGTAATAACAGCGACATGTATAATTACAATAATCATACACATACAAGCTCTTTTCAGCAAATATTGATTTTTGTCCTTTTCAATGTGTTGGAACTATTTTACAATTACAATCTTCATTGTCAAAAAGAGATTTTATATATATGACTATAGTTGTTTTATAAAAATATATTATATCCTATGCATTATTTAAATATATGTAAAAGCAGCATAATGAATTAAACTTTCCATTTTTGATAATTAATTCAATTTCTACTTTTTATAAGGAAGTAAATAAATAAATTAATTTCTGGACCCCCACACCTTTTTATTTTATGTTAAATATAAAAACCGATTGTGGATTGAGGAAACAATTATTTTCAGGCTTTTTAGTCTGCAGTAAATAAAAGTATTTATTATAAATATTTTTATAGATATTATTTTACAATCATATCACAGAATACACTTGTTTCTAATAAGTTACTCAAAATTATTTTGCAGTCAGACTCATAATGAGTTAATAAACTTGCAAATACAATTTTTACTTTTCATTTATCAATGCTCATTCAGTCAGTCTGGAAAAATTTGCTCATTCATTGAGTCTGAAAAAGAAAATGAAATTTTGCTAGACTGAATGGATGAGCATTGATAAATGAAAAGTAAAAAATGGATTTGCAAGTTTATTAACTCATTATGAGTCTGCCTGAAAAATAATTCTAACTTATTTGAAGCAAGTGTGTTCTGTGATCTCCTTTTGCTCAGATTGAATGAATGACCATTTATAAAGCAAAGTAAAAATTGTATTTGCAAGTTTATTAAAATGACTCATTACGGATCTGACTGCAAAATTATTCTGACTAACATATTTGGAATGTGTTCTGTGCTGTGATTATAATCTTAAACATTACATATTTAAGCAGTCTTAAGTTATTTATGTGCTGTTAAAATCAGTATTATTTTACAAATGCAGTTTATTAACACTTTACATTATACAAATATAACTTTTACATTCTTTAAACAAGAGCTGTTATAATTATCTATCTATTCTTATATAGTGTTAGAGATTATGTGCATGTTAGGATATTAGATTTTCATCTAATTAATGATTGACACCATTATTACACAGTATGAGGATTTTCAAATTTAGATATTTTAAAATGGATATATTGTTACATTTAATATGATCACTATATAAATAATTTTCAGTAGTGTATTAGTCTGTATCTAAAGTTTTGCAAATTTTTTTTTGTCCATCGATGATATCAGCATTTTTTTTTGTCCATCTATGATTTCAGTAATTTTTATTTTTTTTCCCATCGATGATTTCAGCCTTTTTTGCATAGAAGTGTATCACTTGCAGGCTTCTTGGTGTTTCTGCAGTGACACCTGGTGGCCACAGTATGCATCATTGAACACTACCTAATTTTCTTATGTAGTTTTAATACATATATTTTTGCACTCTTTACATAAGTGGTAACATCTTGAGAGCATTACATATATATTTTCTTAGTATTTTTTATTAAAGAGATAACAGTACTATTTTTTCAAAACCTAATAGAATGTTTTTCATATTTTGAACACACTATTTTCCTAATATTTATTATGACGCAAGGATTGCTATCCAGTGCTTTATAAAACTTTAGGAATCTAAATAATCATAAACACAAACCAGCATTGCTGAGAATCAAACGAAGTCATAAAAAAAAAAGTGCAAATATCAAAATATTGTGTTGACAATTATATTACAGTATGTTCATGAAATACTTGAATATGTGAGAAAAGTAGTAAATGGCAATATAAATATGTGTAAAGGTATAATTAATGATAATGAGCAAAATAGAAAAGAAAAATGTAATTATTACATGATGTGAAAAAAGTATTAGGTTATGGATGTTAAGTTCTTTCCTGGCAATAGTATATTCCATCCAAAAAGATAGCCACAACCCAGGAGTTGCAACATAAGCCACGCATTATTCAAATAAAACTTATTTGAAGTTATGGAAAAGCTAACAATATTCAAATTACAAATAATATTTCTGTAATGTAATTTTCACTACACCTCTATAAAAGCAAGGTAGGGGTTGGTCTCTATCCACTTTTAATAATCATAAGCATATGATCAAAGACGTGAAAAAGAGGTATGATTCCCAAGATGTTCATTTCCTTTTCACGTCTTTGGTCCTATGTTCAAGTTTGCACCCTTCCACAAAGTGTTGAAAACAGATAGAAAACAGTCCATATCTTCCATTTGAATGGCGTAGTGAAAATTGCACTACAGAAATATTATTTATTAAGTGGATAATCTCTAGTTTAATGAATGATTAATAAAAATTATTCATATTTAAATTATGTTTAAAGGTGCGTTTTATTTTGAAATAAACAAACAAATTCAACTTTGTAAAAAAAATTTTTTTTTTTTTCATGTGGCAAAGCATCGGCCGGGAAGCGAACCTGCAAACCCGGGACAACTGCTTGTAAGGCGGCTGTGCTGACCACTCCCACCAACACTTGACAAAATAATATAATTTTTGAACTTTTAATTTAGAAGGTTAGTCATAAAATAACTATTCCCCTTTAAATAAAAATAATTGTTTGTTAAGCACTATAGAATTTTATTTGGCAATTGTTTTCTAGCATTGAAATTTAAATTAATTACATTTAAATGTCATTTTTAAAAACGATATCTTAAAAATAATAAATAAGAGTAATTCAAACCCTTTAAATAAAAGTATTATTTATCAATCTTATATATATAAGTCAATTTATTTTATTTTTTAAAAGAAGATTGGTCCTAAAAATTAATTTATTGCGATATTTTTTTGATATGATAATAAATTTGATGTTTATTATAAAAGGAAGCTGTAAGTGAGGGCTCTCATTTTATGACGTAACTCTAAATTTTAAATCATAAAATAAACTATGTTTAACTACTATCAGCACGATCACGTGTATCACAGAATTATAATACTCCATTATCTATTTTATGTTCTGCATGACAAAGCATAATGATGGATCCAGAATCTTAAATTATCTTGTAAAAAATGTGAGAAAAAATTCACTTTTGTCAATTGAGTGAAACTATTGTGACTTTCCAAGTAAATTATCTGGATAGTTTCTGTATATTACATTCTTCTTTTGAAAGCATATCAGGTATTTAAATAATAAGCTCATATCATCAGAGATTGCATTTGATCATCATTATTGTTGGTTTGCCAGTGCTTATAACTTAACAGTTTATTCTAGTTGCTTTAAAGCTATAACGTAAAATAATAAGCCCCCTTAGATGAAAACCTTTAATACTTTTAACAATTACAGTTTTAACATTGTGACAAACAGTAGCATTTTCCCACCCCAGTACTGTCACCTAGTGCAAGCTCTAGTAATCAAAAGATGCTAAAAGGTTGTGCATCATAATCTATACCCAGTGCCTTCCAATCTAATCATAATCAGGTTTCTCATTGATAAAGCCATAAACTAGAAATCAGTCTAAAAATATTAGATAGAAAGGCACTGGAGTGAAATTATAATGCACCACCTGCTAAAATCTATTGATTATTAAATATGGCACCAGGTGGCCATATTGTGGGGAAAAAATTTGTCAGTGTTTTAATAGTTTGTGTTAAGCATAAAGAAATCTGATCATGAGATATTTTAATGATCTAACATTGGACTTAAAGATTCATTTGCCATGAAATTAACTAAATTTCTAGAATTTATTTTCTGTCTTATAAAACTATAACATTACACAAAAGCTTCAGTATATTTTCATGATAATATTTCTTAAAACATTGGATATTATAGTATTTATTTTTTTCTATCTGCTCAAATATTACTAAGTTGACAGAACTTTGCAGTATAATAATAAAGTATCTGAGAATCCTATCCTTTTTTAATTAAAATACTTAGTTGCTTACTCACATCTAATAATGGGTACAGTAAGTTATTTCACAGTAATTGTCATACAAGTATTATTTAATGCACCAGATTGCCATCATTTAATTTTTATACTAAATAGATATTTTTTATTATTAAACAGGAATTGAACCCTGACTTTCAAGATCACCTTTACTTACTTTTAAGTTAAGTTCATACACTATACTTGTATTTCAATATTACCTATTGAGTCTGTATTCTGTCCATCTGTCTTCTGTATATTTAAATGAATATATTAAGGTCCTATATATGAGGAATCAGATTGACTTAAGGTCAACATGGGTGTGACTATAATATTGGCATCATCCAGGCCTTTGAGCAATCCATCATCAGATTTTCAGTGATAAGAATAGTTGAAAAGGTAGAGAGTGGAGAGAATTAAAGCCTGTCTATGAAAGTGTATAGATTTGCTATATTAATATTAACAACGCACTGAATATATATGTGTGTGGGAGGTGATGATCCAGACCAACTGATGAGTGTTGTTTCAGCATGAAATACATATATTGGAGAGCATTTATCTTTTTCACATACATGTGGTCATGCGTATCCATTATATTGTGTAGTGTGAATGACAGTAGGGGATTTGAAAGTCTGGGTTCAAATCCCCTTTAATTACATCTAGGTTAAGTATATACACTATACTTGTATTTCAATATTACATATTTCTTATTAATTTATTTATCAAACTTTTCACTTTCACCTTAAAATTAGATTATTTTTTAAATAAATGATACTATTTTAAAAATTTAATGTTTTGATATATAAAAAAAATTCTGTTTCTACTACCCAAGTGAAGGTGGCACATTCGTAATTAATTGTAATAGGTGTGGTTCTTTGATAATGACAAAAAAGAAATAAGTACTAAATATATAAGCAGAGAAAAAGTGAAGTGAATTTATTTTATAGTAAAGATAAATTTAAAATGTTGATAATTAATAAATTAGAAAATGAATGGGAAATTCTATAGAAAAGAAATGAAGCAATATATTGATTTGAGGATTAAAATTAATAACAAAGTGGAATGTTTATTAGAGTACAAAAAGGATTTGATAATAAAAGAAAAAATGCATTAAAAAATGGAAAAGAATAGTTGATCTAACATCATAGAAACAAAGCAGTTTCTCATAAATATGAATTACTGACAACTTTTGATAAGATTCTCAAAGAAGTTGGAAGACATCCAATCCAGTTAGAGGAGATGTGATGAAAACATATGCAATTATATAAGATGAACTATCATTATCATCATCATTTCATATGAAAAACACCAAAATCAAAACTATGATAGCAATTTATGGATGGTAACATAATTGCTAAAATAGTTTTTTACTTCATGCTGTGATGAAATAGCAGATTCTGCATTTTAAGAAAAAATAATAGGCGAGGGTAAGTAAGCATTCGTGTTGTGTACTAAATAAAATATAAGTATAATGTGGTCCCACAGAATGTATTGTTAATAGCAATGTACAAAATATACAAAACCATAGAATTATTCATAGGCATGGAAATGGAAAGAACTGACACATTGGTAACCTTTGAACTGGAAAGTTTATTTACAAATGTACCATGTGATCAGGAAAATGTTATAGGAGATAATATTCTACAAATGAGAGCAACTCTGCCTATTGATGTATAATGAAACTATTAACTTTCTGCATAACATATTTTTAATACAACTCAGAATTCTTCCAACATAGATCCAAGAATGGCCATGGACTCACCACTGTCACCCTTGCCTAGCAATATTTACATGAAAAAACTTTAAAACCCAGCCATAAATATTACTCCATTTCTAAGTAAAGTGTGGCTTCATTATGTTGGTGGTACACTTGTTGAATGGCTGCATGGTGAAGTATGATTACTTTCATTCAGATGCACATCAACAATGTATCTCCAATTAAATTAACAATGGAATCAGAACAAGAACAAAAATTGTCATTATTAGATGTTCTTGTGACAAGACTCCCTCATGGAAAAGTCAAAATAACAGTTAACAGAAAACCAATACACACTGGTAAATACTAGACATATACATCCAATCACACCAGAAGCACAAAACAAGGAATTATAGTGCTACTATGGAACAGAATAAAGGAAGTTTATATTTAAAAACAAGTGATCTGGAAAATGAAAAGATCTATATAGAACAAACTCTCATGAAGAATGGTTATCCATTAGCTATCATCAAAAAAACCTTTAATAGACAATAAAAGAGACACTGAAAAAAAATTATTAGTACTGTAGTCTATTCATACATATTAGGAATGGCAGACAAATTAAAGAAAATCTGCAATCAATATAACATTAGAACAGCTTTCTAAAGTCATACCATGATTTGAGAATTAATAATTTCGGCAAAGCCTAAATTTGAAATGCTGAAAAACAAAAATTGCATTTATAAAATACCATGTGAATGTGGAAGGAAGTAAATTATTAAGACCAGTCACCTTGTTGGACAATGATTGAAAGAACACAAACTAATGATTATAATGATTACAAAAGAAAAAACTGATGTATCTACAATAGCAGACCATATATGTACTATGGTCAATTGGGAAAATACAAAAATATTGAATAGAGAGGAAAAGGTGCAAATTAAGAAAATTCGATGAAGGTGCTCATGTGACAATGCCAAATGATCCTATAAGTCAATCCAGTGAGGCAATACATAATGTCTTGGAGCCTTTAATTAACCTTGCTCTTAAAAAAACATATTTTATAAAAAAGAAGAAAAAAATGGAGGAATCAAAAGAATATGAACCAACCCTAATAGATAAGTTTTTTGAATTTCTACAGACTGTTACCTTTGACAAAATAGCTTACTTGGTTAGAGCATTGCCTTAAAATGTGATATTCAATAATCTAAGGGTGTAAGTTCAACTCCTGTGCCAGTATTATCATTGGTTAGGCCTGCAACTCCTGAAGAAGAGTGGAGAATAATACCAAGTGAAATATTGCTTAATCTACTAATATGTTTTATCTATTTGTGTGTTATTACTAGCAGTTGTTTATATTTGGAAAAGTTTAAATAAGTTTAAAACTTTCTAGACATTCATCATTTAATGATATTTGATGGAAATATATTATCACAAGTAAATACTATCTTCACAAACTTCAGGCGAATATAACATACATTTTTTCCCATTAAATTAAGATTTGAACAATAATTTTTGATCCACATAATGAACATATTTTATTAGTTTCATTATCAATTTAATTCACTTAATTCAAATTATCATTTTCACTTTTTAAAACTCTCTAATCTTTAGATATCACTATAATTGTCTTATCAAACAACAGACTAATTATTCTCAAGTAATATTTGAAATATTACTCTTATTTTCTCAATGATATATCCTTTTAACATTTTGATAGCTGTAAATATAACAATTCATTTTTAATAAATTTTTTTGCTGTTGTTTTCCCTTTAGCGTGTGTGTTCAGCAAAAAAAAAAAAATTGAACAAATGCTATGAATTATTTTTGAAATTTAAAAATATTTCAAATTACAATTATAATTATAATCTATAGATGAAGGATAATTTCAAGAGTAATTAGAAAATAAACAATCATCAAGCAAAACAAAGTTACAACTGTACACACACATACCATTCTTTGCATTAGATTGTAAATGAATTCCACATAATTTTATTCAATTGTTTATTATTATTATTATTATTATTATTATTATTATTATTATTATTATTATTATTATTATTATTATTATTATTATTATTATTATTATTATTATTATTATTATTATTATTATTATTATTATTATTATTATTATTTTAATTATTGAGTATATATATTTCTTAATATATCAAATGTTTCCATCATGTCTTATTTAAAATATAATAGCTTTTTGAATGGAATCAAGCAAATATTTTTATGATGTCCGCCAGATCTGCCTTCTATCAGGTTTTTTTTTTTGTTTGTTTGTTTTAAAATCCTAACTTTTAGCTATTGTTTTTTACTTATTTATTTTCAGAATTGATATTTTAGATTTCTGGTAACATTCATTTTATAAAATTAATTAAAAAAAAAAAAATTAATTAAAAAATAAATAATGAAGTAAATTTTATTTCATTGAAAGATAAAATAGAAAGTAAACAATGATTATTATTAGTGAAAATGACTTCTAAAAGGTTGATTCCGTATAAAGTTTACATATATAATTTTATAAATTAAAATAGTAGCAACTCTCTCCATGCAGTGGTGCCATCTAGTGCAAGCCGTTAGTAAAGCAATGGATACTAAAAAGTTTATGCATAAAAATTTCTATCTAGTGCCTACTCATCCAATATCCCCAGATTAATTTCTAGCTTGTGACTTTCATCAGTAAGGGAGGCTTGATCGTTGGATCTAATGCAACCCTCCAGTAGACACCTTTTATCTTTTTAGTTGACTATAAAGTTATAAACCCAAAATAAAAACACAATATGTTTTTAATCCAAGCTAATTTACTTATATAGTTATATAAATCTGAAACTAGTTTAGTATCTGTATATTTTGATATCTTTCATTTTTTAATAACCATGGTCACCAATACTTTTGGCCAGGATTGATAGTAAACCGCTAAAAATTGATCATATGATCACCATTTCTTATGTTTACATAATCTGTTAAAACTGTAGCAACTCTCTCTGAAGCCATAGTATTCAACAAATGCTAGAAAGTTTATGCATCAAAACCCCCATCTAATGCCTATTCATTTAATATCTCCAGATGATAATGGTGACTATGGTTATTAAAAAACCAAACACCAAAATTTATAGATCCTGAACTGAGTTTAGATCTGTATGTCTGTATAAGTGATTTAACTTGAAAATGTTATTACATTTAATTTTGGGCTCATAGTTTTATAGTTAACTAAAAAGATAAAAGATAGTTGATGGAGGGTTGCTGTAGATCCAAAGATCTAGGTTCAGGGCTCATATTCAAGGCTCTTCACTGATGAAAGCCACAAGTTAGAAACTAGTCTGTGATTATTAGAATAGTGGGCACTAGATAGGAATTTTGATGCACAAACATTCTAGCATTCGTTGATTATTATGACTTTCACTGGTGGCACTACTGTATAGAGAGAACTGCTGGTGTTTTAACAGATTGTGTAAGTATAAGAAAAAGTGATCATGTGATGTTTTAGGCATCTAAGTTTATAAATTACAGTATTAGGTGCATAAAGTCAAACTTGATGCAATTTCCTTCATAATATAAATATTTAATGTAATTAAAGCTTAAACTGCATTTTTAATTTGTCTTATAAATGCTCTTCAATTTAAATAAAGTTTGTGATAAAATTATTTTAGCTTAATTTTATTAAACAGAAATGGGAATATTTAAAATAAACAATTCCCACTATAATTCTAAAAGTGAAATAACTAAATCAACTAACCAAGTAAAGATTGTATCAAAACATTATTTTTAGCTTAATTATTTAATAACTGAAACACACAGGCTTATTATACACCTGTGTCTATATATATGTAATATATAGGGTATACACTAATACACTTGAACACATATATGTCGAAAAGATAAATAATCACCAATATATGTATTTCATGCTAAATCAGCTATCATCAGTGGGTCCAGATTACCATCTCTACACATACATGCTATAAGTGCTCAGATATATATTAAGATAGCCAATCCTCACACTTTAATGGATAGGCTTCAATCTATTCCACACTCCAACTCTTCAACCGTCCATCCAATTGAAAATTTGATGATGGAATGCTCAAAGGCCACCCTGAGGCCGAGATTCTTAATTATTATTAAAATCACTATTAGAAATAATGAAAGTATATTTAAACATTATATATTTTTTTTAAAAGTTCACTTTTATTCTTTATTAATGTAAACACTTTCTACTTTAATACTAAAAATAAAATAACTAAATCAATAAAGACAATTTAATAATTTTTTTAGATAGTTATAAACATTATTTAAAATAATGGGTTATTATAACAAAGAAATAATTTTTCAAAATTAAAAAAAAAAACACCTATTTTTGTAGTTTAATAATATACGCTATTCCTGATATATTGCAAAAATAAAATTTCCAGATCAATGAATGCAAATGTTATAATGAATATCACTGGATGACATAACACATGTGAGTGTAAAATCTTTCAGCCCACTTATGCTTTTGACTAACATTTTTTAAATATTTTGTAAGTTTTTTTACCTGTTATTTGTATCTTTAACAGTGAACATGTTTTAAGAATTTTTAAAAAAATATTCTATCTATATACTGCATAAGTTAGAAACATGGAATTAGAAAACTAACTTGAACTTTAATAAGATATGGTTTTCAAGCTAGATAGCATTAAAACTCTCATAGATCTAAGTTCTGAATATGGATTTTTATTTTAAAAAAATTAAATAAAAATGTATGAGTAACAAAGGAAATATCTGATTGAGCAATTACATTGTAATATCACGAATAGATGAAAACTTATTAATACGATTCAATGAAAAGCAAATGGTAGATGATAATATCAATAACTTTTATGCTTTTAAAAGTTCACTTTTAATTGTCTCTTTAGTATATAAAAACTGATTACTGTAAATTAATTTTCAAATTTATATTTTTGATTTTGTATTATATGTTTTACTGTTTAAATAAGGGTATGAGAGAGTAACCTTGCTCCAAGACATGAGACTAAAATGAATTATCTCAAAATACATGTATTTCAATATATCTGTAAACAAATTTATCATTTATCTAACATGTTCCTGATATCGTTTATGTTAAGTGAATGGGAATCTACTATACACAAAATAAAAATTATTTTAAAAAATGTTATATAATAATCATAATGGAAACTATGATGATGATGATAATTATGATGATAACAATAATAATAATAAACTACTTTTTAACAATATATTACTTTAACTAATTTCAATTGTATTAAATATATATTAATTATTGGAGCATAAAGATTTGTAGAAAAAGAATTATGCCTTATCACCAATATTATTTCTTTTCTGACAACTAAAATTCATTATATATTGCCACATTATAGTATCACTGTAAATTGGTTATCATAAATTTAAAACTAAAATTTTTATTGGCATTAATTTTTAAAGTTAAGTAAATATATTCATCACTGTTATTGTTTGTAGAGCATAGAATATAATCATTACAAAGAAATCAAGTCATATGTCACATGACCTAATTTAACAAGCTTGTATTACAAATGTTATATATAGAGCTCACAAATAAGCTCTTAACAAGCTTTGCAGAATATCCCCAAACCCAGACCGGTTTCTGCTACTAGCTTCCTCATTGAGATGCTAGAATATTCAAGCATTAGATGAAAAATACCAGGACAAGCCCAGCACTTTCTCTAATGGATATCTATTAAGTAGAAAATCTGAAATTTTCAGACATTCATATATCTTCCAATCCAGCTATCTAACTTAAATAGCCATATGGGACTGAACCAAGTTCAAATACACTATATATTAATGACTTTAGCAATATAAATCACCAAAGCCTTAATAACAAAAAATAAAATTTTAAAGAAATCAAGTCATATGTCATATGACCTAATTTAATAAGCTTGTATTACAAATGTTATATATAGAGCTCGCAAATAAACTCTTAACAAGTTTTGCAGAATATCCACAATCACAGACCAGTTTCGGTTACTGGATTTGGTAATTTTATATTGCTAAAGTTATTAATATATGGTGTATCTGAACTTGGTTCAGTCCCATATGGCTATTTAAGTTAGATAGCTGGATTGGGAGACAAGAATGTCTGAAAATTTCAGATTTTATTTATGTGTAGAAGAAGCAGTTTTTATCATTTTATATTTTCTGTGTATATGTAAGCATATGTATTTAAATTTTAGATTTAGCAAAAATTGGTTTAGTTTACTAGAATATTTATTAAATAATAAATTATTTATTGAAAAGTCAATTTAAAATTTAATTGAATAAATATCTTAGAACTTTAAGGTTTATGATTTATTTATTTTGAATAAATATTTGTAAATATTATTTTAAAACTCAGAAATAAGTTTATTTATTTATAGTTTCAATTTAAAATATAGAATTGTAAAATGTCACATTATGTATATATTGTCTTTTAATAATAATAATAATAATAATAATAATAATAATAATAATAATAATAATAATAATAATAATAATAATAATAATAATAATAATAATAATAATAATAATAATAATAATAATAATAATAATAATAATAATAATAATAATAATAATAATAATAATAATAATAATAATAATAATAATAATAATAATAATAATAATAATAATAATAATAATAATAATAATAATAATAATAATAATAATAATAATAATAATAATAAAATAATAAAATAATAAAATAATAATAATAATAATAATAATAATAATAATAATAATTTAATTTAATTTAATTTAATTTAATTTAATAAACATATAATCTCCTTGTGATAAAAAATCATGCATGGAGCTTAACAAAAGTACATGTGCAAATAAAATAAAAAAAACAGTTGTTTTCTCATCCTTGGTGTTTGCCTCAAGATGTCGCTATTTCTAGGTAAATTCCTAGAAATATACCATTTCACCGGCCTTCACCCAACTAAAAGAGGAAATTTTCTACGTTATAAACGCAGAAAAGTCATCATGTTATGTTGGATGGAGGTGGTGTCGGCGACAGAAGCCAACACAAATGAGACTTCTTTTTATGATAAAACACAGAAAGAGTTCCCCGGCTGCCGGTTATGGCTTTTTATTTCTATGCTAAAAGCAAAGAGAAAGAAATGCCTTGATCAGCTGCTGTAGTAGTCAATTTTGTTCATCATTTTCTCGTAATAGTAGAATATCTATTTTCTCTGTAGTTTCATGTGAGAGTGTGTGTATTTGAAGCAGTCGTAGTTTTTTAAAATTTGATAAGACGTCTATTTTTTTTTAATGTGTTGTAACTTACTTTACTGTTGTAAGTTTAGTAATAATGTCTTGAAGATTCCATTACGAATGGGTAACCTTCAAAAATTGCTTTTAAGGGTGCGAAACGGGAAAAAAAATTAAGGATCACGCGAAAAGTACCGTTTTCACGAGAATTCGTCCGTGACCAGTTACTTTTGCTATGCTGTATATATATATATACGCACAAACAAAAACAACCTAGTGTCTAATTATTAGGAATTACTTGTCCAAAAAAAAAAATTAGTTGGGTATTATTATTATTATTTTGTTACATTTATTATTTCAAAATAAGATTAGTTTTTATATCTACACACTAACAAAAACAACCCAGTTCCTACTTAATTACTGTCTTAAAAAAAAAGAAAGCAAATTCAATGGGGTTTGGTTTTTTTCAATGGAGTATTTGAATTACGGTATTTTTATATATATACAAGATTTACCAAAAAAAAAGAAACCCACTTTCTGATTAATTACTGTCAAAAGAAACGCAAATTAGTCGGCTATCATTTTTAAATTTAGTATTTCAATAACGGTACCCTTTTTATATAGACAGAGTTAACAAAAACAACCCACTTTCTAATTCATTACTGTCCCCCCCCCCCAAAAAAAAAAAGAAAACGGAAATTAGTCGGGTATCATTTTTCAATTGAATCTTTCAATGACGGTCCTTACTAATAGTAGTCGGGTATCAATTCTAAATTGTAGTATATAAATGATGTTACTTTTGATAGACTTAGAATTACATCTTGCTTTTTTAATAAAAATAATTGATTTTTACTCTTGATCAAAAATACCGTAACTTTAAAAAAAGACACACATAAAGTCTAAAAAAAATGAGAAAAAGCCCCGTAACTTTAAAGACACACACACAACCTCAAAAACAATCTAAGATTAATAAACATTGACTTATTACGTCTTGCTTTTGAATCAAATGATTGATTTACTCTTGCAAAAAAAAGTACTGTAACTTTAAAAAGACACACATAAAGTCCCCCAAAAAAATATTAGAAAAAGTCCCGTAACTTTAAAGACACACACCCACAAATTCAAAAACAAGATAAGATTAATAAACATTTACTTATTACGTCTTGCTTTTGAATAAAAGTATTGATTTACTCTGGTGGCGGATGGAGTCCAATTACATGTGATTCAAAATGTGCATTGAAAAAGATGATTTATAAACATGAACTTTTATATAATAAATTGTGATATTCTATGGCTAGATTTGAAGTTGTATTTGATAAACATTTGCTTTTATAGTGTTTTTATTTTACACGTGGAAAACAATTTGAAGAAAAAAAAATCAAAGAATTGTATTTTATAAATATGAAAGATAATTTATTAAATAAATAAACAATACGATTGTGTTAGTATACATAAGTTATGGAAAGTTGGTAATTCACATGGGAATGTTAAATTTTAAGCCACTTAACATCATATGATCACCATCTCTTATGCTTTCTCATAACTGTTATTAAAACAGGCATAATTCTCCATACAGTAGTGCCACTCAGTGTAAGCCAGAGTAATCAACAGATGCCAGAAGGCTTGTGCATAAAATCCCTATCTAGTGCCCACTCATCCAATATCCCCAGACTAGTTTCTAGCTTGTGGTTTTTGTTAGTGAGGAGCCTTGGATCTGAGAGCACTGCATCTAGGTCTAGCTTGCATTGAATGACACTTGGAGAGTTTTGCCTGTTTTAATGTTAAATTTTGTGACTTTAATTAGATTTTTTTTTTAAATTTTAACTGGAAATGCTATTAGGATGCGGTGCATGTTATAAGCTGGCTATAACTATTATTTATTTCTTTATATTGAAATACTGAATAGTGTAGAGTTTATTCCAGAGTGTTTGTTTATTATATTTATTTTATCTGATTTTATATATACAGTAATTATTCACTATTTCTATGTTTAGAGTACACGTGTTAAAAGATTGTTACATATACTATAAGTATATAGTAGTGTCACCATCTTTCCTTTTTATCCTCCATAAATAGTGACTATTATACAGTTAAGTCATAAAGGAACATCAAAAAGTTGTTTGCTCAAGCGTTGTGGTCTAGTGGTTAGCATAGCTGCCTTCCAAGCAGCTGGCCCTGGTTCGCTTCCCGGTCAACGCATTTGAATATATGGGGGGGGGGGGATGTTTGCTGAAGGCATTTACACATCACTGTAGACCTGTTCAGTAAGATTTTTTTTTAACAACGAAAACACAGTGAAGGATCTTCTATACAATTAGTTTTTATTTCGCTCTATACCATTTGTTATATATATATTACAATGAAATTTTTTTATTTAGATATATAACTTTACTTTTGATCTATAACTCGGTAATTCTCATGTTTTGTTGTTTTTTGATCATATTCAAATATGTAATCAGTCTTTTCCACACTACGTCTTGAGTAATATTAAGAAAAATTAATATTAATCATCTAATTTAATATTTATTCTATAATTTTTTTTTATATTAATGTTTATAAATAAGTGTCTGAAAAATACGAAGGTAGGGACCTCTATAGGTCTTAAAACACCTATAGAGGTCCCTACCTTCGTATTTTTCAGACGCTTATTTCTAAGGTTACAGCCTTAGTAAATTATTACTTAATATAATAATGGGCGTTTAATAAAAAAAAAATTATAATTACAACTTTAAATTAATGTTTATATTAAATTTACAATATTTTTACAACTCCTTTAAAGTTATTATAATAAATTATCAGAAAAGTCAATAAATTAAACTAGAACCAAAACTAAATTTGGAACATAAATCAAATGAGTCATTACCATATAATATCAGAGTAGTATAAAATATTTATCTCACATTTCAAATGAATACAATATTAGTATATTTTAATTTCTTGGTTGCCGTTGGTGAAAGGAAGGGAGCATTTTTCTTAGGTAGACTAAAGTTTATACTAATATTCAGATCTTATTTATATATATCAGTGATAAATTCTAAAAAAAAAAATACTAATAAAAATATTAATTTATTTTTAACTAAAAATAGGTAAGCTGATTTATAAAAAACATCTTTGAATGTCATTTGTAGTATTTCGTTTTCAATAAACATAAATATTAGAACAATAAAACTCAATATTACTTTCATTTAATTAAGAAACACGCACAATCTTTTAAAATCTTCCAGTCGTGAGCCAAATTAGTTATTTTTTGACATGTTCAATCATTCTTTGTAAAAAAAAAAAAAACCCAACAGAATAATTATTTAAATTAGTATGCTATCAAACATTTAACCACGGATCAAGATTTTCCATTTTTCTCAGAGGGTTTTTTTTCCCCGACCCATTTCAGATTTACAAAATTGAACTTTAAATTACTTTTTAAAAATCAGCGCGATTACTATTTCTTTATATATCGCATATTATTATTTATTTATACATTGAATATTTTTTCGCTTTAATAAAAATATATTAAAACATTTTATATACATATGTTTTAAATAATTTGGATTAAATTAAATACTCATAAAGATTTGAAAACGATTATGGTAATTTGCTTTATGAAGTAGAATTCAATATTAATACAAAGAAATGTTTGTAAAATAATTAGTTACAAATTCCCGAAAATGTTATTCACAAATAATTTTAATTTGGTATATAAATTTAAGCAAAATAATGTAAAGAGTAGTTCACAAATTTAATGATTTTGAAAATGCATTCACTTACAACCCCCCCCCCCCACTGTCATTCTACTTTTAAGTACACTGTAATGATTTTTATTAAATTCTATAAATTATCAAGCACTAACTACTGTGTTTATAAAAAAAATATCAAAATAAAAACTTGACGACTATATTGTCACTAATTTTTAAATAAAATGAATAAACTCTTCGTAATTACTCTGTATTATTATTGTAAATATATATAAAGTTTTGTGAAATACTGATTAAACAATTGCCGCCAATGTGAAAAAAAACTTGAAAAGCAAATTAGAATTTTTATCCAGTTAACTGACCCATACCCAAATTAGATAGCTTTCTAATTATTGTCGATAAATGGGGATCTAGATAATAAAACAAAGATAATCACTAAAATCTTCAACATGGTGCAGATGGCTAACCGTGAGAATTATTTATTATATTTAAACTAAAATAAAGGGTGTGCATTATAATAGATCTAAGAAGCTTTATCGAACTAAGAAAGAAAGCATTTAAAATCTCTATTTAGAAACTATCCCCAGCACCAGATTGGTTTCTAGCTATTGGCTTTCCTCAGTGAGATGCTAGGATATTTTAGACACTAGATCCAAAATACCAACTAAAACCCAGCACTTATCTGATAGTTAACTTTTAAGTAGAAAATCTGAAATTTTCAGACACCTATATGTCTTCAAATCCAGCTACCTAACTTAAATAGCTATATGGGGCTGAGAAATCTTCAGCCATACCATATATTAATAGTCTTAGCAATATAACATCGCTTAAAACCTAAAAGCAAAACTATAATAGTAAATGAAATAAAGGCATACATCATGTGACTTATTTACTAGTATAGTTTGTTTTGATTTTAAGTCTTGGGTGGTGTTATATTGCTAAGACTATTAATATATGGTATTGCTGAAGATTTCTCAGCCAAATATAGCTATTTAAGTTAGATAGCTGGATTTGAAGACATAGATTTCTGAAAATTTCAGATTTTCTACTTAAAAACTATTTATCAGATAAGTGCTGGCTTTGAGTTGGTATTTTGGATCTAGTTTCTGAAATATCCTAGTGGCTCACTGAGGAAAGCCAATAGTTAGAAACCGGTCTGGGGTTGGAAATAATTTTTAGGTAGAGATTTTAAATGCTTTCTCTTGCGGCATTTATCGATAAAGCTTGTTACAGCTATTAGCATGCTCTTTATTTAGTTTATAATTACAAGCTTATCAAATTAAATCATGAGATGTATGACTTTACTTTATTTACTATTCATTGTGCTTGTTGTGAACTATTGGAGAAGATTGAAATATTTTTAAGTTGCTTATCATATTTGAGTGTGTGTATGAAAGTTTAATTATTTTATTTTTTGAGCAGTATTTATTGTGTTTTAATATATTTAATATTTTTCAGTTTATAATTTTTCTTATGATCTTGATGATTATTATTTAAAAGAAGAGAGAAGGAATCCATTAGACATACATCAAATTAAAAAAAAACCAAACGATTTCATTAAAAAAACTGTTATCAAAGTAATTGTAATATTCATCCACTAATATACATCACCAGTGACATGTGACTATAAAAAAACAATTTTTCAGTATTTGTCAAAAGAAGTCTATCTAATTATAATCTTTACATAAAAATTCAGGAAATTTTTAAAATCAATGACTTCTCAAGTTAGAGGTGTTTTTTGAAAATGCTTTTTATCTTTTGGTTGTCAATCAAAAATTGCTGGTAGTGTTCTTTTTTCTAGGTGACCAATTATTATCTTTACTCTTTTTAATAACATCAAGAATTTTAATATAATTTTTCAAACCATTCCATATTTTGCATAATTTTTTTTTCTCATGTGTCATAGCATCAGCTGAGAAGCGAACCCACTAACCCGGGACAACTGCTTGTAAAGCAGCTGTCGCTGACCTCTCGACATTTTCCAGATATAGTTTCCTTCTACACTTTTGTACATGAACTTTGTCTTCATTTCAATGTTCATATTTTACAACTATAAATCAAAGACAGCAAAGACATACTAATTACAGGTCTTGTAATAGAATATTTTATGTTACAAGAAATAAATTTGATATGTTAGAAAAAAAATATGTTGGTAATGACATATAATAGTAAACTTCTAAAGATGATTATTTAGAGTAAATTACTTGTATAGTATCCTATTCTTTAGTTATGCCATCTGTCTTCAGCTTTTGACATACATATTCAAATTTGCATTAATAGCTCATTTAATATATTAGTCTTACAAAAGAATTTATTAACTTTATTTTCCAACAAAACTGACTTAAATAAACAAGATTATCCTTTTTTTTTTTTTTCAATTTAGGTTTTATTCATTACAATCTTTCTCTTCCTGAAACAGGTTGATATAATTAGGTATCAGAATACAATGCCTAAATTATAAACTTAATAATCACCTATAGTAGCCTATCTTCCAATAATAATTTCCAAATAGTATCTAAAATTAAAAGATATATCATAAAATACTGAAGCATCATACATCATTAAGAACTTAACAATTAGACAATACAAACTGCTAAATATCATTTCATTTTTACGAAAATTTATTTTTAAGCTAATCTTTTGGCGGTTAAAATGTATTTCACAAATTGTTATTCATATGTGTTATTGCAAAAATTTATCTGAAAATTTTATGATGATTTGGATGATCATAATTTATGCGGAAAGCTACTGTTTCTCAATTAGATTTTGAAAGCTTTTAAAGTTGCAGAAAATGATCTTAAAGGAATTGTCGCCTCTTAATTTTTACCTTTTTATATATTGAAATTTCCACTACTTTCTGATTATCTGAAGCTTTGTGATTACAGGATTTGATTATAGTTATATGTTGGGTTATTTTCATCATCTATTTAAATTGTTAAACATTTTTTTAAAAAAATCAAATTTCATTATACTTTTTCAAATACATTCATCTATTGGTTATAACATACAAATTTGTATAAAACACAAATTTTGAATGAAATTATTATTATTATTTTTCACATGTTGTTAGCCTAATCACTGATAGTTTTGTGCTGGAATTTGACAGAATAGCCGAGTTGATTGAGGAAAATAATACCATTCAAAATGCTGGTTTTATACTAATCTATGTATTATTACTAACAGATGAATGTATTTGGAAAAACATGAATAAAATTTGATTACCCCCCCCCCCCATTAATCATTCAACTAGATTATGGAAATAGTTCAACGTATAACTACAAATTGTCTCAACTTTCATAAAAAATTAACACTTTTCAAATTTTTTTAATAATTTCAATTTTTTAATTTTAGCTTTATATGCAGCTTATATACATATAAATTCAAAAACGTTTACAATTAATGAAATCTAAATGCATTAAATTATACATAGCAATTTTCCACATAATACTGCCATCTAGTGCAATTTATAGTAACCAATAGATGGTAGAAGTTTGTGCATTTAATCCCTAGATTAATCAATTTTTCTTCTAACTTTTAGCATAAAACTCTTGAAAAATTTACAGATAATGTACGCAAATTAATTTTTGAAATCTTCTCTATCCACTATAATAATAATAATAATGGTAATGATGATGATGACGAGACGACGATAATTAAAAATGTATTTTTCTATTTGATGATAATATGGTATTTCTTTAATATCTTGTAAAAATGAACTGGCAGTATCATCATTTTTTCACCATTCACAGCTTTCAAATGCTTAAACAGAATGTACATTTAGACTTTCTTCACCTATTGACCCTTTTTTTTTTTAATTACTAGCAAAAGTATCGTTCTTATTTTTTTTTAAAAAAAAAACTTGAATGTTTTTAATGCTTTTCTATTTATATAATTAAAAAAACCAAGTGTGATTTTTGTATACTTTACATTTAGCTTAGTCGTTTTTTTTAAAAAATCTGTTACTTTTTATTAATCATTCTATGGAACATATAATTACAAAAATAAATAAAACTTCATGCTTTCACCTTAGAAGCTAATTTTTTTATATTTCTAAGTAATATCTAAAATTTTTGATCTTTTTTAAAATCACATTCAGAAATTTCCAAAAAATGGTGACGTTACTATTTCTAATTACTAATGTTGCCTAAATCTATAAGCTAGATTTTTTTCTTTATGTCAAATTTGTGGTGACTACCTTAATTAAAAGTGTCAAATGTTATTACACATTGACATTGTCAGATTATTCATCAAAACAAAATTATTTTCACTGAGATTATTTCATGTTTGTTTTTATTTACAATTTTTAAAAAATAATAATAATAACAACAACAAAAATAATTTAAATAGATTATTTTCTACAAATCAGTCAACTTATATTTCTCTTAGATTTCTTTTGTTTAAATGTAAATAACCACGTGGATAGTATTCATTATTATAATGAGCTGCAATTTTTTCTTTAAAATCTCTCATTGATGGCTTAGCGGTTAGCATAAATGCCTTCCAAGCACTTGGCTTGGGTTTGCTTCCAGGTCAACACTTTGACATATGAAAAAAAAAAATCTCTCATTGAATCAAATTCTGGTAATCCATTTTTATAAATCGGTTTCTTTCATTTGCATAGTTGAAGTTTGCAACATAAACTTGAATAATTTATAGATAATATCATTTGAAATATTAAATACAACTATCCTGCCCGCAATAACATAGAAGTCAAAAATTATGATTTTTCATTATTTATTCATAATACTCCTAGCCAGTATTTTTATTATCAGTTAGCAGTAAAGCTGAAATTTTCAAATATTGAATATAATACCTTTTAAATTATTTTAACAAATTCTTTAATTCATTAATAAAATTTGAATAATTGAATCAAGTTCTGTGTTTCTTCAGAGAAATAAATAATCTCACTTGAAATAAATACAACCTTTTTTATACAACAAAAGCTTTTAGCATATATAAATTTAAGCTAAAATTATATTAAACTGTTAGATTCTGAAAAATTTTAAATTATTTTGCTCCAAAATAATTGAATTTATTAAACAAAAAACTTGGACTTGAAATTATTAACTAGTTATTTACTTGCTTAGTTATTATTTGGTAAATCACAAAGTAAAATTGATATTCAACAAGCCACTTGTAATAATAGTTTTAAAAGTCATATCTATGCTGACTTGAATATAGTGATTAAAAAACTTATAATGAAAATGACAATAATAACATACCTAAAAATACATGGAATTATGTCCTACCGTTAAACAAAATTTATCACTGCAATATAACGAGTGCGCTAATAGCTCTAAACAAGCTTTTTCAATAAATGCCATAAGAGAAAGCAATTTAAAATCTCTATCTAGAATTATCCCTATCCCCAAACCGGTTTTGAGCTAATGACTCTTTTCAGTGAGATGCTAGGATATTCCGAAACCAGTTTTGAGCCAATGCCTCTCTTCAGTAAGGCAGTAGAATGTTCAGACACTAGATATAAAATATAAACTCAAGTCCAGCATTTATCAAATACTTGACTATTAAGTAGAAAATCTTAAAATTTCAGACATCTATATGTCTTTAAATCCAACTATCTAATTTAGCCATATACTATATATTAATAGCCTTAGCAAATAACATTTTAAATGTTTTCTCTTGTGTCATTTATTGGAAAAGCTTATTTAGAGCTATTAGCATGCTCATTATATTACATTTGTAAATATAAGCTAATTAAGTCACATGATGTATGACTTAGTTTTCCTAATTAAAATTTGCCATTGTATAAATTAGGATTTCTTTTTACTTATGAACGTATATAGTGACAAACAAGGTATATAAAAATTACTCATCCATATTCTATTTTACTGACATATTAGAAGTCATTAGGAGAACAAGATTAACTAGCAGGATAATCTCAAGACTGCATCTAATAATACCTTTAATCATGTTAATATCTAGTTTTGGTGATTTCATTTCTATATTGATGTTGGATATTTTCATTGCTAAAAGATGATCATAATAGAAAATTATTAAAGTAAGACAAAATGGGTTTAAATTATAAGTAAACATAGAAAAGTGTAATTATAACTTGTAAATATTTGTGTATTTTTATTTTCATAATGTGTGTATGTTTTCAAATATATTCTGCTTATTCCTTTTCTGAAAAACGATATTATCAAGCGTTGTTAGCTGAGAGGTCATCGCAACTGCCTTGCAAGCAAGTAGTTGTTTGCAGACAGTTGTGGGTTCGCTTCCTGGCCGATGCTATGACATATGAAAAAAAATATCTAACATTTTTTGTTATTTACAAATTCATTTTTTCAAACTGAATTTGTTAATCATAGAAAAATTCTGACCATTTTATAATAACAGTGAAATACTGCATAACTACCTATATATTTTGAAAAATAACATGGCAAAAATGAATATGTTTCAAATTTATACACATATTTCTAGGTGAAAGAATAGATTTTAATTATGTATAAATAAAATAGCCCATTTCAAGGCAAAAAGATTCTCCATTTTGTTTATTAATTTTTGTCTGGTGAGGTTTTTAGTTTTTTCTATCTTGTTTACACTGTATCTTAGAATAGTTAGATATCTATTTACTTATACATAAAAAAAAATCATAACTTGTGCTTAGAACTTGAAAAAATTTTCAAATTTATCTTGTCACAATGCCAACTCTAGGGTCTGTCTAGGCAGGCAAATGTGCTAATTCATCATTATCATCATTTTTAACGATATTATTGCAAGATGAAGATCTCTCCAAGTTTAATACAGTTTCTCTGATCTTTAACCTCTCTTTTCATATCACACCAGCAAACTTTTTATTTCATCTACCCATTTCATATGTGATCTCTTATAATCTCTTGGGATCTGGTTTTAAATTTCAATTGTCAATCTTTTATCACTTTTTGTAAAAACATCATCTCAGCTTCATATCAGTTTCTTAATTATTTCTATGATGTCAGTAATATCTATTTGTTCTCTCATCCATGTATTTCATTTTTGATCTTTTTTTGTTCCCCTAACATACATCTTTCCAAACCTCATTGTGTGGTCTGAAGTCTCGGTATTTCTTTTCTGTTAACACATAGGCATATTTCCTTTTATTATTAAGTTATTTCTATCAAAAAGCACTCCATCAAGCTTAATTTTATAATTAACTTCATCTTTTATGTTTCCATCTATATTAATAATCTGATCAAGGTATTTGTAGATCTTAATTTCTTCAAATTTAGCATTAGCGATCTTTATTTTCTTTTTTGGGGAAAATCAATTGAACATTATTTTAGACTTTTCTTATACTGAATGTTTCCTATATATGCAAATAGAATGAAGGATGAATAGGCTGAAAAATCTGAGTTCAAATCCCTCTATTCACATTTATTTTCATCTGATAACTCCTGCAACAATTCATAGAACTCTGAAGTATTTTTTGCAAAAATGATCACATCATTGAAAAATCTTCAGTTATATATGCATATATTAGTTTATAATATGTTTAGTTACTAATGATATATAGTTTATGTAGAACCATACTAAACTTAAATAGTAATAAAACTGTATTAAATTTTAAGAGCATATTAAGATCAAGTCAAGGAGGATTAAGTTATTGATAAATTAAAAAGAAACTTAAGCAAAGTTTTAAAATATTTCAGATAAGAGAATAAATGTAAATTCAGAGGATAGATAGAAAAGATTTAAAGAAATAGTGCTAAAAAATATGATTTAAAAAGAAATATAATTTTAATGTTAGAAAAATTACAAAAAAAAAAAATGAGAGAAGATAGGATTAAACCACTAAGCATCACATGATCACCATCTCATACTAGCACATAATCCATTGATTACTCTGTTTAGCACAGGGTGGCACTACTGTATGGAGAGAGTTTTGCCTTGTTTATTAAGATAGGATTAATTTAACGTTTAGTATAATAAAAGATTTCTGAATGGAAAAATGAAGTACCCAAGAATAAAACAATATTTGTAATAAACAATCACCAATTACATTATTGATAGAGAATATAATTGAAAATATGTTATTTATACTATAAAAACAGTGCACTATCATAGAAAAAGAATATAAGTAGATAGGACATAATAAGTTGTGCAATAATATAGGATAAAAATGTAAAAGCTATACCTGATATGAAGTCTGGCAAAGGGTGAACATTGAAATTCTGATTGAAATAAGTGACGAAAGTGGATTTGAAGGAATTAGTTGAACTTTGGAAAAAAGCTAATTGCTATGTCTGAGGGTTTAATTAAAACTAGTCAGTCAGCGAATTCAATTTACAGTTTTATTAATTAACATTTATTTATTAACAAATAACAATGAACAAAACGAAGGAAACAAATTTAGGTATAAATTAGTTTCTCAGTCCGAATAACAGTAACATGATGAACACTCTTTATGTGCTAAGTTTACTCCGGGGGAATTTTGTACTATTCTTCTAAAATAAATAGTCCAGTAATTTTAATTCTTTACGCATTGCTGCGGTCAACCAAATTCGACGGCTAAACTGTCTCTCGTTATTATTCTTCAGTAGCTACAATTATCACTTCATAACGAAGTCTCGTTTTATTTTGTATCCCGTCTTCCTTAAGTTTATCATTTACATATATGAAAACAAGAGTCTATTCGCAGCGCTCTCTTTCATTCTAAATTTTAGAGTAATTCAGTGCACAATCCATACATTTAGGAAAGACAATGCTGATGAAAACGTAAACATACCGACGACCTAAAATCTAAACAGACATTCCACTAACACATTTCATTTCAACAAATAGACGACTTTAGATAGAGACTTAAAATAATATCATTGAAGTGAAATATTTAGATATTTCTATAGTATAAGAAACAGTTTGAATTTACTAATAATATGATAAAAATAATGAAAGTTATTGTTTTTTTATTTATACCTCTCGGCTAAGCATTTGCCGGGACGCGAACCCACACCCATCTTGCTTGCAGGGCGGCTGCCCCCCCCGCCCGAGATATATATAAGTCAAGCTAACAAATTTATTTATTTTAAGACTATTGATAGAATGAAATGTTGTTGTTTTTTTTATTGAATATTTAGAAAAAAATAAAATACTTTGGAAGAAGAGACGACTACTAAAACAGATGTAAAGAACATTGCCTATATCACATTGTAAAATTCAATTAAATAAATTTCTTAATGTACGCTATTTTAATGAGAAGGAATGAGTTTTATAAATATGTGTTAAATTATATTGATAAAATGTATAAAAAATTAAAACGAGATCAGAAACAAAGATTATAGATGGAAAATTGGAAATGATAAAATATTGAGAGCATTAATTAAGGAAGTTTTAAGCAGATTATCGTTTTTAAATATTAAAAAAAAACAACCCTTTCTCTGGTGATTGAAATTCTGATAAAGATGTTAATATAAGATTTGCAATAGTTAAGCCAGCTTTTAATAGTTTGTTTGAAGATTATGTTTCACTCATTACTTGTGAAATTAATATAAAACTTTGGTTAAATATTTTATTAGTCTTTATATAAAGAACAAAAAAGAATTGAAAAGATTGGAGACGTTTGAGCTGAGGTATTAAAAAAGTATGGAAAAGATTTGTTGATGGATAAGATTTGCAATGTTAATAATAAAGGGAATAAAGTAAATTATTAAAGACATTATATATGGAATCAATTAAATTTAATATATCGACAGTGCCAAGTTTTGCTCAGGCTCTACATGTAATGGATAAGAGAAAGACCAGATATGAAGATTAAGTGTGAACAATAAATAAGGCAACTCCTAACCAAGAGCCCAGCTATCTTATAGAATAAGATGTTGGTTTATCAAAAGCTAGGTATTATTTCTAATACAATATTTCTCGCTCTCTTTTTTTCTTCTCCAACTCATTCAAATTACTGTAAACCTGATTGTCACGAGTCTTTCAAGTCATTGATTATCTCCTTATGCTAACTAATGACAATAGGATTGGGTCTTCGTACAAGCATATTTCCATCCTTTAACTATATGCATAGTATTTCTGCCTGCAATTCCCTTTCCCATTTTTTTTTAAATTCAATCTCTCAAAAATTAAGAAAGCCATGATGGGGACTGATTTAATAATCTGGCAATTTTTAGTTGTGATCTTTGCTTGAGCATAGTCAGAAATTGGATTTGAGGTTGCAGTTTTAGCTGGGAAATGTGTGTTTAGACACTTTATTTAGGAATCTACCTCACAAAAATTGAAGGAATGTTAAAAAATATGGTTTAAAATTGACTTATCTGATACAATCTAAGTTGTGCCTTGTCACCTATTCATCAATGAAATGGTAATACTATCATTAATATTAGCAAATCCTTCACAACTGCAATGGAGGATGATGCTGGTGGCTATGGAACTATCAAGATTTACGATCATTATAGCTGCTCTATATGAAAGAGTAATGGTAATGGAATTTTTGTTTTACACCATGTCATCAATGTTTATTCTATTAGTATTTATGCTTCAACATTAGATTCAGAGAACTCAGAAAAAGAATGCTTTAATTTCTTATTGGCTAGCATTATTACAATATAAATAATGAATTTTTATGCTTCTGACTTTAATGGACATGATACAAACAATAGTCTTTGGCCAAAAGTTTTTAAAAATAATGGCCTTTAAATTTAAATAGTCAGTTATTAAATTTTTGGAGAATATATGGATTGACTATTGTAAAGGTTTCATACAAAGAAATATGAAAGCATCCATACTTAAAACAATGGCATTTAATAGATTACATTGTAGTTAAGAATCCAAATGCAGAAACTCATATTGCATGAGCATTAGATTAATAGCTCCTAGATTAAAATGACATCTGTGTTAAAACATAGGTTTTACTCTAATCATTATCACACACAAAAATTGATATTTGTTCTTGGAAAGTATCCATTATACATAATTTTTAATAGCTAAAATTATTAATTTAGACCAGGATTGTCTGTCATATTACAGAAGCATTAAATTTTCTGAAGGATTATGTTATGTATATAACTAAATCTATTCTTGAGTTCATTAAAAAAGAAGGATTGCAATCGGTTTTTTGATAAATAATCTTAATATTAGTGATATGAAATAGGAGGGGGGGGGCATATTCTGCTTGACAGTGATAAATTAAATATGAAGCTTCATAATAAATATAGAAATCTGAAGTTCAATAACTGATGAGAAGGCTTAAAAATAATTAGTTAAAACTGCCAAATATATTCACTGATCATGAATCTAAATCCTTTCTTAATACATAGAAAGTAATATGCAGATCCTAAAAGTAATATGTACACTTAAAAATCTTATTACACCTCTATTAAATCCAGTTATGATACTCTTTTATAAAATGGATATGACATTTTGAACAAAAGGAAAGAATATTTTGATCATCTTTTGAATATTGAGATGACATTTAATGATATATCAATTTGTTTTTTATTAGATATGGACAAAGATATTCAGCTTAGTGAAATCCAAACAACTCTTTTTAATCTTAAGAACAAAAGGGCTGTGATACCTGATGATATACTAGACATTTTAAAATATAGTGGTAATATGTTAACTTCAAAAATATTGAACATTTTAAGACATATATGGACTCATGACATTTTGCTATGTGATTTTAAAGATGCTTCTATTGTTTCAATTTCTAAAGCGTAGAGGCAAGATTGTAATAATTATCATGAGATAAATAATTACCATTGTCCATTACAATAAAAATACTTTCAAGGATTTTGTTAAATAGATTGCTCCCAATCATAAAATCAAGAAGAATTATAGACTTGGCATTTGTTGCCAGGCAAATGCAAAAGGTGTTAGTAACAAAAGGCTAATTTATTAATTGCTTTTATTGATTTGATCAATACATTGAAACCAATAACTGAATGGTATTGTTTGAAGTTAATTAGTTGTCCATTAAAATTTATTCATATAATACAGATTCTATATTATGGAATGAGAAGTGTTTTTACTAAAGGCAGAAAATCTGAGACCTTTGGAATAAAAACTGGTGTTAAACAAAGATGTGGACATGCTCTGATATTTTCAGTTTTTCTGGACTGGTCTTTGGACCCGTATAGATGACTTAATGAACCATAGTTCAGAATATGATACAAATTTGATGGTGGAAATTTTAATATGATTAAAAGCAAAAATGAGAACTTCATTTTTCTGAATTCTGGATTACGATGATAATGTTATTTTTGTCACTTCAAAAGACAACCTACAAAATGTACTAAAGATGAATATAACACATAAAGACTTAACTAAAGTGAATATAACATATAAAGACTTTAGTAGTAATTAATGAATTGAAGTCCATTTTGGTGGGCTTTTTCTCTAATATGTCTACCAGTTTAAATGTGAACTTTTTATAATTATCAATTGACAGTCATAATGTGATTCATGTGAGCAGGTCAAATAGAGTTCCTACTCCATTAATTACAAGTTACTAATCCAATTCAATTAAATTCAAATCCAATTCTTCTTTTTACTTTTAATAATTTTCAACTTCCCAGTTATTCTTTAATTCAGATTTTTCCCTGGTTCTTTTAATTCTCCCCTTTTTGTTCTCAAGTTCTCCCCAGTGAAAATCTATGTTGGCCTATTTATTAACTTTTACCAGAGAGGATTATTGTAAAAATTAACAGACCAATTAAATTGTTATATGTGCATACATTAACATACAATTAATAATTCTCCATCTATAAACATGAGTGATAACTAATTAAACTGTTCACATTTTAAATTGCAATAAAAATATGCTTAATAATTAATTATAAAGATTAATTTAGAATAACTATAATTTTAAGTCTTTTTGATTATTATTTAATAATAATAAAATACTAACAATAAAATATTAACACTAATAAATTATTATTTTGATACTATTGCAATTAATCCATCTGAGAGACTGCATATAAAAATCTCATACACAATCTGGCAGAGGACTAGCACATATCTTGAACAGCCCAATTCTTTATCACTCTCAGGAAGTTACCTATTTTTATAACATAATTTAGCAATCAAGATAACACACCATTGATATAATATACCTATTTATTATTGAATAGTTACTATTAATTAAAATTTTTATACCATTTAAATAGGGCTTGACAAACATAGAGTCCAAACATAAAGTTACATTATGTATATATTTTTTTGATGATGTACTTAAATTTACTTTCATATATATATATTATAACGATCCAGAGAAAGAGCTTAACGTAATCTGCACTACAAGGGCGACATCTAGGCATTTGAACCTAGAAAAATTTATATAGTAGGTAGATACGTAAGTTCCAAAAAAAATTATTTATTTTATATTGGTTGATTCCGGTCGTTAGCCCATTGTCACTAGCTCAGTAGAACAGCAAAGATTTATATTTTATAAATTCTTATCTAAGAATAATTTTTAAAAAAGAATAAAATAAGCCACTGCCAGAAATTAACACACAAACATTTATTTATGCACATATACATATAAAATTTAACATTATTTATTTTAGTATGTTTACTTTAACATTTAACATTATTTTTAACTTTTATTTTAGATTTTAATTTACATTTTAATACTATTATAAGTTTGCACAGATGGATTTATAAAAGTTTGTTTTATAATGTTGAGTATAGATCGGTTACATAGATTACACGGTCAAAAACATTTCAAAATAAACATAAACGATCAAAATATAAAATCATTGGTGGAATTGCAGAGGGAAGTTTATAAGAAACCCAATAGCATTCATCATAAAATGCCGCATTGATACCAATAACTTAAAAGACATTCGAATAAATACATTTTAGATACTCACCGTAAGGTATCATTATTTACCGAATGTCTATATATTTTGATCAAATATGAAAACCAAAAACATAATTGACCGATAACGAATCCATGCAAGCGTCTATACCCAGCTTAAATTTAATGCATTTTTATTTAGAATGTCGAGTATGAATAGACTACATAGATTTGCATTTGAAAAGAAAATATTCTATCCTTATTTAACCTTAAGCCAAAAGTTTGCAGTTAAACCAACGTCAATCCATCTGATATATCGATGTGTTCAATGTAATACGAATACGACAGCACAAATAGGTTAAGAGAAGAAATTGCCTCTCATCAGATAGGAATACTACATCTATCTGACGATAAGAGCAATTAAAAAAAACTCCATAGGAAGGAACTGCGGTCTCCATCTTATAATTCCTTCCATAGGCAAAATGAGTGTGTGTGGCATATAAAGCATTTCTGCCCATAGTGAATCTCGTACTACATCTACCAATTACACCAATATATCCAATCCATTGACCTAATTTAACTATGAAACAAATAACCTAAGATACCCTCCCCTAATATAACTTTACAAAACTATATAGCCATTCACGCCCGACTTAAGTTTAACATTTATATAATTTAATTTAACAAAAAACAGAAATCATAATAAAAAACTTAAAAGAACAAAAAAAAAATAAATGGAAATGATTTTACAAAAGAAATACATCAAATTAAAATTACTTATTAATAAATAAAGTTGGTCAGATAGGATTCTATTGCAATTATTTTAAATACGGAACAAGTTTTAGAATTAAAGTTCTTATTGTTTAGTATACTGGAGTTTTATAAATATATTTAAAACTTAGAGTTCAAAAAGTTCTTACGATTTTAAAACGTTTCTTTTTATCCATTGCTTGCCATTTGAACTTGAATTCCCACACCATCCTAAAGAGATTGGTATTCTGATGGCCGTTTATTTATTCATCCAGAGGTCTTTTACTTTAGCTGGTCCTCAATGTAGAAAACGATAGGTCATTTCTCTTTCTTTCTTAGCAGAACTGAAGGGATTGAAGAGTGCATCTTTTCAATCCCTTCTCCTTCAACTCCACACTAACACATATCACCACTGCTGTCATACATCTCTCCCTCTAATTTTCTTCACTCATTTTTTATAGTAGCCTTTCAGATCCAGTCGACATTACGTCATGACGATGTGATGGTCTTTTCGCTGAGGTCCGATTCCATTGTTTTTCTCTCCTATCTGACCTTTGCTTGTACATTTTAAATGCCCAAGGGCTAGTTTATATTTAACTAATTAAAACAATCATTTCCATTTTCTGATTAATTAATGCGTTTTCCAAACTTAAAGATATATTTTTATCTCTAAATCTTTTTGTTGAAAGATTTAGTTTTTCTATTTTTAATAAAGTTTTATTTTCATAATTTTTTTTTTTTATCTGTGCGATTTTATATATATATACGAGTTTAAGATGATTTTTTTAATTTCCAATTTTTAATTCTTAAAAAAGAAGTTTTTATTGGCAAACTTTTATTTTTTTCATGTTTACTAATAAAAAAATAATGTAACATTGTATGTGCCCGTTACAATATATATATATTGTTTGCCTGAAGATTGAAGATTTGTGATAAAAGCATTTTATATTGGACAATACCCATCATCTAACATTAGGTAATGAATGTCTTTAGAAATATTTTTTAGCCACTTTTATTCTTAACAACAAAACAAAAAACAAATATATATTGTAACGATCCGGAGAATCTATAACTTAACGTAATCTGCACTACAGGGCGCCATCTAGGCATTTGAACCTAGAAAAATTTATAAAGTAGGCAGATACGTAAGTAAAAAAAAAAAAAATTTTTTTTTTTTTTTTAATTTTGATTCCGGTCGTTAGCCCATGTCACTAGCTCAGTGGAATAGCAGAGATTTAATAATATAATCTAAGAGTATATACAAAAAAGAATAAAATAAGCCACTGCTAGTAATTAACACACAAACATTTATTTATGCACATATATATATAAGATTTAAAATTATTTTAGTATTAGTTTTACATTTTAACATTATTTTTAACTTTACCTTAGATTTTAATTTACATTTTAATTTCTATTATAAGTTTACATTTTAATTAAGTTCGCACAGATGGGATTATAAAAGCTTGTTTTAATATGTTGCTATAGATCGGTTACATAGATTACAACGGTCAAAAACATTTCAAAATAAACATAAACGATCAAAATACAAAATTATTGATTACTGACAATTGCATATGGAAATATAAGTAACCCTCTAGTATTCACCATAAGATACTTGCATTGTCACCATTGACTTAAAAGACATCCGAATAAATACATTATAGATACTCACTGTAAGGTATCATTATTTATCGAATGTCTATATATTTTGATCAAATATGTAAACCCAAAACATACCTAACCGATAACCAATCCATGCAAGCGTATATAAACAACTTAAATTTAATGCATTTTTATTTAGGGTCGAGTATGAATAGACTACATAGATTTGCATTTGAAAATAAAATATTCTATCCCTATTTAACCTTAGGCTAAAATTCGCAGTCAAACTGGCATCAATTCTTCTGATATATCGATGTATTCAATGTAATACGGAATACGACAGCACCAAAAAGATTAAGAGAAGGCATTGACTCTCATCAGATAGGAATATTACATCTATCTAACGAGAAGAACAATAAAAAAAAAACCATAGAAAGGAACTGCGTTCTCCGTCTTATAATTTCTTTCATAGGCAAACGGGTGAGTGCGGCATAAATATAAACGATTCTGCCAGTAGCGAATCTCTGATTACATCTACTAACTACATCAATATATCCAATCCATTGACCCAATTTAACAACGAAACAAATAACCTAAGATTACCCTCCCCTAATATAACTTTACAAATCTATACAGCCATTCATGCCCGACTTAAGTTTAACATTTATATAATTAATTTAACGAAAAACAAAAATCATTATAAAACTTAAAGAACAAAAAATAAATAAATAAATGGAAATGATTTTAAATATATATATATAAAGAAATACATCAAATAACATTATTAATAAATTAAGTTGGTCAGATAGGATAATATTGCAATCATTTAAATATGGAAAGTGTTAATTTAATGTTCATTATTTATAAAGTTCTTACGGTTTACAACAGTTCATCTTTATCCGTTGCTTGCCATGAACGTGAATTCCCACGCCATCTTAAGATTGGTATTCTGTTGGCCGATTTATTGATCCATCTGGAGGTTTTTTGCTTTAACTGGTCCTCAATGTAGAAAAACGATAGTTCATTTCTTTTTCTTTCTTAGCAAAGCTGAAGGGATTGAATTGTGCGTCTTTTTCAATCCCTTCTCCTTCACTTCCGCACTAACACATATCTCTCACATCGTAATAATCATAATCACTAATTAATAATTTCTAAATTTTCCTTTTATACATATTCGAAAGATTGACTTGGCATTATGTCATCGATGTGATGATCCTTTCGCTGAGGTCCGATTTCCCAATGGATTTCTTTCATTGGCTATTTGTTTCTATTGTTTTCCTATCTGACCGATGTTTTTACATTTAAATGCCCAAGGCTGGTTTACATTTAACTAATTAACAATCATTTCCATTTCTAATTAATTTCTGTGTTTTTCAAGATTAAAGATATATTTTTATCTCTAAATCTTTTTAAGTTTTTGTTTTTAAAATACCTTTTCTATTTTTAATACAGTTTCATTTTAATAATAATTTTTTTTATCTGTGCGATTTAATATATACGAGTTTAAGATGATATTTAATTCAATTTTTAATTCTTAAAGAAAATTTTTAAATGCGAACTTTTTAATTTACTTTCATGTTTAATAAATATATAAAAAAAAACAATGTAAACGAACGTCTATATATATAAGATTTTTCTTCTTTCTCTTTTATATCTAATAGATCCTTCAGGTCATATACTGACTTATAAGCAGTGACAATATATGTATATATTTATTTGATTTATTAAGAATATAAAACTGGCTTCAAACAAATAATCAGTATAAGAGTTGTCATAGACTTATACATATTTGCTGCAATCTAATCAATGAGAGTGATCTCACTTTGTGGCCTATAATGTATACAACACCTAGTAAGAAGAAAAACCAGGTTTGTTACTCCACATTGGATCCTCATTTAATCAATTCCCAAGAGTCTTATAGGCTTGTGGTTCCTAGCCCTTTGTTTTCACTTTCAGCATTTTCTGAAACCCTACTACTCTGAGACATAGGGTCATTCCAGATCAATTTCCCACAACTATGAGTGTGTGTAGTGTGGAGATATAAACTTCCCAAAATAAATGACCACATTAATCTGCTAACACAATTGATGACACCATTATCACTATTATTGAAATCCAGCCCATACATAAGCCCATAAGAATAGAATTATTTGTCCAATATTCTTTTTTTTAAATTCCTTTCCATTGTACAGATACTCTGTCTTCAGGGTATATTCCATCTGAACTAATATACTAATGCTAACTGATCTTATAACTCAAAGACAGCTGAGGTGATGGAGATCTTGAACACTCACTGGTCACATCAGTTCCTCTAATTAATGTCCAGGTTTTTCTCTGTGGATTCATCCCAAGCTCTAAATTTTTCTTCTGGAGAGAGAGAGAGAGAGAGACCACAAATGGGTTTCTTTTTATTTAGTTCATGTTGGTATGTTACCCTGCCTGGATATTTCTTATTAGGTTTCTTTTTATTTAGTTTATATTGGCATATGGTTTCTTGTCTTTTTACCCTGCCTGAAGATTTATTACCCTTTTTAATAAGCTCTGTGTTATATAGATCAGAGTATTAACTTGGTAATCATTCTTTCTAGTTTGAAACTTGTCCCAAGATTTTGATATTGGCTCCTTGCTTCTGGATTTATTTTTGTCAACGGAATTGAGTAATTTAGCCATCTGTTTGATTGTTTCACATCCAGTTCTCCTCACGATTTTAATAATTCATTTTTCATCAGTGGGCATATCATTAAGGCCATAACTTGATTTTTTTTCTGAAAAATGGCACATATGTTTCCTCTGGCTGGTATTTTTTTTGAGTTACTCTATGCTTTATGCTTTCTTGTGGTTGTTGTTCCAGCAACATTTCATTAGAGCCTATTCATTTTGTGTAAAGTTGACTGTTTTCTCAAATAAGGATTCCCACCAAGCTTGGGTTGCCTCCTGTAAATGGCTAATTGTTATTGACAACTCAATTCCTTTGGCCATCAAATTTATCTCAAAATAACTCCCCAAGCATGGGTAATTCATCCTTATAGCCACAGAAAATGTTCACTTTTAAAAATTGATTAACCAAATTGGGTATGTTTTCTTGCTTTTCTATGGTTATTTGTGTGCTTTGGCCTTCCTGTTGACTATTCATTTCCTTAACTTGTTGTGCCAAATTGTTCACTTCAGCTTGTACCTTTTTAATGAAGTTTTCTTGTTCATGATGTGCTCATCTATTTCTTTCTTTATCTTTATATATTTTGAACTATCTCCTCATTCTCTTTCTTGCAGTCAGTCATCTCTGACTCTACCTGTTCAACTTTTTTTACTATTTTGCTTATTCTCTCATCTACCATCTTTAATGTCTTCTCTTCAGAAGCATTTTGACCTTTCTCATTTCTTTAAATTTAGGCTTGATTTTTATCATTTTACCACTAAATTCCTTTATTTCACTATTGACTTCCCTTCATTTCACTCTTAAATTCCTTTATTCTGTAAACATTTCCAGTATTACTGGCACATTACCCTCTTTGTCTCTCTATCACAATCTTCTGACATCTTGTCTTGCCACTTCTTAATCTAATATACTATAACAGTCAGGGTGATTTGGAAGTTATTGTCTTACCGTATCTGCCATACAGGGTGCCACCAGGCTATTGGAACCTGGAAAATTTATATAGTAGGCAGATACATATTGTTAAGATCTAAAATTTACCTATATATTTTATTCCGACTGTCAGCGCATGCCACTAGCTCAGGGAGCAACAGAGATAATTTATAATATAGATACTTAAAATATATTTTAATAAAGACATTTCAATAAAATAAATAAATAAGATACTGCCAGTAATAACACACACAAAAAACATTACATTGAGGAATAAAATTTATCTTGCTTAGATTTTAATATTAATATTAATTTGGTTATTATTTTTTTAAAATTTAAATTATTAAAAAAGTATGCACAGATGGACATTTTATAAAAGTTTGTTTTTCAGCTAAAAACTTTTCAAAACAATCATTCACTCTCAGAATAAAAGTTCATAGCCAAACCAACACCTGCTGCCAGATATGTAGTAGCAACCAATGCAATATGAAGATGCTAGCATAAAAACACACTGACAGGAATGTGCATCTGACAGTGTGATATTATTTGAAGGACATGATCCTTGTCCAGTACAGGAATGTGCATCTGTCTGGTGAAGGAAACAGATATATACAATAATTAAAAAGATTAATGCTACATATGGGGAGGGCGGTCTATCTACCGACTTATAGTCCCTATCCATAGAGCTAAAAAAGTGGTTAATGGTGCAGGAAATACATCTGCATCCATTGCAATGCAATGACTACATCTTTGGGTCATGCATTCAGTTGGCACGTTGCCCTATATGCTAAACACGCTTCACATTACTTTGATATAAACACCCATATATCCCTCCACCAGCATCAACCTAACTATGAAACAAATAGCCTGAAATAAAGCCCTTTAAAATAAACATAACTGATTAAAATATAAAGCCATTGATGGAATTGCAGGGGGAAATTTACAATAAACCCAATGGCACTCATCATAAGATGCCACATTGACACCAATAACTTAAAAGATATACAAATAAATACATTTGGACACTCAGCATAAGGTGTCATATTTACCGATATCTATATATTTTAATCAATATGAAAAAAAATAATAATAATTAAACGTTAACGAATCTATGCAGCCATCTACACCCAACTTAAATTTAATACATTTAAATAATTTAGTCAATAAATATTAATAAAAAAATGGAAATGATTAAATCAGCAAACTCAAATATTTAAAATTAAACATCAATAATTGATTTTGAAATCTTAAAAGTCAGATTAAAGTTCATTTTAAAAATGAGGTTTAGTTGATTATTAAAAGCTTGTCAAATCTTGATGAAAGTTCTTAATTACTTTTTAAAAATTTTTCAGTTCATATCTTACAGTAAAAGAGCTCCCGGTTACTGCTGCCAATTCCCACACAGTCTTTATTGGCCATACTTTCATGGAAGACCGGTCTGTTTTTCCGGAGATGGCCTAAACTGGTTCAATCCTGGTACTATTTTATTGTAGGACCCATATGATTTGGGTCTACAATAGTGCCATTTATAAATTAACAGTCACTTCATTTGAAATAAGAGAGAGTGAAAAGTGCGTCTTTTCTTTCTTCTCAAAAAAATCAAAGCTGGAACTGTCTTTTAATTTGAATTGTTTTCTTTTTATAGTAATCCTCCATATTCACTGCACATAGTTTCCTGTTTCAATAATTTTTGTTAAGGTCCGAGCATTGGTTACTGCTTCAATTGGACATTCTATTTTTTTATTCTCTTATCTGACTTTTTAATTATATAAAAGCCCAAAGGCTAGTTTGCTTTTCGTTTAATTAATAGCACGATCATTTCCATTTACTGAGATTGCATACAAATCTTAAAATAGAAATTAACATTTATTTCTATTTTCATTTATGTTACTTTTTAACAAAAATATTTTAAATAATCCCTCACATGCATTTTTATTAGCCATGTGTATATAAATTTGAATGTTACTTTATTTAATACTTAATAACTTCATAAATACACCACCAATTTTCTTAACCCTTTTCCCGTCTCTTACGAAGCTCCTCGTTGACATCTGACGTCACTCTAACTCTGCCAGTTCTTATGCTAAAATATTCGTTTGACAGGTATTGAATAGGTTTTTAAAAGTTCTGTAAGATGGTGCCCTCTTCCGAATTATTTTACAAGTAAAAAATAAAAAAAAACGCATTTAAACCTAAACAAAGAAAGAACATTAGTTGTGATTGGTTCTTAGCATGCTCTCAGCCGAAAAAGACATTCTGATTGGCTGGAAAGAACAAAGAAACCGCCTGATCAAAGAAAATAAAAAAAAATGCTGAGATTTTCATTTCGAATATGATTTAAATTATTATAAAAGAATATTTTGAGAAATTACAAATTATTTTCAGAGAGAATACTAAAAAAACAAAATTATTTTCGAAAAATATTGAAGATTTTAGTAAAAATATTTAAGATTTAGTAAAAAGAAATATTTACTTTTCTATAACGTAAAAGTCGACCTTTTTGTTTATATTATAGCTTTTATGTTGCCAAAATTGAATATTTTAGAATAAATAAATAGCAATTTATTTTTGAAAGAACTTTCGTTCTCTTCATAACCTGAAAAATTAGTAATATACTTTTTATAAACGTATCTGAGTTGAATTTAATATTATAGGCGAATATGTTTTAACAATAGGCTTTGTCTTCAGTTTGTGAGTTGGCCAATTAAAAGATTTGATTTTTACCTCATACAACTAATAATATAATTAGTGGTTTAAGGGTTAATACACACACTTTTTTTTCATTATTTGAAATATTACTTTAAATGCTAAAATATTCCCTAGAAGCTTTGCTCAAAATAGGAATAACTTTCTCAATTTTTTCAAACAAGTGCCATTGAGAAAAAATCCAAAACCAATGTAATTTTAAAAAAAAATCGTGCAAGATTCATCACGATCAGTGCGATGTTTATAGAGTTATTTAAGTAACAAATAAACTTTCAAATATATATAATAGATATTAAAATTTTACCTGTGCTAATAAAGTATTATGCTAAACAAAATCTAAAGCCTGAAGTTTAAGTTTTAAAGATTCGTATAACCGATTTTTTGAATATTGTAAATTTCTGTATAGCAGGCTAAAAGCATTTTAAACAATAGAATCAAAATCCTCTCAGACATTACTTGCTATTCTCTAAATCTTTTAATAAATTCTTTATTAAAGTTGTTTTAATTATAGAATATTAAACATGGGACAAGAGAGTTGTGTGTAATAAGAAGATATTAATCTTTAATTAAATTTACACCTAGATTAAAAATGTTATGATACTCTACCTTTTTTAAAAAATCATTAATAGAAGTGGTTATCAAATGTGCAAATGTAAGAAATTTAGCATTTGTAAATTAAATTATAATTTTATATTGAGAAAATATTTCCAAATTTTAATTATATATCTTTAACCTAAAGCAGTAACAAATCAAACCACTATATATAATAAGGTTTTCTTGCAATTCCCAACTATTAAAATCATGATATCTGTCAAGCATTGGTGGTCGAGAGGTCAGTTGTCCTGGGTTAGTGGGTTTGCTTTCCAGCTGATGCTATGACACATGAGAAAAAAAATCACAATATCTCCTTCTGATGATATATTCCTTCCAAGACAATCCATTCAGTTCGGTCAAAATTTTTGAAGATTTAATAAATAAAAATGCACTACAATAACTCTGCCTTATTATAATTTAGTTTCTACAATATAACCATAAATATGTGTGCATATAAATAAATTACAAATACGTAGTACATAAAATTGGCTATATTATGTATTAATATGAAAAGAAGTGGTGATCACGTGATGTTTATTGGCTTAATATGAAAAGATGTTAGAGTGTCATCTATAAATTTTATGAATCATGTATTCCACAGTACCCTATACTGCCTGTTGGCTTTAGATTTTTTTCCATGATATAATTTCGGATAGAAAAAAAAGTTTTAACATAGTCGCTTTATATATTATTTATATAATTAGATACTATTTTTCTGGTATAATGTAGTCGACAGAAGTGATAAATATTTTCCATGTTTACAAGTTCTTTTTGCAAAATTTATATATATAAAATATATTGCCTAATTTTAATAAACAATCTGGATATGAGCAAGTAAGCAAACAATAAAATGGAATTAATATGCAAACATACACGTATTATAAAAATAAAATTAACAAATAATTATAAGTCGCAACTATATATATCTGTATTTACTTATAATTCAAACACATTTGTTTTTATCTCAGTAAATGTTTTATGACTAACTTTTAGCAATAAAAATATCTAAGATCAATACAAAAGTGATATCGCCAAAAGTGAATATTAACACCATTAAAAGTAACAATCTTAAGATTATTCTGCTAGTTAATCTTGCTCTCCTAATGACTTCTAATCTCTTGGAAGTTTTATCTCGCATTTGACTATTAACTCTGTTATATATCTTTTATCTTGGTTCAGACTAGGACAAGACATTTAATTTTATTAATGAAAAGTGAATGAAAATGCGTGTGTTAATTTCTCTACTGGAAAGTCATGAATAATCACAACAAATCACTATTTTGAGGTAAAGTATAAAATAATGTTAATAATTTGAATTATTTTTTTAAAAAGAACTAATACAGACGTAGAAAAATATATATCTATTTTTATACAAATATTATTTATGTACTGGGTACTAAATAATGGGAATCAACGATAGTATACAGTTAGTTAAGTAGCAAAAATGTATGTATGGTATTTATAATCGTAAGAGATTTTGATAAACCATCATCATCATCAACAATTATCAGTCCATTGTAGGATGAAAGTCTCTCCAAGTTCAAACCATCTTCTCTGATCTTTAATTTCTCTTCTCTGCATCACCCCTGCACAGTTTATTTCATCCATCCATCTCACATGTGGTCTGTTTCTGGGTCTTTTACAATCTCTTGGCATCCAGTTTAAGATTTCAATTGTCCATCTATTATCATCTCTTCTAGCAAAATATCTAGCCCACACCACTTATAGAATTTAATTTTTTCAATGAGGTCAATAACATCTGTTTGTTCTCTTACCCATATATTGCATTTTCAATCTCTTCTTGTTACTCCTAACATGCATCTCTTCCTACTTCTTTGAGTGATCTTAAGTCTCTGTATTGCTCTTCTATTAAGTGTCCAAGTCTCAGATCCATAAGTAAGAACTGGTAAAACACATTTATTAAAAACCTTCCTTTTCAAACACATAGGCATATTTCCTTTTAGTATCAAGCTATTTCTACCAAAAGCATTCCAACCAAGTTTAATTCTATGATTAATTGCATCTATTATGTTTCCATCTGTATTAATAATCTGACCAAGATATTTGTAGCTGTTAACTTCTTCTAACTCATCATAATCAATCTTTATTTTCATACTTTGAGAAAATCCATTAAACATTATTTTAGTCTTTTTAACATTTATCTTTAGTCCTACTTAAAAAAAAAATGTTAAGAAGACTACAGTAATGTTCAATTGATTTTTTCAAAATATGAAAAACCATAGACTGAATTAAATTAATGGTTGAGTCTTCTCTCATTAGTATAGACAATGGTTAGAGCATTATAATGGTTTATTTTTATTTTTTAGAATATATATATATATATGATCAGTACATTATATTTATCTGATTGGTGCAAATTTACTTTATGCTATCGTTAAAAACAGCAAGAAACTCATTTAAAAATAAATAAATAATTGAATGGGTTGGATTTACTTCTAATGGATTACAAGAAGTTTGAGGCGGAAGTATTAGAACAGGTGAAATTTTTAACTTCCAACCAGAGACTGCTACTCTGTTATTGCATTAGAGCTCATTAACTGACCAATTTACACAGTTGATTGGGTTTACAATGAGTCTGCTACTTGAAAAAAATATTTAAGTTTGCTTTGAAAATGATTTCATTTAGATTTGAGCTTAGTTATGACGGACTAATGCTAATTTATCATTGTATTGTTTACATATTAATTTTGGATTTGCAGTTACTGCAGACTTTTAACTTTAGTCATTCTGAGATATTATATAGTCTACTTACTTCATTATAGTCTATTTAAGTTAGATGTAAGTATACAATTAGGTGTTTATTTACTTAAAACCAATGCTTTCAAATTTTCTGCAATTGCGTTTTGATTATTTAACATGGAACTTTTTCTCAGACATATTTAAAATACTAATAGACTTCATGTTATCAAGATAACCTAAAAAAATTTCAAAACTCTGAAAGCTTTCAATGAAAGCATTTTATGTAGCATGGCTCCAACTAGTAGTCCATTAGGAATTTGTGTCATTGAATTGAATAATCAATGGTAGATGCATTATTTGTTTTAGAAAATTCTGCCTATCCAATGGAGAACATTTTAAAAAATAAAGTCACCTCATTTTAGAAGCCACCCCTTTTTCGCCAGAGGTAATGGTTGAATCATATTATAATCATTTTTTCTATAGTTGGTGCTTCAACAATCATTTGAAATTTAATTCTCTTGGCATGTTTGTTCTCCAGCTAAGAGTGATATAAATGCCCTTATACCAATCAATATTAGATGGTTAGATGAATTTACTATGAGTTAATTATCTGAAAGTATTCTCAGTTTATTTAGAAAAGTCTCATCTACCTAGAAAGACTTTTATAGTTCATTCTCACTTTGATGTCTTGGGTATGATATAATGTGAGGTCATTTGCTTAGCTAATTAAGTTAAATATTAAGTAAGTTGGTGGATAATCAACTCTACATATTTAAAATATATATATATATAGTGTATATACATTTATTTGGATAACTTTTCATGGTGGGGGGGGGGGTTCTGTAATTCAAATTTCATAAAGCAAAATGAAACTTGAAGGGAGCGTGATTAAATTATGTTAAACGAAAGTAAGGTATTTCAAATTGGTCTCCACAATAAGTTAAAATTAAAAAGCTGTCCAAAAAAATCACAAAACTATTAAAAAGAGAACACATTATTTTATTAAATGCAAAAAAAAAAAAAAGACAATGCTGTTTTAATGTTACCAAATAAAAAATTAAACTACTGAGACAAAAGTGGAAAAAGCAAAACTAAAAATGAACTATTCTTCGGATAATAAACCAAGTGAGTAATTAAATGATTCGTCATTCCAGGGGTGATAAAGTTAGAGTACAGAAGTGACAGAATCAGACTGTGATATATGAATATTTAGTTATTGAATCTATAACTCTACTATTACATTAAATCAAACAAAATATAATAAATACAGAAATAATGCCTTGGTAAAAATTGATCTTCTATACATTACTCTGCAACTTTAGATAAATTTAAATTTTACTCATATTTAAAAATGTAGATTTGCATTAATAACCATACTAATTAGAATTATTTTGCATAGATCTACAGAATACAATTTATTTCTAAAATATGACTGTAGTGTCAACTCCACCTTTAAATTCATGAGCTTGTGAGACATTTTCCAGATATGGATTAAACCTAAGCTCTTAGAATCTTATATATATATCCTATAAAATATAAATTCTGCACTGATTAATATCATCTGCAAGTAACATGTTAATTGCTGTATGTTTTTTTCACTTTATATTTATTCTTTGAATACAACAATCGGAATTACATGATTGATTCATTTTCCTTTGTCTATTTATCTTGAGTTTTTGTGTATAATCACATTATATGACTTTCATCCTTTTTAGTCATCTTTTATATTTTTTTACAATGTGTGCAGCCTATCTTCACTCTTTTGTGCAATTACATTACATTTTAACAAATTGCAGTACTTAATTCCCGAATTTCCTTCTTTTTTTGTCTTTCAACATATTAATGTTTATTTTGCTTTCAATTATTTCTTTTTCATTAAATTAGAATAAAGCAAAAACATTGTTTCTCCTCTGATTGGCTAAAACTTAGAATTAGATGTTTATACTAATTGAATCAAATATAAACGAGTTGATAATAGAATGTTCTACATGAAAATAGTTTTTAATTAATTCATTTACTGTCATGTCTATTTCAACTGATGATAATAACTATTGAACAATTATTGGTTTATTTACACTTATTTTCTGCTCTAATGTTTTTAAGTATTATATAAAAAAAGATTTAGAAAAAATCAAATGAATAATAAAATCATATGATATATAGTACATTTCTTAGTAGAGTTCAAATGATTAATAAAATCATATGATATATAGTACATTTCTTAGTAGAGTTTAAATTTGAATGGAAGTTGGAGGAGGGAACATTAATAAAATAGTGTATTTTTTTAGCCAACTAGTTTATAGCCAACCTAAATAAACATCTAAATTGCTTGATAAATGGGCATTTAGCTGAAGAGTAAAGAAGGACAACAAATTGTATTTATAGAATAAAAAAAACACAACAAATATAAAAGCGACTAAAATATATTTTATGTGAATTAAAATTAAAAGGAATAATATATATATATATATGTTATAAATAATGCTTTTATTTAATGTGCAGTAAAAAGCCAAAAGTAATTGTTTTCTGCATTGAATTAATTATTTTCTGAATACCCCTTGTTTATTTCAAGTTAATTATAAAAAACGAAATTGTGGATGTAAAAAAAAAGTTATTTTTAGCTTTTTAGTACATATTAATAAAAGCACTTTAACTTTTTGGTATATGGATATTTTTAAGAATTACTTCTACTCAAATTTTAAAATGAAGGATAAAAATAATGTCGCATTCTGCATAAAATTTGAAAGAAAATTCACATGCTTTAAAATCAATTCCAATATTGTTTTGTTTATGAAAAAGGCATTAAAAAAAGCAATGACTTACACCCAAGAGAAATTTAAATTTTTTATTTCTATTTTAATTCACCATTAACAAATTTTAGTGAAAACTTTCTTTAAAAAAAATATCGCTATCTTATGCACATCACTAAAAAATTACTGAATTGAAATTGTTTTCTTTAAACCATGTCATAAAAATCATGATGTCAAAAAACTGTCATAATATAATAGAAGTATTTGTCAGGATGGAGCTAAATTCTATTGTTTTGAGGAATTTTTTAATTTTCTTGGCATCTATGGATTTTTTTTCAAACTAAAATTTTATGTTATAACATACGAAAAATATGCTTATTACAGTATAAAACTTATGGAAATTTTCACTAGGGGGTGAATTAATGAAAAAACAAAGTACACCTGGGTCTCATTTTACGCGATAGATAGGTTCCTCAGAAAACATGCGCAAAAGAAATCGCACAAAAATAGACGTAACTTACCTTGAAAAAGGGGGGATACGGACTGTGATTTTTCAAAAATTGCATAAAAGCAAAGCACCAACGTAAAATTATTTTAAAATTCGCGCAAAAAAATAAGGAAATAAAATATGACTAATAAAAAATTTCAAATTTGAAAAAAATTGATACAAGACAAACTTTTTTTAACTATAATATTTAATTTTATTCAAACAATATATTTTTATGCATAATTTACAGTAATTTACATTTTTTATACACATTTTAATTATTATCGCTATTTGCCAATAAACAGATTCATTTGCAAACTGGTAAAAAATCAGATTCTTCACAAGAGGAAATACAACTAAGGCCAAATTCACTCTCATGTTGTGTTAATGGTTTTCTGGTGACAATGTAATTAGTAATTAATCTAACAACTAAAAATTAAATTCTTATTTTTGTCTTTAATTTTTTAATTTTCAATTCCGTTTAAAAATCAAATTTCGTTTCACATCACATTAATTTCAGGTCACCTTAAGTAATTTTTAAATTGTTAATTACAAATAAAAATCAGATTTTAATTTTTAATTGTCAAATTTAATTGTGCCCACTGCCATTACTCACTTTTTAAAAATAAACTTGTGGACACTAAATGATTAATAATTGATTACGTTCTTTTTTAAAAAGCAAAAACAGAATGTGATTTAAAATGCAAAATTAACATGCACAATGTTTGAACAAATTTACATTATAATCTTGTAAAATTTAATGTGGGTATACATAAAATGTGGAAATCATGATTTTAATTTCATTATTGCATAAAATCTTACTGTTATAAAGCACTGAAAATATTGAAATTATTAAGATGAAAGTCAAATTCCAATAATGTGCTATTACTTTCAATATAACATAAGTGCGCAAAATTTATTATTTAAAGTAATAGCGCATTATCGGAGTTTGATTTCCAAAGAAACATGAATCGGGTAACTTCAAAATCGCATTAAATAAATCAGCATAAAACGAGACCCAGGTGTACAGTAATTTATATGAAAATTTGTTACGGTTTTTACTAATGAAAAGTGAATGAAAATGTGTGTTAATTTTTCTACTGGAAAGTCATGAATAATAAATTAGTATTTTGAGGTAAAGTATAAAAAAATTTAATAATTTTAAAGTTAAAAAAAAAAGATTAATATGATGTAGAAAAATATATATCTATTTTCATACACATATTATTTATGTAATGAAACTATTAAACATAAATGGAAATGCAAAGATCAGTATTGGAAGATATGAAAATTGTTAGCTACAGCCACTTTAATGGTACAATCGTAGAGTGACAGAGTCTGGAGCTTACGATCCATGGATTGCAGCCATTGTCACTTCATGCTTGAATTTGCAAACTATCAAACAATAAATCAATTGATTATTTGCTTGTAATGAATAAACATCAGCAAATTGCCAAATCAAGGCAATAAAGCAAAAAACAAAAATATTCAAGAAAAAAAAACAGAGGGAAAGGAAAACAGTAAAAAACTAGATATAAAGTTGTAACAATAAGACAACTTGAGAAAATATTATGAGATACAAATGTAGAATGGCTTAGGAAATCACTTGGAAAGCTTCCTTTACAGACATACAAAAAAAGGAATGTTTGATTAAGTTGTTTTTTTTTATGTATATATTCAGAACTATAAACTTTATATATATATGATATTTTACTAAAAGAGTATATAAAAATAAGAATTATAAAAAAAAAGATATAAAAAGAAATTAATGGAATTGAATCTATTTAAAATAGTATTTCTGATGTTATAAGTAAGAATAAAAAAAAATGGCTAGATATGTAACAAAAAAAATGTTTTGAATTGAAGTAACAGGATCTAGAAATTTATTATGTACTTATAAAAATCAATAAAAATTAGTGAAGACTTATTGAAGGCTTCGCTGTGAACTGTTTTCTGTGCACATTGAGTGATGATGAATTTTGTTTAATCAATATTTTCAAATAAAACTTTGATTTTCATATTCTATAGAAAGGTTTGCAATCACATGACTGATAATCTTTGATTGAAATTGTTTTTGACAGTTTTCATTTATATATTTGATCATATTTTATTCTCAATTGGTCTTAGAAATTTATCAGGGAAATGTAATTGTTTTTGTTCAACATGAAAAATTATAGATAACAATATATTAATTGATTAAATACATATTGTTAACAGCAGTGAAAGAAAGTATTTCCTAAAGGATAAAGTGAACCAAACAGCTTTCATACTTGAATATATTTTATTTCATTAGAATGACTTTATCTGATTTTCACACACACAAATACTCAACTCAACGAAAAGTCAAAATAATCAATTACTTAAGATGTTTAATAAAGAATGTATAATTCTTTCTTTCATAGTATATGTTAGAATCAGACGCTAATTACAAAAATTATTTATCCGATTTTTTTCCCCCTAGATATAATTCCCCGACCCAAAAGTCAACAATTTCCAAATAGTTATATTTTTTATACCGATAATTATTCATCATCAATTTACATTCATCGATTAGCATGCGTAAGAATGTTTGCTTCAAAAATAATTTTAATTATATTCAATACTTTATTGGATGTTTAAAAAACTAAACACACATAATTTAGTTTTTTTTTATTTTTATAAATAGCTTAAATTTATAAAATGCTACCTCCCCTCTTCCAATAATTAAGATCAAAAAAAATATTTTAATCGTTTCAATTTGAGCGGCAGATTCAAGAACTGCAAGTTCCCGGATTAACTAAAAAAAAAACTTTGATAAATTGAATGGAACTTGTATTCGACTTGCGACTTGGATCCTTGAATGTTACATGCAGATTTGTATATACAAAAAATATTTCAAAATTTTAATGAATTTATTTTGAAAAATATATAAAACAAAATTGTTCACAAAACTTGCTTTGTCTTTCCCACATTTCAATATCAAAAAAAAATAATACAACAATAACAACATATTTTATTCGTATATATAAATCATTAGTATTTCCATTACTTTAAAAAAACTGACAACCTAAGTCACAAAAACGGTACTCTTTATGGACATGATCAACTAGAGTAATAGTTTAAAAAAACTTCAATGGGAAATACTGAACACTCACTTGTCACAGCATTGGACATGATGTCCAAGAGATAACATTTTTTAAATGGTCATTATGTTTACTAAATCTGATGCCTATTTTTTTTTTTTTGTGAAAACTATATCAAGAGTGCTGTTTGTTATGAAATTAAACTTCAATCAGAAAGTCTGTCAACAAAAAAATCCTTTAGTTGAAATATTTTTTTTTGTCATGGAAAAAAAAGATAACGTTTCATCTAATGTTCAGTATTATTTTGAGTCAGGCTTTAATGATGGTCATAAAGTTTGCACAATGAGGTTTTTGTCTTTAATTTTTTTGCTACAGCATGCATTCCATGAGAATCTTAAGCAAATGTTTTAGATTTAGCTATCAATAATCACAACAAATTTCTAAGATATTAAGAGAAAAGGCAAATGGTCATAACCCAATTGGATAGTCAAAGTAAGGACAGGAATCTATGCAGGATATTATTTCATCTTCCAGTCAAAAGAGTGAAAATATAGGACCAAGTAATAGTTTTTTGTTTTACATACAAATTGTTTTGATAACATTTTTTTAAAGATTAGGTTGAAGATAAAAGTGATAGATAAAAAAATATAATCCATAAAAAATATTTTTATAGACTGTAGTAGTTCTTACATATCCGTGGACTCACACAATTTGGAAAAAAAAAACCATTAACTAAAAAATACAATCAGTAAGCAATCATAATTATTTATTACTGCACTATTTTTTTTCTTCACATTGTATTATTCTATTTCCTTGTTAATGTAAATATCATTATTAATATGTGCATTTCCAAAATTAAATTTTGTCATAGAAAACATAATTGTTATGTATATATATATGTATTATATAAGGTTTGCTTATCATTCATGGAAAATTTGGAATCAAATGCAATGAATACCAAGGAATCACTGTATTTTAGAAGATATAATCTTTAAATACACATAGGATTATTAAATGTGTTGACAGGATTTTATTTAAAAAAATATTATGAAGTGCTACTGAACATTTTAGCTTATATGGCAATAAATAGGAATTTTAATAAAACAAATAATAATAAAAATCTAATTTATTAGCAAAATATCTCAAATAAATATTGATTTACATTTTAAAATGTAATGGAAGTGTCACATCCAATGACTCACTTATCCATAATTTGAAAAAATAAAATAAAAATTGGGGGAGGGGTGGATATTTTTGCAATAAAATTCTTGAAATCATAAAAAATAATTTAGTATCACTTATTGTACAATTTGACTTTTATTATTAATTTTCATCACTAGAAGAATGGGAGGGGGGGGATCCAATAATTTATTTTAAAATATATATAAAAAATATTTTCTAAATGCTTATTTTCTTGCACTAAAAAGCCCAAAATAATTGTTTTCTTCAACCGCAATTGGGGATTTTATGATTTATAATCAAATAAAAGTATGGGGTATCCAGAAATTAATTCAATCATTAGTTGAATTAATTTCTGGTATCTCACACTTTTATTTCAAGTTAAATATAAAATCCCCAATTGTGAGTGAAGAAAACAATTATTTTTGGTTTTAAATAAGTGATTATGAAATATTTTTTATATATAATTTTAAAGGGATTCAGATATTTTTTATATTTATTTCTATTTAAAACAGAGAAAAACAATGCCAGTCTGTGTAATATTTGAAATTCAGTGCATTAAAAATCAATTCCAATATTGTTTTAATCATGAAAAGTGTTTTTTTTAAAAAAAGACAAAGAAAATAAAATTTCATCAATTTTTTAAAAAGCAACTTTTACAATCAAGAGAAATTAAGATTTTTTTATGTTTTAATGTAAGATTTTTTTTAAACAAATGTTTAAGAAATATACCACCACGTGTGCACATTACTAAAAACTTACTGAACTGATATAGCATTTGAAATTCAGTCCACCAATACTCTTACACTAATTAAACGCCTGCACAATCCTGAAATATGTCATATTGCATTGTATCAATTTGTAACATGCATACAAATTTGAAAAAAATCCATTTGGTATATTAAAAATCAATTACAAAATTGTCAAGCATTGGTGGTCGAGAGGTCAGCATAGCTGTTTTACAAGCAGTTGTCCCGGGTTAGCAGGTTCACTTCCCGGCCGATGCTATGACACATGAAAAAAAAAATCAATTACAAAATTTACCCAAACTAAATAGAGATTCTAAGTATTTAAAAATATTAACTAAAAATTCTTCTTTTATTCCTGTATTTTTCTGCCCAGAGTATTTTCTTTTAAAATTGGATCCAGTTTTTATCAGATATAAGTAATGCATACGATCTTTAGCCCAAATCTCAAATTTTTAGTTTTATTCATTGATATGTTTATAGCACTTTGTTATTTCAGTAATTTTCTGTAGGTGAAAGCTGCAATTAGAGAACAATTTTGATTTTCACACTTTTTCTAATTAGCATATGCGATAGTGAGAAGAAAAAAACATTTTCTTTCCAGCTTCAGAAGAGACAAGTAAACCTATCTTCCAAAAGTTTTTTTTTATTAAAAAACTTTTAACATTCTTTTGCTATTGCACAATGTCTTTATTGTTCTTTCATTTGATTTTATAAATATTTCACATAATAGAATATAAAATTTTTGTCAAGTATTTTATCAGTCTTTATTTTCATGTTTTGAATTATTCCAATGCCTTACAATTTAGATACTTTTTTATATTTCACATGTATCAATTAATCATTTCATAAGTAAAATATTTCGAAGTATTAAAATTTCAATTACATATCTATTTATAATTGAGTATACCAAATACTTTATGATTTCCATTTTCTCTCTCCAAATTTTAAAATATATATTTTTTATTCGATATGAAAAATGTTACTTATTTCACAAGTACCAATATTTCAAACATTAGAATTTCAATTATTTAGTATATAGTTGCTAAAAAAATTCCATTGTTGGGATAAAAAATGCTAAAAAAACATCCTCAGTTAAAGGGTTAAAAGTGAAAATTCACATATAAAGTAATAAAATCAAGACTTTAAATGGAATATTTTATATAAGTCAATGTTACTTTATACATATATGTATGTTTTATAAAATATATATATATATTATAGATATGAAAAAAACCATAATGAACTTTATTTTCATTTTTGATATATATTGTAGCCTTTGGTTTTGACCAAAGCTCCATTAGTTTTAAGCTGGTTTTATTAATAACAGTATATCTCAAAATTTTTCTTATAAAATGCATTAATTGTGTTGTAAAAGTTATTTAGTGCTAGTTTTAAAATAGAATAAAAGTTCAAATTGACTTTCATAAATTAATTGATACACAAGCACAATTCATTCATAAATACTTAAAACAGGAATTGTTTCATTTATAATGTCAATTAATGAAGATTTAAAAACAGTTGAATTGATGATAGTTATTTATTAAGAATATGTTACAAGTTGTTATTAATATTGTAAATGAATCTGAAGGGGGGGGGGATAGACATTGATAAAATAAATATCCTGCCTATGTAATAAGAAAGTGTCTGATGAAAATATTTCAGGGGAGAAGTAAATTTTCATTATAAAAAATTAAATATTTATTGAGGGAAAATTGTATAAGAAACAAGAATAAATAAAAGTATTAAAAATTTGTTCAAGCAGAGTTATATATGTGTGTAAATGTACATGGGTAGAATATATGATAAATTTTAATTATAAAAATAATCAGTAATCATTAGGGGTCATTTGCTGATATCAGTGAAAAAATTGTTGAGAGAACTATTACTTTGTTTTAATTTCATGTCCATAGCAGCCAATTTTCATTCAACATCTTTGGTTCAAAGTTGGTCTGCTATATATTATTTTATTAAAAAACTTTCATTTTAGCCTTTTAAGGGGTTTTCCACTAGTGGGAAAATTCAACAAAACCACATGATGTTTGTAAAAGTGTGAATAGATAATTTATAAAACAATAACAAAACACCAATTAAAAATTGAATATAATTTGACAAAAAGTGTCACTTGGAAATTGAGGGGGAGGGAGTACAGTAGGGTATAAAAGCTTAACCATTCTTTAAGGAGGGGCTTGATCAGCATTTTTTTGTGTCTAGGGAGAACTTCGTTGAGGTTTAAAAATTATCACTTTCAAATACTAAAAGTTAAGTTTTTATTGTTGTCATGGCTCAATTTCTGAATGAAAAATGTAGTTAAAATTTATATTATTGGATATATGAGCACAGACTTTCACAGAACACAACACTCTCTGTTCCATCTCATAACACTAATACACTTGAACACATATATGTCGAAAAGATAAATAATCACCAATATACATATTTCATGCTAAACCAGCAATCATCAGTTGGTCCAGATTACCATCTCTACACATATGTGATATAAGTGCTCAGATATATATTAAGATAGCCAATCCTCATACTTCAATGGACAAAATTCAGAATTCAAATTTGCTTACACTCTATATAAAGATCTGGGTTTAATTTTTTTTTACTTTTATGTAATTAAATTTTATTTATAAAGTGCATTCTTTGCGTGTGATACTTTAAACTCAGATCTGTTTCAGATAATTCATGTGACATAATTATGCTTGCTAAATATGAAAAAGATTCTTGCTAAATATGAAAAAGATTTTTGGGTTTTGTTTTTGAAACAAGTGAACATTTTATTTTCTTCATGGTTTATACATTTTGTGACTTTTATTAACTTTGATGCCACAAATTATTCATTTTTTAAAATAAATTTTGTATTTCTTCCTATTTCTCCGTAAGAGTTATATCATCTCAAAAAAAAAAAAAAGGGGGGGGACGACTGTAAATTCTAATAGCTTTCTTAGTAACCTAAATTTCTGGAAAGACATAACAATGTACTTTTACAACATTTTTATCGTTCTTTAGTTGTTCAATGAAAATTATTTTTTTAAAAAGAAAAACACTTTTCTTATTGCAATACTTGTGTGTAAATGCACATTATATGTTAATTTTTGATTGAAAACCTTTAATTGTTTACAAATATACCCACATCTCTTATGAGATAGAGTGTAGAGTGGTGGGTTGTGTGAAAGTCTGTGCACATATACCCTATATATTACATATATAGACATAGGCATATAATAAGCCTGTGTTTCAGTTATTACATAGTAGAGATGTCTGCCCATCCCTTTTATATGGATTATGTTCTGTACATGAGGGGTCAGATTGACCTTAGGTCAACATGGGTGTGACAAGAATCTCAGCCTCGGGGTGGCCTTTGAGCATTCCATCATCAGATTTTCAATTGGATGGACGGTTGAAGAGTTGGAGTGGATTGAAGCCTGTCCATTGAAGTATGAGGATTGGCTATCTTAATATATATCTGAGCACTTATATCATATATGTGTAGAGATGGTAATCTGGACCAACTGATGATTGCTGGTTTAGCATGAAATACGTATATTGGTGATTATTTATCTTTTCGACATATATGTGTTCAAGTGTATCAGTGTTATGATATAGAGTGGAGAGTGGTGTGAAAGTCTGTATTCATATACCCTATATATTACATATATAGACATAGGTATATAATAAGCCTGTGTTTCAGTTATTAATTTATATTATTGTAAAATATGACTGAGGAAACTTTCCATCAAGCATATGCTGTTTTTCCCTAAAGTTGACCATCAGCATGATTTTCTATACGATATTAATCATCTTAAATAATCGGAGAGTCATGCAATATCGACTGAAACTAAAATTTTACCCTGAAAAAATTAAGGAAGCAATAAGTTTATGAAATTTTATTTCAAATCTTCACTCTTAAAGATAAATGGATATAACTACATGTGCTATAGAAAATTTAGAAGAAATTATTCACCATCAAGGAAAAGTGGGGAACTGAATTATAATGCAAATGTTGTATATGTTAAATCCTGCCAATATATTGCCTGGATCATCAATGACTTGAAAAGATGTGTTGTCAATGAAAAATTAAATGATTAATACCTAGAAGAAAATATATTATTGATCAAATTGATATGCTACCTACTTATGAATAATTTAAGGAATATAGTACTACAATTCTTGTAAAAATATACGAATTATTGGACTTCACCAGCCTAAGCTATAGTGAACCGACTTATTTGTCAAAAAAGAAAAAAATTAAAAGAAAACTGAATATGTACTCCATTAGAATATTAAATAAAGTCTCACTTAAAGAAGCTTAAACTGCATAAAGGAATTAAAATGCTATTTAAAAATGCATGTTTACTTTTGAATTGCACAGCCTATTATATTTAGAAATGTGATTCTGCAAAATAAATACTCTCTGGATTATTTCTCGTGTTTAAAAGAGTGTCATATTGGAAAAAACTTCGAATCTAAATAGCTCAACCATACGGATTACTTAGTGAAATACTTTATTAAAATTTACATGGATTAAGTATTCAAATAAAGTGTGCACACAAAACTATAAGGGATGTATTGCAATTGCAGGGATACAAAAGGACTTTGGAGAACTGTATCAATCAGAGACTATTATAAATATTATTTTACTCCTTGTTATTTTCTATATATATTTAGCTATATTATCTGAGCATTACAATACTAGTTACTTACGTGCCTGATTTTAAAGTTAACCAGTATTCATTCTAAGTTTGAGTTAGTTTAATAATATAAAATATGCCTTCTTTAACTACAAAATGATTGTTTTACCCTAAATTATGTGAAAGATGTGATTGAAAATATTTAGAGTACAAAGTGTTTTATAAAAGAACTGAGTTATTATTTAAAATTTTAATGCTAATAAAATTTATATGCTTTTTTCTTTGAATGTATGTTGGGATAGAATGAGATAGACTTGTCCCAGGAGGAGGAAGAGAAAATGTTTCGGCAAAGGATGCACATTTCTTGTTGTTAAAATAGAAAGTAAATTTTAAATATTGTTGCTCATGCATCGGTGCAATATTTCGTGGGGAGAGTAGGTTTAATTTTTCATATGTATGTGTGTGGATTGGTAAAGAATCCTTGTTTGCTTAAGGTCAGTAAATAATTACCACCTAGCCAGTGAAGCATAGCTTGCTCACCAAATGGTCAGTAAAATTTTAGTTAAAAGTTGTGGATAAATTTCACACTTAGTTTAGTTACACTGTAAAATAATTTCTTTATTGATAGCCATAGTGTCTTATGCTAGCCCATCCATATTTGGATGCCTAGCAACTAGTCCTAGCATATCTTAGCCCTAATGAAAAGGTGCTATTATCCTTGTTATGGGTCTTTGCCAACATTCATGTTGATGTTACTTTTCCTTACGGGTGTATATTATCCAGAGAATAGCAAGAGTATAAGTTATTAGTAATGTTAACAAGGTCATAAAATCAATTTGCTGTTTTTTTGTGAAAGAGTTTGAATGTGCAATGTTATACTGATGCATTACATTTGATTTAGCTTTACATAGCGAGCTAAGAATAATTATAAAGTTGAATTTGAAAAGTAAAACATATTTATTTGACAATAAGCAATGTGCATCGAAGTTCCAGTTCACAGCCAGATTCGTTTTTCTCTGGAATGGTAAGCCAACTAAAATGTTACTCCTGCAGGAACATTGGTAAATGATTTGTATGTACGTAGGTGAGAGCATGATCAGTATGGGTACCAATTCTTTTAACACTTGAACAGTTATTTAATGCATGCTAGGTAAGCAAATGCTGTAAAATATTTAAATTTTAAAATAAGTTACCAAGGCATACTATGTGATTTGAGGCATAAATTGTAATTTCTTCATGAAAAGTGTTTTTCATGACCAATATTAGCAACTGTATAGTAAATAATATTCAAGTAAATTTAGGAAGTTACTCATAAGTGTTATTAGATTAAAATGTTATGTGAATTATTTAAAGTTAGGATTGTATAGTCATTTGTTCGCAGATTGTCATCCTGTAGCAGCTGTAAACCGCAACTTATTGATAATTTAATATTTTATCCTATGAACAATTTATTAATATCTGATGTTTAGGATTTTTTTATGGTTGAAGAAATGGGGAAAGCTATGGGAAAACCGTGTAGATAATGTAAATATGTTTTAGTTTATTATTATTAATAAAATCTTGCCATTTTAAAATAAAATCTTGTCTGTGTCTCAATGTTTTGTGGATCCAATAAATTCTGGAAATCCTAATCACACCCAATACACTGTTACTTAAATTTAATTATGATGCAATAAATTACACTACACCTGGGTTAAATCACTTAAGAGATTATTACCAAATTTGATAGAAAATTATTTTAACACTGGAAACTCAAATTAAAAAGTGTACAGAGTATGAGTAAACTAATTTAGCAACATAAAATTTAAAGTGTACAGTATGCAGTAGGATTGTTGGGTGATATAAAGTGCAGTGGGTGGGCATAAAACCCCTTCTGTCTGCTGTATTCGAATACACTCCCAGGTAGATTTTCTAAATTATTAAAAGCATTTATGATGTTTGCCAACAAAATCTCTAGTTAAAATTTGATCTTAATTATTTGGAAATAGAGAAAGTGGACATTGGTTAGGTTGAACTAAGCCAAGGTCGACTACCATTGTCATCCCTGGGTGTGAATTCATGTATCACTAATAATTTGTATCCGAGTGTTAATTTTCACACATTGCTGTTCTGAAGTCCTGAGATGAGATTATCATATAATAGAGAAGAGTTAGCAAAGTAACAATTAATCAGAAAACAAAGAAAGAAGTATATAATGAGTAATTACAAGTGTTCGCAAAATTGAATTATGAAAGCTTGGTAGAGTGATGGAAAATGAGGATGATGATGGGCATGGACATAGTTTAAATTTTAATTGTGGCTTTAATGTTAAATGGATGGGGAGTATGCGGAGAGAGTTAGTGCAAAATGTGGAGTTGAGATTTTCCTCCTCTCCAATAAATGTGATAAATTATGAGATTATTCTTAGTAATGTCATTCTGTGTTTATTCGTTTAAAATTTTATTTAACCCATTCCTCGGATATTAATGTAGATAATTAAATAAATTATTAGTAGATAATAAAGAAATAGATTGTCCATTAAAGTTGCAATTTGGTGCCCTGGCAATTTTATTATATGTAGTCCCATCACCATCGATCGCAAGGCCATTTTCTCTGAAGGTTACATGTGTATGTGTGTGAGGTAGAGAGAGAAGGGGTAAGGCTAAGGCCTTTAGAGCTTATGAAATGCCCTCGTTTTCAATAAGTTACAATATATGTTTGTATAGTATTTTAATTGTTCTAATGTCTTAAAGTATACTATATAATTTTTAAATTTATATCACAGGAATTTACCTATTTACTGTATACTATATGTGCTAAAAATTTCTATCACACATATATTGAAGATTTAGTACCCATAGGTGCTAGTAGTTTTTTTTTTTTAAGTGTCATAGTATCGGCCGGGACGCGAACCCGGGCAACTGCCTGCTAGTGCAAGGCAGTCGCGCTGACCTCTCAACCGGTGCTAGTAGTTGTGTGTGTGATATGGGTTGATTTCAGCCCAGTATAAATAGGCTGGATTTTAATATTATAAAAAATACACTATATAATTTAAAGAAGCATCGCTAACAGACTCCATGCTGGTTTGAATTTTAATATCAGAGTAGGAAGTGGTGATGATCTCTAGTCCCATTACATCATCACGAAGATGGGAGACATTCTTGACAACAGCTTGTTGCTAGATCACAACTAAAACCATGCTGCCTATCCGGAGATCAATATTTGCTACCACTCACCATCCAGAAGTGCTGATGGACAAGCTGCTGAGAATTCAGGTAACAACTCCTCAAAACACCACAGAGGGCTCTAAATGTACTTTAAACCTTAGTCTTTAAAGTTATAGCTTATAATTTAAAATGAACATTCAAAATTTAACTCTTTAATTTCTTATCTAAAGTAAATATGAAACCTATTATAAATCTTGCCTAAGATTATGTTTGTAAACTTGAAATTTACTTATTCTAAAATAAAATAATCATAGCCATTTGTTTATTTAAAATATATTTTCTATTCTATACAGTGGTAGTGCCTATATTTTTATCTATTTATTTCTCAAAATTTCATTTTATTATATTTAATTTTATAATTCTTTAGTGAAAATATTATTATTATTCATACCTTCAATTTAATAAACCTATATAAGGCATATTTTGCCCACTGTTTTGAAATCATATTGTATTAAGAATAATAATTGACTGCTCTGTGCTCGTTATTATATTTTTGATTTAGTTTTATATTGATTAAATATTGAATTATGGTTTGCATAATTAGAATTATAAATTGAGTTTAAGATTCATCTTATCAAAGTAATATGCTAACCATAGAGATACTGATGGAGGTATATTTCATAATGTATTATTAATCTGAATCTGCTAAATATACCTTTCCTCCCTAGTGAAATCTGACTCTAGATGCAGTTTAAGTATCTATTAAATTAAATTAAGCCTAACACTATTATACTTATATAATGTAATATAGTCACTTACATAATCTGGCCTTACGGCATACAAAATAATAAGGCAATGTCCTACATTCTATTTGTCACCTTCAGTGGTAAAGATTGCTATCACAAAGTCCATCTAGAAGTACAGCGTGTTTTTACTCTACTTGCACAACAATTTTTATGTAATAGCTAATATATACATATTATGCACATTTAGAAAAATCTGGAACTCTTTTATCTGTTAATCAGACCATGATTAATTTAAATATAGATAATATATTATCAATATATTTTTATCTTGCAAATGCTTTTAATATTCTTAGTTTTAATTGGAAATTAGATTTTAGCATTGTGTGAATTTCTTATAATCAACCAATAATGCATTGGTAATATTCATTCCCTGCCATATATAAAGACAATTCAACTGTTGGTAAAAAAATCGAAAGTCAACAGAAATTCCATACAATAAAAGTTTGAATAGTTTTTTTTTTTTTTTTTATGGTTGGCAAAATATTTGAGATTTTTTTTTTTTACGTTTTGCAAAATAACTTATATACACTAATGTACTTATTGTTCTTTCTACACTATTGAATGTGCAATTTGTTGGATCGATTTTGTGAGGTTGAATATGTACATATTTTAGTGAACTTTTTAAATTGAATTTTAATTAAAGCTTTTGAAAGTTTTAGTGAATTTTTCTACAGAAGCATTCATTCCATTCAATACATGGATGCTTCATCCCTGATATATACTTGCATGTCTATTGCTTTGTATTTAATTTGAACAAAATTTAGATAAGAAGCAAAAAAAATTCCAATTTTCTTCAGAAATCAATTCTTCTTCTCATTTCTAAAAAGAAATTCTGTAATATAAATTTACAAGAATGCAATAACTTGCATAAGTTATAAGTAAAAATGTATCAAGTAAAAGAAAACTTGAATAATTTTAATATATGACTCTAGATTGCAACACAGTCTAGAATGTTGCATATCTTAAAATTTTAGGCATCTGTTAATTGAATGTAAATGCTTGCAAGCAAAAAGGGTACAAATAATGAAGTTGTGGAGAATAAATATAAACAAAATGATTATATAGAAAGCGGGTTCTTGGTTTTTATGCTAGGCTTGGAAAAAGATAAGGGGAATCTAGATATAAATGCTATAGAGTGGAAAAAGATAATGTTGTGGAAATGGGATGGAATAGGATAGAAAAGAATGTGGGAAAATTTAAGGGAAGGTAAGGAAGCTAACAGATTTCTCTGGGCATAGTGATTGAGAGATTAGTGACTCTGATAAAGGAGAAGCCATAGTGTATTGTATATCTATAGAAAAAAAGAGATCATATTTCATATCCCTTAATAAGAAAATATAAATGCACTGTAGCAAAGAAAGGTGTATAAAAATGGTCAAATACTTCCATAATTTTTATTTTATACAGTGTATACCTTTTAAATGTCTGCATGGAAACTTTTTTTCCCATATTTATAAGATAGCAATTGCTATATTTACTAGACAAAATTTTTATTAAGGAATTATTAAGAAATAATTCATTCTCTCTTCCAATTATATATAAAATAACTATATATTTTTGTAAAATAAGCAGTAATAATTTTAAAAATACTTTAATTTTGATCATAAGTTTTCTGCCCAAATGTTATTTGATATCTAGGCAACTGAAGACTATAACTAAAATAATGTTTAATCATAATAGTTGAATATTATTATAATGGTATTAGGTGTGTCTTTTGTCTTCATTACCATTACTTGTTGCTTTTCTATTGTCTGATTAAATTATTCCCTTAACACAATTTATTGTAGCATGTTAAATTTAGAGTTGAACATCATAAATATTAAAAATATAATAATTTTCTATAATTTAATAAATATTCTGAAAGCCAATAAAGTTTAAAGTACTTAAAAAAATATAACGACAGAAATAGTGTAAAAAAATATTTATTTTTATATAATCAACTCCAATCTGGTGTTTCTGTAATCAAAATAAGTTCTTTCTATCAAAGAGATGGAGTGGATTATTGCTCACATATACTTTTTTTTTTTTAATTTACTAAAAAATTTTATACCAAAAATAAGTACAAAAATACATTTTAGGAAAGGAACATTTTTTTTTTGATTCTTAGATCATTTTTACAATTTGTAATTGAGTTAAGTCAGAGGAAGAAATATCATCAAAATCCTTTGTGATAGAAGCATAAGGCAAATGACAAACGTGTTCAGTAAGAGGAGGATAATATTGACGGTAAGACAGGTAAGCAAGACATAGTCCGAGAAGTGAACCTGCCAAAACATCTAAAAAAAGAAGAAGATAATATTAAATATTTACTTCAAAAATACAGTTAGTGTAAATCATAAAATATAATTTTTATGGTCATAATTCTTATTAATATTTTCCTCTTACAATGTTTCTAATACATTGTTCTAATCATTTTATATTATAATTCAAGCAGCATAATGAAGCAATTAAAAATATTTGCTATCCAGGTTAAAAAAATAGCATTTCCCCCCTATAATTACAGAGTTACAATGCTAGTATAATGTAAAGGAAACATACTTGAAATGAGACCATTGCAGAATTTAAGATCTCTATAAAATCCCGTTTTTAAATGAAAAAACTTGCCATTTCAAAGTAGTGAAGAATTTTCCATCCTGGTTTTACTTTCTAGCTGGATATTCAAATATCATTTAATATTAAAAAGTACACTGGATTGACTATATGAAAGAACAACACTACAAAAATAGATTTATTTCATAATCATAAAATAGGATTTTTATGGTCATGATTTTTTTTGATATTTTATTAATGCAATATTAATGATTATAACATTGCTATCACAAATTTGAATTGTTTTTTGAAGTTTTATCTAGCTAAGATTCACTTAAATGATAATTAACTTACTATATTATAGAAAGACATGTCTTTCTATGGAATATCATATTATTTATGAGCCATTTTCTAAAAGACAGATATCACATGGACCCAGACTTCTTTCTCTTAGTACTCCTATAACTTGCACTTGCTCCCCTCCCCCTTCATAAAGCCAAAACTATTTCATTCCTTAAAGTCATTTAGCAAAGTCTGACTTTTTCCATTTTTTCCTCTCATCTTCTATAGTTTCTTCAACATGTCTTTTATAATTCTTCTATATCTGAATATCTATCTATATATATATACCCAAATCCTTCTTCATAACTTCTTCAATAAATACTTTAAATGCTCAAATTTCAATGTTAAAATTTGTCCATAATGTTGCCTTTTATTTATAGAATTAAAAATAATGAATTTAAAACAAAATTGAAACAGGCAACTCACAATAAATAAAAAAAAATTTAATCTATCAACCTGATTTTCATTCTTTAATAAAACCGTCTCAAGGTATTTCTTTTTACACAATCACATGATTAACTATTCTACAACAACTCCATCCAATGAATAGTATAATTAGTAAAATATATGTACAAAAAATAATTAAACTTAATACAATCCTTTTTATTATATTTATAATATATATAAAACAATCTAAAAAAAAATACCTCCCCTCACCGTGCCTATTTTAAAATTATAATTCTAAAGTTTCAATAATTTAACTACACCCATTTACCCTCCCCCCTAATTATCCTGGACCTTTAATCATGTTTACACATTTTCTTTCCTTATATTTTTTAGCATCCTTTATTACCTGAATATTTTTTTCACAATTCATTCTATGTCCAGTATCCAAAAAATGTATATATGGCCCTGATCTTATATCCTGTGTAAATTGCCCTATCATGCACCTTACCTATTATAATGGCAGTCTTTCCTGTCTGACCTATATATGGCATATTGATGGGTCACAACTAATTTTATAAACCAGCCCTACCCTATTTTTAATAGAACTTTTTTTTTTAATTACATATCCATTTTTCTAAAGAAGTACTATTTTTCTAACCTATTTTAATATCAGGTACCTTTTCTTTTATCATCATTTTATATAAATGGTCTGAATATAGATTAAAAACCCACACCGTATTTGTACACACATGCCTTACACTATCTTTTGTATTATTATTAGTTCTAAAAATCTGTTTAATATCTTTTCTTTTATAACCCATATTAACATAATCTTTCTCAACTTTTAATTTTTGTTCAAATGTTTCTTTTATATTCAATGTTAGCCTATCATTTTTTAACTTAAACTCCTTCAAAGCTATTTTCTGAAACCATGGCTCATATAAATTTGGATCAATTATGCCTCTTTTTTTTTTATCTTTAATATAATATTCAATAAGTATTTCACCATTAATTCCTTTTCATAAAAAATGTCTGAATACTTTATCTCCTTTCTCCCCTTTTTTCCATTGTAAACTTAATATTAATTAATAACTAATCTTTCTTGTTGCATTGCATAAATGATTTAATATTATAAACTAAATATTGTATTTATTATTATTAAATTCTTTAATGCATTATCATTATTTCTATTTTACCTATTACAATTACATCATCAACATATCTATGATATTCTTGAATTTCCTAATTTTTTATATATTTATCAATTATATTTTCCTCTGTATAGTCAATCATAATTGATGATAAAATCCCACTAATAGAGCAGCCTATATCTCATTCCATTGTTATAGTCCAAAATTTCTTCCTTATATTTAAAATATAAAGCATCATTTATCAATAATAATGCTTCTCTGATAATATATAATTATTCTTCTGAAATTGTATTACTCATTTTTATTTTATCAATAACTATTTTTTATATTATCTTCTCTATGTATACTCTGATACATTTTATCAATATCAAATGTTACAATCATTCCATTTCTATTTAAATTTACATTATTTAATTTATCTATAAGTTCTGAATTCTTAATACAATATTTGCTAAAACCTATAGCAATGAGAATCTTTTTATATTGTATATCACATAAACGTTTAAGAATATAATTATTAAAATCTAATATTACTCTTACTGGCATGTCATCCTTATATGTTTTAACCTTCCCCAAGTAAATATGGATGTTCAAAGGCTGTAGGCTATAAAAATCTATATTCCTTTTCATTAATTGTTTCATTTTCATATAATTTAAAAAATTATATTTTGTTTTAGTTCTATTTCTTGGATCTTTATTTATCTTTTGATATGCCTGCTTTACAATATCTTCTTTTATTTTTCTATCATAGTTCATTTCATTTAAAGCAACAAACTTTGACCTTTTATCTTCACTTGTTACTATTAAGTACTCATTATTTATCTTTTCCATAATTTGTCTTATAATAGACTTTTCCTTTCATTCTTTTTTACTATATTTATGCTTTTATTAATAACATTATTAATTTTTGATTGTAATTCTGCTTTCAAACTATTAATACTTACAGCTTCCACACTGGTAATTGTTGGTTTTGGATATCTCTATTCACAAATGGCATACATTTAATCTCTTTATTTAAAATCTGTGAATGCTCATTTGTAAAATTAATATTAGATATATTTACAAACTTATTAACATTTTCTTCCTTATTTTAATTTTTTACTGCAAAACAACTATTTTTTTAAATCCAATTTCATTTCTTTAGCACACAACCATCTCCACTTACTATCACATTTTTTATAAAGCTTATTTTTTAATTTGCTATTATGAGTTAGTAATCTATGATTAGCATACTCCAGTAATTCTGTAGATATATGTGCTTTTAAAATATTTTTCTATTATATTTCCTAATATTGCAATCCACTTCTATATATTTTTCTTTTAAAAACCATTCCAAAACCACAAGAATTCATTGTGTTTCTTCACTTTTTTTAACAAGTTGGATCTTTTTGGAGTTTCCATTGATTATCTTTACAATGCAAAAACAATTCTTTTCTAATTTGTTTAGGAATGACTAAAAAATTTTAAACTGCATAATCTTTGCTTCTATTTTAGAGATATTCCTCATGGACTCAAGTGTCTTTAAGAATGAAGAATACGAATTTATTGAAATATTGGCTATTCACATCTGTGAGGAATTTTCCTACATCAGTACATCATATCTGTTAAGAATTTGCAACAGCTTGATTCATTTTATACCAGACTATAGAAAGATTTTCTCCATCATGAATTGTGACCAGTGTTTCTAAAGTCTACTTTCAATTCATCAACTACTTAAATACGTATATACACTTAAAATTTCTGGTGAAGTATGATAATAAAAGATTACAAATAACCATTAATATATTCATTTAAAATTAAAGTGTAAAAGATATGAGTGCAGGAAGTTTAACACCTGTGGATTAAATTGTAATATAATAATACTTATATATATATTCATACTAAAGTTTTCACTGATTGCAGATATAAAAACATATTTTGCGGGTTCATTCGTGTAAGATTTTAATTTAAAAACTCCAACATTTTGACTTGATCATACAAACCCTCAACTGGGAAATAAAAACTATATAATTGTAGATGCCCCGTAAACAGTAAATATTTACAGTGCCACTACAATTATATAGTTTTCATTTTCCAGTTAAGGCTTGCGTAATCAAGTCAAAACAGAGTTTTTAAATTAAAATCTTACATGGATGAACCCACAATATATGTTATATATAAATGGTCATTATATTACATTTGTAAATACAAGCTAATTAAGTCACACCATGTATGACTTTGTTTCCTTACTATTAATATATATAAAATACATATTTTGCGGGTTCATCCGTGTTAAAAACTTTTAATATTAATATACTGACATTTCGACTTGGTCACACAAGCCATCCACAGAGTTATAAAAGGTAGAAAGACGGTTGCAGAGGCACTACAATCACTGATTTGAATAAAATGTTAAAATTCCACCAATAGCAAAAAATGTTAAATTTAGGAATGTTTTTTAAAAAAATCTTTCCAAATAGGAGGAGGTTTACATGTATCATCTCGCTTATTGATACAATCTGGCCTTTTAAGTATCTCAATGGCTTCTCTAATTTTGCACTGCTAGAGATTATCACATCTGGATATGATCCTGGTACTCAATGGCTTCTCTAATTTTGTACTGCTAGAGATTATCACATCTGGATATGATCCTAGTACCAGGATCATATCCAGATGTGATAATCTCTAGCAGTGCAAAATTAGAGAAGCCATTGAGATACTTAAAAGGCCAGATTGTATCAATAAGCGAGATGATACTAGTACCAGGATCATATCCAGATGTGATAATCTCTAGCAGTGCAAAATTAGAGAAGCCATTGAGATACTTAAAAGGCCAGATTGTATCAATAAGCGAGATGATACATGTAAACCTCCTCCTATTTGGAAAGATTTTTTTAAAAAACATTCCTAAATTTAACATTTTTTGCTATTGGTGGAATTTTAACATTTTATTCAAATCAGTGATTGTAGCGCCTCTACAACCGTCTTTCTACCTTTTATAACTCTGTGGATGGCTTGTGTGACCAAGTCGAAATGTCAGTATATTAATATTAAAAGTTTTTAACATGGATGAACCCGCAAAATATGTATTTTATATATTTAACCCGTGCAAATCTTCGTTTTAACATATATATATAACCAAATAGAATATAAATTATATTTACCATAATCCAATAAATCAAGCAGTTTTTATTAATACTAAATCCAGTTCAACATAACAGACATGAGTAGCAATTTTAACAAAATATTTTTTAGAAGCCCTGGCATAAAATTTCAATTAATCAGAAGTATGCTACCAACAAATTCAGACTTTTCATATATTCATATCTAAATTATAGTCATAAATAAAAAGTATGAGAAGTACAATTTATGTCCATTATTCTTAGCACATATACTGTTTTACTAAACATTTTGATAAACAAATTTTGAATCATAACCATTTTTTTTTTAATTATTATAAAATTTTTATTTTATTTTTTTTAAAATTATTATTAAAGATTTAAGTCTCAAAAATTTTCAAGTTAATATATATATTAAAGAAATATGTAAAATAATATAAAAGAAAATAGAATAATGTTCTAGGTGTCAAGCATTGGTGGTCGAGGTCAGCGACAGCTGCTTTACAAGCAGTTGTCCCGGGTTAGCGGGTTCGCTTCCCGGCTGATGCTATGATACATGAAAAAAAAAAAAATGAAAAAAAAAATGTTCTAGGTGTAATTATAATGAAGTAAAATCTATAACATAAAAATAAACGAAGTTTCATAAAAAATTATTAAAGAGATCATATTGATTGTAAAGTTTTATTATCATCATAGTTTAAAAATATGTATTAACTTCTGAAAAAAAAAAAAAAAAAGTTGAGAGATGTGTGAAGTTGATTATTAAGACAAGATTTATATTTTCTTTGTGATGTAAAAACTTTTTATATCTATCATTAGTTATATAACAAAAAGGCAGGACCCAATACCAAGCGACCCTATTTAAATGTTTTTACTTCTTGTTATAGTCCACAAAAATTCATAGCTATTTATCAGTTTAAGATCTTTATATAATTTTTTTCTTCTCTTTGTATTTATTATTATATATCTTTCATAATTTCTTAGCTCTAAGTATACACCCAATAGAATTCTTCCTTCTCTCACAATTTCTTCAAGGAATAAACTTTATCAAAACTTTACATGACTAATCTTTTTTATCTTTTCTATTATACTCCAAATTCATATCTCTAAAGTTTCTAATTTTTTTCTCCTCACTTTTTCATTTAATATAAATAAAGCATTTAACAAGCTATTTTCTTAGATCTAATTGAAATGGACCCTACCCTTCTAGCCATTGCAACTCTTACTTTACTTTCTTTATTGCTGCAATACAATATAGTTACTTTATTTCAGCGCCATCTGTTGTAAATTTAAACAATTAATGGATTCTATAAACTAATGCTACATTCAAATCCTCAGATTAGTTTGTAGCTATTGTTCTTTTTCAGTAACCCTAGTTCAGAAATTTGAATACAGCACTGTCATCAAATGCCTAATAATTATTCAAGCTTACAACAGATAGCTTTGAAAAGATTAAATAAGATGAATTACTGCTTCTAATGAAGATAGTGGAAAGTAAGCAGAGAAATTCTTGTAATGCTTTGACTATTATTATCAATAGTACCATTATCAATTAACTAAATTTTCCAAATATTTAAAAATAGTAACTTGTTTTATAATTTTCTCTCTAATGCAATCTTTTAATCTTTTCTTCTCTCTTCTAAATTTTACTGCTATAGTTTTATTTGCATTATTTTCATATAGAACCTTCTATATGATTTATCAATCCTACACAACATTTTATTAAGCTTATCCTCACTGTCTGAAAGTACTGTCATATCATCAGCAAAACAGATCAAATTAACCCTTCTATAACCAATGCTAACTTCATCATTATCAAAACAAAATTCAATTAACAAATCATTTAAACATATATTAAATAAAACACTATTTTTGCTTTATACCTCTATCTATAATTATTTCTTGCATAACCCTTAAGAAATACTTTCTTTCATAAAACAATACATATTTCTTAACAAGTGTCTTTTTTTTTTCAATCTACAATTTTCTTTTTTAATATATGTAATATTTACTGAGGCTATAACCTCCATAATCAGTTCACTCTACCAAATAACTTTTTAAGACCATTAAAACAAATATTAACCTCTTTTCTATTGTCTAGTTATCTTTCAGTAGTAATTTTGACTATGTCCACTATATCTCTTATTGTTCTACTTTTTCTAAATGCAAACTGCTTTTGTGATAGAAATATGTCTAGTTTAATAAATGACTGTTTATTCTAGATTTTCCGGTCAGATCTTAATCATATGGTATATTAAAAATCTTTCCTTAAGTGGAATAATTAAAATAAAAATTAATTGGTCACTCTCTTTAGTCATCAATTGCATCACAGATATCAAATAAACACATCAACATCTCAAATCTAACCAATTTTCACCCCAATTAATACTTTTACAACATCCTCCATTACTGTGCAATTATTTCATCTATTTGTAACTTCATTTTCCAATTAATGTAGATGGAGGTTATTATTTCTGTCATACAATTTAATTACATTTTTAATTTTCATTCTCTAACTCTATTTACCTCATCCAACTACTTTATTCTACTGCAAATTAAATAATACACATCTTTATAATTCTTTTATCTTCTAACATTCTTCAATTAGTCACCCTATTCTAGCTTTATCAGTTTCACTTTACTGTTAATTTTTTTATGAAAATTTTTATCTTCTACGTAATTTATACTGTTTAATCCTTTCTCTGCTATTTAATTTTTCCTTTTATTATTAATTCCAAGATGCTTTTGCTCTCTTATTTATTTTATGATTTATTATTTTTGCTGTAACATTTTTTAAATTTTATTTAAATAATTCTCATATTATTTATTATTTTACTGTTATTTATGTTTATTTTCTTATCAAACAAATTTGAAATTTTTTTCTTTATTTTCCTTTTTTATGCAATTAATTACCAATTATTTCTCATCTATATCCATTTCAAAATGTACGTATATACTCTTAGTACTGTTTCAAAAATTATTTTAAAGCTGTTCTTTATCACCCAGAGTTTTCCATATGTAAATCTTTCTTTTTTATGATTTTTAATTTTTTTTTATTATTCTAGCTATAATATTTTCTCTAAAAATTTATTAATCACTTCTCTCTATTCTTATCATAACCCACAATCCAAAAATCTTATATTCTTTTCTCTGTCCTTTGTCGACATTTCAGTTTTCACATTCGATGATAGTTTTGATTTATTCATTTATATTTTCTACTTTATTATTGCCACAATTATCAATTAAAATGTATGTCTGATTAATGATCAGATCTTTTAGAAATACATTCAGTCTTAACACTATCAATCCACAATTTACTTGAATGTTATGTATAAAATATCTTTTTGCTCTTGGACCTAAAACAATAACTACATTATCTATGCACTTTTATCTCAGAATAAAAACAGTTTGTCTTCTTTATTACTTTTTTTTATGTGTCAAAGCATAGGCCGGGAAGTGAACTCGCAAACCCGGGACAACTGCTTGTAAGGCAGCTGTGCTGACCTCTCAGCTACCAACGCTTGATTTCTTTATTACTATCTTCTTAACTTATCTTTTAATGTTCTACAATACTTAGCCTGCTCCTTTTCATCTTTGTCAATGTATTAGCTATCTTCTCTCTTTTGTTTATATGTCCACAAATTCAAACTATAACTAATCAGTGAGTTAACAATTAAAAAAAAAAAAAAAGACTAAAAAAAGTGTCATTAAGAAAAGATTGTACTTGTATGTTGAACTATTTCCATCAATAACATTAAATGTCTTTAAGAAAAAAATTTAAATTTTATTTAAATTTTCGACTACATTCAACTATTAATAATAGCACACAGGTTAGTCATCACAAATCTTTAGACAAACAAATTATTTAAGAGAGATTTTTTTTTTTAATAAGTTGAAGATTATAAAAATATAAACACTAAACTGTACATTGTATAGTTTTACTATTATCTATTTTACTGGGCAGCTTATTTCATTAATAAAAAATGGTGTTTACAGAAGTTATAGGTCTTAGATTGATTCTCAATTGAAGACAGAAAAAGAGAAGTCACTCATTGAATAGAAATTATGTTCTCAACTTGGCACTAATGCTTATTTTCTGAATAAATACCAATATAAATATATAAATAAAATTTTGATACTGCATATTGTTGCATTTTTGTAATCCTTTTTACCTTTTTTTAAATAAAAAAATGCTTGAAAAACATATGATCACTGTTTTTAGTCTGACTATGTACCACAAGACTTAAATTATTTTTTAAACTCAATTCGCTATAGATCAATTTCTATTAATTAAAGGGTTATTTTTATATCTAAAATTTATCAGCTAATCTATATTAAACTAAATCTGATTATAGCTTAAATATCCACCCCCACCCCCAACAAAGCAATAAAGCTTCAGTTAAGTAAAATATATGGCTAGCTCTCAGCAAACATGATGCAACTTCTAAATCCTGAAATCTAAAATCTTATACTTTAATTAGAAGTTCAAAAATATTAAACTATGAATGAATATATTAGATTTTAATAAGTCCATCAGGATAACTTATTTTATTTACTATGCAGTTATATTTGACAAGATTGATGAGTAATTGTTGTAATATATTGTAAGAGAATAAATATGTGAACAATGAAAGAATGATCCTGGTTTAATAATGCCCCACAAATTGTGGCACCATTTATAACTGAATAAATATAACAAGAATGGGAAATGAAAACTTTAATGTAATCTGAATAAAAATATAGCCCAATGATTGGTCGCTATTTGTAACTGAATAAAAATATATCCTGAAGTTGAACACTATTTCTAACCAAATAAAAATATGGTTCATACTATATCCTTAGTCATAGTCTAATTATTAATCACCATTTACAACAGAATAAAAATATGAACCAAGGAAGAACAATCCTAATTTAATAATGCCCGTGAATTATAGTGTCATTTGTAACAGAATGAAATTAATAAACTAAACAAAAGTGAATATCAATCATGAATAACAATGTAATAATTACACCAATAAAACAATGATAATAATCTTTGTTGTAACCTCATAAATTCAAATAGCATTTAGAATGAATAAACAACAAACAAAATCATTACTTCAATCTACCTTAAAATATGAGCGTTATTTGCAATAAATTAAAGATAAAACAATAAAATCAAATATTATCTTATAAATAATGATCTACGCCTATTTTATAATCCGCTTATCAGTGTAATAAAAATAATGACAAAGAATTAGAAAGATAAACTTTAATATTCTTTAAGAGTTAAAACACTGTTTATAATAATACAAACTTATATCAAAAGTCAAACATTATGTATATTTACACTTAAATAAAATAATTCATGAATGGATGAGAAAATAATTATAATATGTCCTACAAATCTAAAATATCAATGATAACTAAATAAATAGATAACTCAATAATTGATTTCCAATTACAACTAAATAAAATAAAAGTACTGCTAACTAAGCCATGCTTTTTCACTAATATCAATATACTCTCATTAATTAAGTCAATTATAATAAGATTAAATATTTAATAATAACACAAGATCAATAAACTTGTCATATCTTTCCACTTTCATCAACTTAAAATATTATAAAATGAAATCATCCTATTAAATCACTTTAAGATTTTCAATATCCAATCATAACAACATATAAAATAAATGAATGATTCTTATTTGATGCTTACTCAACACAATTGACAAATCATATCCAATTACTCTTCAGTTTAATAAAGCTAGGTTGTTAAACTTCAGACTATAATTATTAAAACATATGAAAGATTATCAGTGTATATTATAATAAAAAAAATATATTAAAATTTAATATCTAAACTGAATTTATGATCCACATCATTGAACTCTCTCTATATAATTAAAGTAAATCACTATAATTTGTAACATAATAAAATATATTCCTATTAACAGCTAGCTCTATAACGGAATAAGATTATGATCTTTATGGCTGTATACTGACTTAATATAATATTCACTTTAATCAATAGTGATTTATAATAAAATATGTTAACATTTAATTGCAATTACCTTTACTCATCTTCCATGATCATCAAATCAATTCATATATAATTTCTATCTTAAATAACTGTCATTTGTTACTATCAAAATAATTACAATAAGCTTTTCTAATTACTTATTAAATATTTAAGAATGTCAAATCAAATTAATTCATTGCTATATAAAAACCTATACCTGGTCAGATAATAAACATTAAATTCAATACAAAGAAAGTGATACATAATTATACTCTCTTACCTATCCTATGGTTTAGTTTCTGACTATTTGGTAATTGCTTCTAATGAATTATGTGATATAATCAATTAGTGAATATCATCTCAACCAAATACAATTAACCAATAAATTTACATTGTAAAATTAAATAATAACCAAACAAGTTTATTTATTTTAAATTAATTTAAAATTTATTAACAAATGGATATAAATTAAAATCAGAAATATATAGATATGGCAAATAAACATTTAAAATATATACATAAGATCTGATTATGCTTTATGCAATAAGTTTTCAATTGACATTAATTTTTTTAAATTAAATAGGTGATTGTATATCAAACTTCACCTATAAAATGCTAAAATTAATATGTATATTTATGTAACACAGATGTGTTGTAACACATATTCACTTTCAAAATATAAGTCAGGATATTCTTAATCTTCACATATATATAAAAAAAATGGAAATAAAAATATATTAAAGATGAATCTATCTATTCAGTCATGTTGTTCTACGAAAATAAAATAAAAATAAATACTTGAGATTAATTAGTAATTGACGAACAAGATAAATACTTTTTTAAATTAAAATAATAATTACTACCTTATGAAATATAAATATGAACTTAGAAAAATATAAAAAATAATATATTATCAAATGACCTGATCAATCATCCTCAGATATGACATTTCCAAAATAGTACCATAATTCTAATGTCTATTTCTTAAACCACAATCAGACGATGTTTTATTATTCCAGAAAAAGTAGAAATATCAAGAAAAGCTATTAGAGTTGAAGCACATTTTATTAATTTTGATATTATCCAAATATTCAAATTATTCTTTCATTTAGCAGGTATTTAGATCTATAGTGTTATTAGTATGCAAACACTAATTTATATCTATGATGATACAATTTAAGTATCATTTCTTTTAACAAGTATTTGATTCATAAAAGATTGCAAATGAAAAGATGCTAGTTTCATCCATGACAATGCAATGGAATTTCAACCAATTTTTATCCTATGTATAAATAATCCATCAAGCTCATAAAATTATATCAGCAGGTGAACAAAATCTTTGTGTACCTTTTTCTGTTGTTAGAATATAGATATCACCATTGAAAAGTAGGTAATATCCATTTTTAAAACAAAGAAATATTCATGTAGTTTTTTAAACACTATGAATTAATTTTCATTCTTTCAAATTGGCGCCTCCTACAAATTCCCTATAAATCTGCCCAGTTAATGAATGAATACTATTACTTTTACCCCACCATTCTATCCATTTAATAATCATATACTTTCAAAAATGAATAATAAAAAAAATCACATGAGGTAATTTAGGTTCACTTCTATTGAAACCAAGATATGAGAGAGAGTTTAATCTGCTTAGTTTTATTTATAGAAATTTTTAATTGGCTTATGAGAAACCCTAGTAACGCTTCATATTAACTCTCTGGTCAATTACAGCTAGCGTTCCATAAATAAAAATCTTATTACATAAAATAATGACATATATAAAAAAAATTTTTATAATTACCACATACTGTAATTCTTTAATCTGTCTGTCATCCTCTTTTTATTAAATTTAAATTAATCAACACATATTTTATAGCTAAATCTTTTTCATTATCAGGAAACACTTAAAATGGAAATCATTCTATTTTCTTAGAACAAATTAAACACATGCATAAACTTTACTGTTGGATTGCTATTACATGTTTAATTAGAATAAAGATCTATTTTAAGTAAAGAACTATTTTAATTAAATATATAGATCAATGATATTTAAACATCTCAATATATATACTGTTTTAACCACAAATATATTGTGACTGCATATATATTCACATACACATAAGATAATAAAGTTAGATGAAAGTTTAGTTCAGTCATATACTAATAAAGATATATATGTAACACTATAAGCTTGAATTAGAAATATGAGTTTACTTAATACAAAACATTTGCTTAAGCATGTCCAAAATATAAAGGACAAACACATTAATAATTATATTTTCATGCTTAAATATATTCAAATATTATAAATTAAGAATTCTAAAAAGTGAAATGTAATAAAGTATTTATTTCAATATAACAATATTTTATTACTAAGGTTATTTAAACAAGACATTTATTTTATATAGCGTGATGTTTTATAAATTGTAATATTAATAAGCCAATAAGCTAATGCACTTTGTAGATTTAACTATGTAAATGAATACTCTCACTTTCCAAACACAAGATAAAGTCTTTGTGAAAAGATAGAATGAATCATCTACCTTTTTGACCCAAACATTTATATACGGGCAAATCTTAAGTATTTGGAAATGAGAGTGTGAAGATGTTAATTGACCACTTTAAATTACTTTTTTACTATGTGAATAAATGATGCTTGCAAAATTTCTAGAATTTACTATCAGTCATTCTTATTAAATTAAACATACGTAAATAAGACATTTATTTTTTATATAGTGCAATGTTTTATAAATTGTAATATTAATAAGTCAATAAGCTAATGCACATGCGCTTTGTAGATTTAACTATATAAATGAATACTCCCACTTTCCAAACACAAGATAAAGTCTTTGGGAAGGTTATTATAATATTTATAATTTTAAAAAAAAGATACTTTTATTTTAATTAATAGAATATCTTTGAATATTTTCCTTTTTATATAAAATTAATAAAAATATTACATTTCTTAAAAATTATGCAAATAAATATATTTACAGATAACATTAAAATTTATAATAAAAAATAAAAATATGTTTTTCAAACTTGATCAAAATGATTTTTCATTTATTAAGAAGGAATTAAATTCTAAAGATAGATTTGAAAAATACATTTTAATTAAAAACAGAGGAGATAATGATATAATCAAATGCTTACTTAATTACAATGTAATTTAAAAAACAGAAGAATGGAAGGATATTATTATTTTTTTCAGTTTGTGTTCTATGTTATTGCATGAGCAATAAGTATAAATACAGAGTTTACAGATGGAGAAACACAGCGGAAAAAATTAGGAACAGTAAGTAGCTAAACAAATTCACAATAATGAAGAAGTTAAAAGCATAGGGTAAAGAAAACAAAGAATAATTATCAGAAAGTTTAGTAAGCTAGCTATAATGATAGTAAGCTGCAATACTAAGAAAACAATAAGTAAAAATCTAAAACCATGGAATACTTACATTGTGATTCAGCTAGTATAGAGATACATGTGATAATAATAATATGTATATATTGTGCTCTTTTTTATTGGTACACCCCATCAGAAAAACAAATTGGGAATAAAATTTGGTTTGTCATAATTTTAAATTTTATTAAATCAAAAAAATATAGGCACATATTAAGCTAAGAAAAATAACTGTCATTTTAGTTATCATAGCGTTTGAACTTAGATTTAGTTAATTTAAAATCATATAAAGGGTATAAATGTCGGGTAAAACAATTGGTTACAAATGTACATAAAAGATAAAATAATAAACTATAAATGTGTTATAGTTACAAATAAGTAAACGATTGATAGCATTTAAAACTATAGTAAAGTTCAAATTTAATCTAAACAAAAATACGTTATATTGATAGATAATTGTTGTCTGTGTTTCTAGTTAAATCTTAAGTTCTGTTTACAAATAAATGATTAATATTTATTTTACGAATTTGATGATTAAAAAATCATAAAAGTAATATCGAATCTAGTTTGTATAAAAATAAAACCAGAATGATCTAAAGTAAATTGTATTTTATTCAGTTTCTAAAAGGAATTATTTTTATTGAGAAATATTTTAAAACCGAAAATATTTGTTTTAAAAATAGATCAAATATTAGCAGCTAAATTAATATTTTAAAGGCAAAGAAGGGGGAATATTAACCAATAAACAGCGGGCAGATGATCATTAAAAAATTTGAGGGAAAATTAAATTGAAGAAGAAAAAAAAAGATTACAGCTCGAGGAACAAGTAACTGGTTTTGATTTTTTTTTTATCCTAAAAAGTTTGCTTAAAATTACTTAAATATTATTATTATTATTTTTAAAAAAAGAAAGATAATGGATTTTACCTATGTAATAATTTAAAGGATATAGATTATAAAGTTTTGTTAAAATGAACAAGTAAATTAAATTGATCTCTACAGGCAAATCAGCAATTAATGGTTCTTGGAAAATTTCTTGAAATTGTTATATGAAGAAAAATAATATAAAAATGAAAGAGAGAAGTTGTATATACATAATAATATGTTATCAAAGAATACACCCACTGAAGAAAAACCTTGGGAGTACTGAGTTAATACCACATTCAATTGATAAACTAGATGAAGTATATGTGTGTCATAGTAGTCAAAATAATTTGACATGACTAAGTTACCAGCCAGGGGCAAATAAAAGGCAATATCTAGAACTAAATTAGTAATAAATAATAACAGAACTAGTTGTGAATGGAAAAACATAGACTGTATTCAAAGATAAATCTTAAAGAATGTTTGAATAAAATTTTAATTGAAGAAATGATTGAAACTGAGCAATACTAGTTTTATTATCACTTTTATGTAGAGTTAAAAAATTATACTGAGTCATATATATGTTAAAAGAATATTATATTTATATGTGTACAGAATAATAGAGATCTGCTAGCATGAATGAAAGCATTATCTATCATCTGGAATTGAGAAAATATATAAAACAAGTGTAAGAAAATAAAACCATCCCAGAAAATATTTAATAAAGAATAAATATGCATGGAGAATAAATTGTTGAAGAAAAGATGAAATAAATATTAGTGCACTGGGAAATATAAAACATATGTGGAAGATAATATTATTCTACTTTTAAAAAGAAAATGGGAAATGCTTTTTCTTAATATTAATAGTAATCAAAAATAAGCAAGAAATCAGTTGAATACTGAATTATTACTACGGCAAGGAGCATTTAAATCTTATGGATAAGGCAAGTTGGTGATAATCTTTAATTACTAAATTTAAAAAAACTGCTATCTTATCAATAACCCAATGTCATATGAATTTTTATAATTGTAATAATCTTCCGATGAGAACAAATAGAGCAAGAGTGATAATAATATTGATGTGCAACTAGTCTGAATTATGTGGAACGATTGGAATGCCAGTAAAAGTTAACGTTTTTTTTTTAGGAAATTGTATTTTTTTTTTTTAAAAACAGAAGTTTGCCACATAATATTTGTATATATATTAATTCTATACTTTAAACATAGTTGTTATTACAATAGGAGGGAGGGGAATAGATCAACAGATAATGAAATTAATAATTGATTTAATTTGGTTATCTATCTCATTAATTATTTTAAAAGTTATGTTTTTATCAAATATTGTTAGATAATTATATCATAAAAGTAGTTAACAATATGTATGTTATGAAGAGGAGATGGGTTTGCGTTTAAATAAACAATATTGAAAAAGAGAAACGATGATATTTTAAATTTGATCTTATGTTTTACGATAACAATTTAATATAGTTATACGAAATTATAAGTAATTTTAGTTTGTAATTTAAAGATATTAAACAAATATAAGTTAGAAATATGAAGGTAATAATTAAGTTTTTAGATAAAGCAAAGATAAGTATTTTATTTAAGATACACCAAAGGGTGATCTATTAACATTTAGCTGAATGTCATACATTTTAAATGAAAATTATTGCAGGAAGATATAGGGGTTCAGATTTAATAATACACTGCATATAATTCTTATTGGTTGTATTTTAATACATAGGTTGAGAATAAAACTATAGGATGATGGAGTCTGAGATTAAAAAACTAATTGATGATTTTATAATTATTATAGTAATATCTTCTTAGAAATAAATAAATAAATAAATAAAGATCAAAGGATGAATATCATGGAATCTAAAATCAACAAAAAGTGACATTTCACCGTATTATAATAAGATTATTGTATTGAAGCAAGAATATAATAATTAATATTTTCCATTTTGTCTTTATAATTTAAAGCCTAACTTATAATGAGTTAATAATTGTAAAAGAAGGGAGAAAAATGATTATCTAATGGAGACACCTTATTTTGTGATAAAAAAATCTAAAGGTAAATATCATATCAGCACCATATTATATGAAAAGGTATTACTTTTTTGTTTTATTATAAATATCCAAAAGGTAAAAAAAAAAAAAGAATGGAAAATTTTCAATTGAGTTTGCTATTAACTGAAAGGAGACCCTTTGATTCCTCTTGGAGGCCTTAAAGGAACCGAGCAGGGCAAATTCCTAATATCCACTCCATACGTTCTTGTCATTGCAGCTGTTATTACTATGTGATTATTCATATAGTATACGAACATGGATGGGCTGCTCACCAACATGCATTAGCCAGCGTGGTGAGTTTATTGGCTTTTTACCTCTGAGTTTAAGATCAAGAAACACCATGGTCTTTCTTCTCAGTGCCTGATAAGGCAGAATGAATGTTTGTGTAAATGATAAATATTTTTCCAATACATATATACAATTATGACAGACAAAAATAAAGCATGGCCCTTATTCACAGGAGGCTGTAAAGTCACCAACCAAGGCAGCGGTTGGTGGCCGAAGGCGGAGGGTGCTAAGAATCCCCTGATTGCGGACCCAGGCTGCCATTTGATGACAACATTTTATTTAGGTACTTACAACTGCAGATCACTTTCGAGTGAAGGAAGATTGCAAGAATTAGAAGAAGCTCTCTTATATTAAATGGGACATTATTGGACTTTGTGAAGTTAGAAGAAAAGGTGAAGAGACAATTGATTTAAAAAGTGGACATATATTCTATTATATAGACACAAATATTGGAAATACAAGTGGAGTAGGATTCATTATAAATAAAAAGTGGAAGAACAATATTGTGGAGATTGATGGTGTATCGGACAGAGTGGCAAGATTAGTTATACAACTTAATAGCAGATACCAAATGCAGATAATTCAGGTTTATGCCCCAACAAGTTCTCATAGTGATGAAGTAGTAGAAGATTTTTATATGGATGTACAAAAGGTTTTTGATCAGAATAAACAACATTTTAAAATTGTTATGGGAGACTTTAATGCTAGAATTGGTAAACAAATGAAAGATGAAAGTGCTGTAGGTAATTTTGGTTATGGTAATAGAAATGAGAGAGGACATAGACTTGTGGAGTTTGCAGAAAAAGAAAAACTTTATATTATGAATTCTTTTTTTGAGAAAAATGTTAAAAGAAAATGGACATGGAAGCATCCAAATGAAGGTACAGCAGAATTGGATTATATTTTGACTAACAGGAAATACATATTTCAAGATTGTAATGTTCTTAATAAATTTAACACAGGAAGTGATCATCGATTAGTAAGGTGTAAGATACGTGTTAATGTGAAACTAGAGAGACAAAAATTATTAAAAAAAAACAATATTTACAGTTGATATTCCTAATTTTCAGAAACATTCTAATGAATTTAAATTAGAACTTACAAATCGGTTTCAAGTATTAGTAGATTTTGAACATGATTCAGATTTGAATGAAATTAATATGAAAATAACTGATACACTTTTAAAAACTGCAACAAAAATAGCTGGTAGAAAAAAGCAGCAATTGACCAATAAAATTTCTACTGAGACTAGACAATTTATGAAGAAAAGAAGGAATATGAAGATATACAAGAATGATGCATTAAAAAGAATTGAATATCTCGAATTTTGTGAAATGATGCGGAAAAGAGTTGAAAATGATATAAGAAAGTATAACTGTAAACTAGCAAGGAAAGCTGTAGAAGAAAATAAAAGTCTTAAGAATGTAAAACAACATATTGGTATTGGTAGGAAATTTATATCTGCAATAAGGAAAAAAAAAGGGAATTGTTACTAAAAAGAGAGATGACATCATGAAATTAGTAGAAGATTTTTATCAAGAATTATATAGTAATAAAGAACAAGTACCTCCTATATCTATTACATCTTCCAAATTGCCCAGAATTTTAAATGAAGAAGTGAGATACGCAATTAAATGTATGAAGAAAGGAAAGGCTCCAGGTAATGATGGAATTATAATTGATATATTAAAAGAAGCAGGTGAAGAAATAGAAAAAAATTTAGCAAAGTTATATACCAAATGTCTAAATGATAAAGATGTACCAGATGATTGGAAGAATGCAGTAATAATATTAATATTTAAAAAAGGTGTTAAAGAAGATATTAGAAATTACAGACCTATCAGCCTTTTATCAGTTTTATATAAAATTTTTACCAAGATAATTACAACTCGTCTACAGAGAACATTGGATTTCCACCAACCAAGAGAACAAGCTGGATTTAAAAGTGGTTTTAGTACAGTAGATCATATCCAGGTGTTGAGAGAAGTTATAGAAAGGACGAATGAATATGAGTTGTCATTATGTTTTGGATTTGTAGATTATGAAAAGGCATTTGATTCTATAAACATTTCTTCAGTGATTAAAGCATTGGATCATCAAGGTATAGATCCAGGATATTGTCATATTTTGAAGAATATTTATAAAAATGCAACAGCAACAATTAGATTACATAATGATACTGGGAAAGTCAACATTGAGAAAGGTGTAAGACAAGATGACTCCATATCTCCAAAACTTTTTACAGCAGTGCTGCAAGAAGTATTTTGTGGATTAAAATGGGAAACTAAAGGAGTGAAAGTAAATGGAGATTATTTAAGTCATTTAGATTTCACAGATGATGTAGTTGTTTTTGCAAATAATGCTTCAGAGCTGCAGGATATGTTGCAGGAGTTATCAGATGAAAGTAGGAAAGTAGGACTAAAGATAAATGTTAAAAAGACTAAAGTAATGTTTAATCGATTTGCTCAAAATATGAAAATAAAGATTGATTATGATGAATTAGAAGAAGTTAACAGTTACAAATACCTTGGTCAGATTATTAATACAGATGGAAACATAATGGAAGAAATTAATCATAGAATTAAACTTGGTTGGAGTGCTTTTGGTAGAATTAACTTGATACTAAAAGGAAATATGCCTATGTGTTTGAAAAGGAAGGTTTTTAACAAATGTGTTTTACCAGTTCTTACTTATGGATCTGAGACTTGGACACTTAATAGAAGAGCAATACAGAGACTTCAGACCACTCAAAGAAGTATGGAGAGATGCATGTTGGGAGTAACAAGAAGAGATCGAAAACGCAATGTATGGGTAAGAGAACAAACAGGTGTTATTGACCTCATTGAAAAAATTAAAAGATTGAAGTGGAGTTGGGCTGGACATATTGCTAGAAGAGATGATAATAGATGGACAATTGAAATTTTAAACTGGATTCCAAAAGATTGTAAAAGACCCAGAAAGAGACCACATGTGAGATGGATGGATGAAATAAGAAAGTGTGCAGGGGTGATGTGGAGAAGAGAAGCTAAAGATCGGAAAAGATGGATTAAACTTGGAGAGACCTTCATCCTGCAGTGGATGGATAATGGTTGATGATGATGATGATGATATAACTTTATTACTATTGTTATCTTTAAATTACCTGTTAGTTAAAATGTTTATTATAATATGTTGTAGTTGTTGTTTTGAAAGTTAACTTGAGTGTTAAAAGTTGCATTTCTTTGGTGAGAGTCAATGTCACTACATCACATGAACTCAGGGTGTCCAGTTTGAGATTGTAATAAGAAATTAATCCAGTATAGAACAATATAACCATCATTTAAGCACACACTTCTTAAAACAGATTTTAATTTAATATAAACTACCTTGATTACGTAAGTCATTGATAATACTGCAAAGTATTAGAGCATACTTATTTATCAGGAATTAAATTATGAATTATTTATTGTTAAAGGTATCAAATATAATTACAGTTTAATTAACAATATTGGTTTAAGAGAAAGTATTAGGAATATAAATATAAAATAGTAGTACAATTTTAATTATAGATTCAGGTGATAAGTCTATTCTTAATTGACACAATACCTTCAGTAAAATTCCTCTTGACATTTTATAGGTGGATCAAATACCTAATTGAAAATCAATAATCCTGAAATCTCCTTAGAATGGTATTGTTATTATGGTTATTCTTAATAATAGTGTTATAAAAGTAAAATAATAAAAGATTACCATACCATAAAATAGCAATACAACTTATTGAGTAGATTAATTTAAATGTCACCATTATAAATATTTTATTCTATTAATTTAAGTATTGGCGTTAGTCGTGAGAGTATTTAAATACTGAATAAGGAGGAGTGTCTAAGTATTCTTATGCCATTGGATAAATAATTTAGTATTTATTTAATGTTAAAGGGTATATACGATTGATTAAACATAGTTAAAAAATGGTAAGTCTATTAAATGGTACCTAGACAAAGTCCTAGTATAGCCTAATGTGGGGACTTGGTCTATCTGCTAGGGGTTGTCCTCCTATTGACAGGGCACAATATATATATCCTTATGATGATGATATCTACATAATGGTAATAAAGTATTATATGGTAATGAAGGTGGTGAAATAAGATAGGCTTTCTTCTAGATATGATGTTTAGAAATGATTATGAATTAAGTGAAGCATTGTACTATTCCAAATAGTGAAGTTACAAATATGGAGTATCATCATCAGATGATTTGAACCCCGAGATTAAACTAATGTAAATTGGGAATTTAAGAAAATGTAGGGTTAGGACTGTAAGAACACCAGTTCATTAATCTAGATGTCCTGCAATCTGATTCTGACCTTCTGAAGCATCAAAGTGTGTGGTTCTGTCAATTACAATATATATAAACCATTTAACAGCTTTGAATTGTATGAATATATTTTTTAAGCAACATAATTTTTGAAAGTTTTTTTATTTTTTAAGTAACATTATTTATAAAACAGACTACAACAATAAAAATCAAACTAATTTAATTAAAATAAACAACAAAATTTGCATGATTGAGAAAAATATATAAATATAATTTTAATCCAATGATGTTAAACTCATGAAACATATTGTATATATTTTTTAACGAATAAAACATTTTATAAAAGATAAATTTTCTTATATATATTGTAACAGAAATAAAATATCAAGATAAAAGGAATTATTAATTATTTGTAACAGTATGAATAAATAAAGATGAACTGACAAAAGGTTGATAAAAGGCTGTTACTTTATAACCGATTATAATCTATATATTGATGAGTGATAAAATGATAGTTGCTATAATTCAATAGCTAAACACTAAATAGGATATATGATATGCTATAGCGGTTCATCATTTGTAACCGAGTAAATTAAATGAGAAATGAATTTACTGTGTTAGCTAGAATACAATTTATAATTAAACAAGGATGACGCTAACATATAAATAAGAACATATGCATATCATGCTCTATTTGGGTGTCTATTTCTAATTAATTAAATATAACATTATAGCCCATTTGCAACTATTCCAAACATTAATTCTATTACGCTAATAATGAAATAAATAAGTTATCTCATTTCTCAATTTATAAAAGAACAACAATGAAAATTAAAACTATCATCATTAAAGATTTAAAATATTTAGATATTGGGGAAGTCATTTGAACAATAAAACATACTGGCCATTGTCATCAAATAAAAATAATATTAAATATAGCATCTGAATAAAATTACCCACTTTGAGATTCCTGGAGTGCATTATGCTTATCTCCCATACTAGGTTCTTTTAACAAAGAATACTTCCTATACTTTTTTCCAACTATATAAGCCCATTCATGGTCACACGCACACACTGGTGCTATTCATGACAACTTATAAAACATATTATATAAAGTTAATATTATGAAGTTGGAAAGGGATGGGATCACTTTTATTCAATTTAGCTAAGTACATGCGTTTTCCCACGAGTGCCACTAGATTGTTTTAAATCTAGATAAATATCTGTTTATAGTGTACTGAGTTCAAACTCATTCGGTACATTTTTATTACACATGACTTGGATGACTAATGAAAAAAAATGACACTCATATTTTACTCATGTCAATAAAATCATAAGATCCCCATATCACCAAAATTTATATAGATCAAGACTCTTATAGATATTGCTAGCTCATTTACGTATATTGATGAACAGACAAGTATAATCCTATTAATGGCTTCTAAACAAGCATCGTGAAGACCATTATTGATATTGATGGTCATTTAACTGGATTATTTATCACAATATAAAGGTAATAATGATGATGATAATAATGATAATAATAGTAATGATGACAATAATAATAGTGATAATACCAGCCATAGCTTTATAGTAAACTCACAACAATAAATTTATCTTTATAAACTCATAAGCACTTTTTAAAAATCATTCCATGTCAAAATGGGATTTAAATATTACATTCACTAGCATTTATATAAGTTTATGGTCATTTACTAAAATACCTTTATAGTTAAAACTAGGATTTAACAATACTAGTGATGATGAAATCGTCACGAATCTCTCCACGTGATATTCAACTTTCTATAAACCCCTATTTACTAAATATATTAATTATGTTAAACATTAGATTTACTGGTTATAATTTATGTAATCAATGATGATGGCGATCATAACTCATGTACCGTACTGTGTTTAAATGGTGTTTTAATCAATAATGTAATATCCATCTTTGATGAAGATGATCAAAACTCATGGACACAACATAATTTTAGCTTTCTATTATTGAACTATAATTATTAAAATTTGTTATTATCAAGCATAATCCTTAAATACTTAAAGGTAAATTAATATTCTAGCTTACTTAACATTTTGCGAGCACTTGCGTAATATTTGCTAGTGCTGATGATTCTTAATATCTGCGAGTGATGATGATGATGATTTAAAACAATACCAACAAGACAAGAAAATACAACATTTTTAATAAGAACTCGGAAACCAATTAAGATATATAATTATATTTATTAATATTATTATTCTTTCCTTCTTTAAAATCAAATTTACTAATTAGATAAATGGCTTTTTATTACATTAGTTCAAGAACAAAATTTTATATACAAGTTTGTCATTTTTGGATATTTTAAAATAAGCTGGCTTAAAATGACATTAAAAAATATATTTCATGGAATGCTTACTTAAGACTTTCCTAAATTATTATATCATAAAATAAATTTCATATGTAATCTGTGTTTTATTTCACTTCCGTTCATATGTAAGCCTTGCTTTATAATTTACCATATTTAAACTAATTATGTATAACCTATTCTTTTGACGTGTTTGTATAAGCAGTTACACATGCACACACACCATGTGATATGTCAACATATATTTCTAAAATGTGTTCCTTTATATTAGAGATTAATACATAAATTACATATATAAAAAAATATTCTTGCAATCTTGAGCAAAAGAAAATAAAAATACATTATATCAATTTTAATATGCAACAAGATAAATTAAAAAAACCCATTATAAATGCATATATTTATAGGTTGCTCATTATCATAACAAATGAAGAACAATAAAAAAAACAAAAACATTTCAATATTACAATGTATAATATAAAAAAAAATAATAAAAAGTAATGAAAATTTAAGTTTAAAGATTTAAACTGTGTTTGTGTTATGTTATGTAATATTGAGAATAACTATCGATAAACAAGCCTTTAATGTTTCTGTATTAAAGAAAAAAATGCTTTGAACAATAAATTAAGGTTTACTTTTAATAAGCAATAATAAAAGATCTGTTAAGGAAAGTTCATAGTTACCCGATTACTTTCACTCCTTATAAATGTCCCGAGTTTGAATTTTCAGACTGCTTGTCTTTGCTCCATTTAAAAAAAAGAAAGTTCTTGCAGATACTTTTAAGATAAACATGAATTAATTGACTTGCTTATTTTTTCAATTTTAAAATTATTTATTGTTGATACTTTTGATAACGCTGAATTTGTTGACTGGCTTCCTTCTACCATTTCAAAAAGTTATTACAAATACTTTTAGATAAGTACGAACTGGTGGATTTGCTTGTCTCCACCATTTCAAACAGAATTGTTGTAGACACTCTAGATGATGATGAGGAAAATTTTAACAAAAATTTGGTTGATAGCTTACTCAAACCTAGTTATAAGGCCTTTATACATTTTTCTTTTCCTCTTCTTTCCCTTTCTCCCTCCATCCAAAGGTAATGAGCCTATAATAGACAAGGAGCCAGAAAAGAAGCATTTCAAATAGCTTGTGTAGTTGGCTTCAAACTCTATCATTTTGTTGGTTATTATTTGACTGGTATATGAGTCCATAGACAGATCAGTGAGCTAACCCATTCTGTATTATTCCAGGAAGCAGAAACAATGGTTTTAGCAATGCAAATTCATTATATTATACACAGCAAAATATATTAATATCATTTCATAGAATTGTTAATAACTTCTTCCAATAAATTCAATTTTGTTCCATTTTTTCTGCTTTATCTTAATCTTGCTGGGAATTACTTATATATACGCACATCTTCATCTATACTGATTTTAAAACAAGAGTAATTTTTTCTTCCTCAACTTTTAAAGAGTAAAAAAAAATTGCTCACTCTCTTTTGAAAAAAAAAATCAGAGCTTACATCTCTTCTCTCATCATATTAAAAAAACTGACTGATACAGCTTTTCCCTTAATAATATTGAAAAAACTGACCTTGGTAATATTAATGATTGACTTTCTTTGAAAACTACATATTGTTAGATCACTCTCCTCCAAACAAAAATTGAACTGCCTCTAAATATCGGTTCATTCGTTTTTATTGCGAATTTTAATCAAAGAAAATGACCACCTGCAAATCTCTTATCTCAAGACAAAAATTAAAGCCTCACAAGTTGATGTTCTATCGCGATTCTACAAGAAAATTAATAATCAAGTTTTATTACATCAAAGCACCCCTTTTATAAAATAATCTTAGACACAAATAACACAAACAATAAAGCTGGCAATCTATAGTCATTAGAAATAGGTGTAAAAGTGTTTTGGTGTTTATACAGACGTTCTTATTCTTTCACACTCTTTTGCACATGCACATTTCTTTTTATCTCCTAATCTACTAATCTGATCACCTTATTTTACACGTTCTTTCTGATCTGCTTTATTTTAACAAAAAAAAATTAATGTTAAATAAGTTAACACATTATTTAATAAGAAAATATAATAAATCAATATTAAATATTATTACTCACTACCTTTTTCTCTTTATAACTGTTTATTTATTAACTATTTATAAACTATATAATAATAAATACCCACATAAATCTATATATATAAAAGAAAAAAAAATTTTTTTTTTAATTAAATAATATATCTGTGGGTTTGAAATGAGTCATATACATACATTTGCTTCACTCCCAAACAAAAAAAAAATTTTAAATGTAAAGAATTGCTTAGGTCAGGAGTGCCATTGGCTTTAGGCTACGTACATTATATGTGCCTTTTACTCCTTCTGACGATTCCAGTACAAATGCATTTTCCCCTTTTCTTTCCTTGATACGGAATGACCCTTCATATACGTTGTAAAATTTTTTGAATTTATGTTTCTGCGGGTCACTAACATGAGGAGTTTTAACAAGGACATGATCGCCTACATTGAACTAAGTTGGTCTCTTTGGACCTTTAGCAATCCGTATCTTAGCCATTCCTTGCAAGTTATTCCTTGCTCTTTCCACTAGTGTTTCTCTACTTATTTCTTCCTCCCTTAGCATTTTACGATACAGTGCCTCAGAGATTATTGACACTTGGCACCCTGTGTCCACCAATGCCTTGGTTTCTATTCCTAAAATGACCAGTTTGATCTCTGGACAGTCACCTAAAGTGTAACATGCTGGCAAAGGTTCACTGTCCAGATCATCACGTGTGTCCGAACCTAAATTTATTGTTAAAATATTGTCCTTGTTCCCCAAGTTAGCAATGGCCTCCCGCAGTAGGGAACATTCTGTTGAGGCCCGTTTTAGTTTGTTGGACTAGCCTTTGTCATTATCTTTATGGACTTTTGCTGCATCTTATGTGGAACATTATTACTAATTCCCGAGCAACTGGCTACTGGACTCCTATTTCTATTAATTATGGGCCTACTTTGTATTTGATGATGGGAATTATTCCCAGGCCTACCTATGTGTGGTTTACTGGGTTTTGTTGCAAAGGGTCGGCCTAACTGATTGTTTCCAACTCTCATACTGGAGACTTTATAATTACAGTTTTCCTTCCTCCTAGGATAACCTTCAGCCATACTTTCTGTGGCCCCCAATGCATCTAACATGTCTGCCACTCTCTCTAGGGAGTATACATCTGCAGCTATTAGGGCCTGCTCTACCTGTTTGGGAAGTTCCTTCTGGTTATCCTAATGATTTGGGTCTCAGATAAGGGATATGCTGTAAGCATTTTTAAAGTAGCAGCCTGAATGTGGAAGAACTGAGTATAAGTTCCTTCTCTAGGGGTATATTTTTGCTGGCTAATTTTGTACTTCAGACTATCCTGCTTTTCCTCACTCCAGAATGTCTGAAGTAGCATACTCTTAAAGTCCCCATGTTTCGGGTCTATAAAAGAGTGCATGCCACTAACTTTTTGCTGATGCATGAAGGTGGTTGCTCGCGACTGCTAATTTTTCTCGGTCATTGAGTCGACTCAAAGAAAACAGTTCATCGAGACCATTCAAATATGCGATGGGATTTTCCCCATATTCACCCCTAAAAACTTTCACTTGAATATATTTAGCTATATGGCTACTTCTTCCCTCATTTATTAAACTATCTTCCTCTGTCCTTTCTGGGACACTTCTCTACTATCTTCCCACTTTCTATTCCTATAGGATTATTTTCGTATATCTCGGGCCCTAAACTTTGTGGTATTCTACATGACCCACTACTTGAGGTTGCCTTAACTTGCATTTCTTTTATTTCAGTCAGTTTGTCTTCCATCATTATTAATAATTGATGGTTTAGGTCTTTCTCCTGACAATGCAGGTATTCTTTCACTTCCTCCACTACTATTCTCTGCTGATTTTCCAGTTTTTCATTAGTCAAACTGATCCTTCTGGCTATTGACTTCTAATTCTATTACACTTTGTTTTAAACTTTCTATCTCTTCCCTTGTTGTCCCTTCCATTTGCTCACCTATACTCTGTACCTCTTTCTGTATTTTCTTTAGCTCATGATCTGATTTACCCTGCTTTTTTCCCAGATCTTTATATTCTACTTTTAACTGTTTTTGTACAGCAGCTACCTCTAATTTTAAAGTATTAATCTCACTGCTAACACTTTCTTTGAAATTATTCTGAGCTATTTTAAGGCTTTCATTTTTGTTGACCATTTTCCTATATCGCTCTTGTACAGCTACTAGCTCTTCCTTTACAACCCTAAAACTTTTCTCCCAACTTTCTTGACTTGTTGTCAATTTATCGGCAAGTTCCTTATATCTTATGTCACATCTGTCATCGAACTCTTGCCATTTGTTTTTTAATTCTATTTCAATATTCTCAATTTTTTTAGATTGTTGACTTATATCTAGCTTCATTTCCTGAGCTTGTTGGTCTAGTTTATTATCTAACCTTTGAGATTGTTGATCAAATTTCTGATTTATCTCTTGTTTTATTTCCTTCATCTCTTGTGATTGTTGATCTAGTTTAGTATCAAATTTCTGATTCATTTGGTTCATGCCCTCCTTCATTTCCTTCATCTCTTGTGACTGATGACTCATTGTTTGAGCCTGTTGATCTAGTTTTTGAGTTATTTGGCTCAACATAACTTGCAACCAGTCTGGATGGCTTTGCCTTACTACCTCCTCTTTTCCTTCCATGACAAATTCTTTATCCCCTTCCATATTATTTTTTTTTTCTATACGTATTTATAAACCTTTAATTACTGATTTCGGTTCTGTTTTATTCTGTTCTGACTTATTCTCTTCTGCTCCCCGATTTCCTATACATCCAGAGTTAAACACCTTTATCTATCCACCCATATACCTTAAAATTTCCAACCACTCTTTCTCAGACATAATTCTCCCCATCCATCTATCTATATCTTAAGTGCCTTTAATTAACTTCCATCATCACTCATTTTTACTTATATCTAATTGATAAAGTATGAGGTCATATTCCTTGTTTAAAAAACATTTATTTAAGAAAAAGCTATCTCTGTATTACTGTGCCATTTTTATGCCATCATTTATCTAGTTTTTTCATGCTTTTATAAAACTTAACTCTCTTTATGCCCTATTTTAATACACTAAGCAAAAAAAAAATTACTTATATGACATATGTGCCTATATTTATAATAGAGTTCATACCTTGTTATATATATACTCATCCACCCTTCCAGAGATCTGACAGCCAAAAGAATGATTAGCAATTCACAATCATGAGATAGATAAAAGAATTCATTCACTGCACTTAAAGCACACAATGTTCCATGAATACTCAGATGATCACCCCAATTCAATCACTCTAAGCTACTACAACCCATAATAGTTTATTGCAAACACTGTTGCATTGCCCTGCTTACTTCCAAGTCTTAGGGGCTTTAATTCATAAATTACTGCCTTGCTTATCTTTAAAGTCTTAGAGGCAATAATTATATATATCAGTAAAAAAAAATACTGCCTTGCTCTCTCTGGAGTCTTTAGAGGCGAAATATTATGTATCAGAAAAAACTATGCCTTGCTCTCTCTGGAGTCTTAGAGGCGAAATCATGGCAGCCTACTGTTAACTGATTCATGATAAATAATAACTGATATTATAATCTGGGTTGGAGCAGTGAATGAAATAAATCAATCAAAAGTGGCATGAATACATCACACCCTCAAGGCAATGACAAAAATTCTCCCTCCATCATCAAAAATTGCAAAATTAACCAACCAAACTCCAACAATCAAATATCCAATCCAACCTCCAAAATCATAGATTTTCTATAACACAAACTTTTCAAATATGAACAAAATTATTATTCTACATTTCAAGGCTATTAATATTTCTATGCTTATCTAGCAGCAATACTATATTTCACTGATAAGCAAATATTTAAAAAACAGTGCTATTAACTTTAACACTTATTATAAGTTGTGATATCTTTATATTTTAAAATTGAAACTAAGCTATTTAATGGCTGTATTTATTTAGCACCATCAAAAATGCAATAATAGTAATCATCATCATCTAAACATAAAAGCAAAATATTTGTATATAATAATAAAAAAAAATTACACACAAAAAAAAAATTCCTTTTTTTTTCAACTATACATCTGTCATCATTATATACTACACGTCTCTCAGGTATGTGGCGTATTTCAAGCCCTAATTTGGCTTATTTCCAGCCCTATGTTGGGCGCCATTTGTAACATAATAAAAAATAATAAACCCATTTTGTAACAGATAAAAAAAATATATATGTAGATATTATTTGTAACAGAAATAAATATGGACGAAATTATTAATTATTAAAATATATTCATAATATATAAACATACAATGATATTCAAATTAAAGCAAAGAATACTATTTTATAGCATTAATATATATTATGACACACTATGCAAACATTTATTAATATAATTATTTCTATGTAAAAAGTTTTAAATTATAAATCATAAAATAATACATGTGAAAAGCATATATGAAAAACTACCTTGGGTATGATGATGATAATCAGCAATTCTTGAAAGAGCAACGAGAATTGCAGACAGTAAAGGAATCAGAAAAACACACAATCGCCATCCTCTATGTGGACTGCGATAGCAGAAGCAATGGATTTTGCCAGCTAAATAAAATGCTGTAAATCCCAAACCAGAAAATGTTGCTGAAATTTAAAATAAATTGTAATCATAAAAAAAAAGTGATTATGAATAGATAGAGGGAAAAGTTGGAAATTATCATATACTTATAATAAATACTATAGTCATACTTGCAATTTATTAAATTTAAAGCATATATCTAAGATTAAATTAATTATAAATTTTTCTATCCTAATAAAAAATAATTAACAATCATTTATGTATTTATTGAATGTTGATTACTGTGCTTGTTAAAAGATCATAAATTTGTGTAGCACATATATATATATACATACATGCATATATAAAAAGGAAACCAAGTCATACATCATGTGACTTAATTAGCTTGTATTTACAAATGTATAACGAGCATGCAAATAGCTCAGAACAAGCTTTTTCGAAAAATGCTGCAAGAGAAAGCATTTAAAATCTCTATCTAGAATTATCCCTATTCCCAAACCGGTTTTAAACTAGTGGCTCTCATCAGTGAGGTGCTAGGACATTCAGACACTAGATCTAAAATATAGATTCCTGCCCAGAATTTATCGAATACTTAACTATTAAATAGAAAATCTGAAATTTTCAGACACCTATATGTCTTCAAATCCAGCTATCTAACTTAAATAGCTATATGGGATTGAAACAAATTCAGATACACAATATATTAATAGACTTAGCAAGCCAAACTATAATAGTAAGGAAATTAAGTCATACATCATGTGACTTAATTAGATTGTATTTACAAATGTAATATAACGAGCTTGCTAATAGCTCTAAACAGGCTTTTTCGATAAATGCTGCAAGAGAAAGCATTTAAAATCTTTATCTAGAATTATCCCTATCACATTTTACATCAATAAAAGATGTTAAATGTTTTATCAGATTTTTTTATGCATAAGAATATATAGGATGCGAATCATATGAAGAAAAAGGTAAATGGAATAACCTGAAAATGATTCTGATCCCTTATATGACTCTATGCATCACACCAAAGAGTGTTTGCTGATATTTCAATACTATCACATTTAGAATTTGTTCACAATTCAGAATAGTGAAACTACTGATAATTCTCTACATAAATAATTTTCTGCATTCTTTTACAAAGAACAACAACAACAAAAAAAAACCTCCAAAACAATAGTTTATATCATATTATATGACTTAAGTTTTTTATTACAATTGTTCAAATTAATATCAATCACAATGATAGCCTTGAAATTGGATTTATAAAACAAATAAGCTGAAAAATGTTAGAGATAAAACATGACTTCATAAATTTCAAAAGCAAATATAGTAATTGTGAAAGTTCAATTTAAATCTTGCAAACAAATCCAATACTCAAAAGTTTTTAAATTAAGACTTTCCAAACTCATCTTTATTTCCACAAACGATCGATAAATAACATTAGAAAAAACATAAATTACCCTTATGATATACATTTCAACTAAATCACCTTCATTCAGATAGTTGTCTCACTATATCACATAATGTTCTAATACTATTGATGATATTTATGCAAAAAATAAATAAATCGTAAAGTAAAATACTGGCATAAAATATATTACATTATTATCTCTAAAAATAAAGAGGTAATAGTAAATATAAAGAAAACAATAAAAAATTATTACGAAAATTTCAAAAAAATAAAATGAAAAAAAAACAAAACAAGGGAATGATAAACATAAACTTTTATAAGAATATCTCTCAAATGGTGAATTAGTTATAAATTCGAAAAATGGTTAAAAAAAGGAATAATTTAAAAACAAAAAGAATAAAGAAAATATTTGGATCCCCAATATGATTTTGAGAAGTAATAATCAAATTAATGATGCAAGTATAGGAATAATTCAGTTATGATTGACAATCTAAAGCTTCTAAAATGTATTGTAAAAATAAGTGCACGAAATATTAAGACTGCTCAAATGAGAAAAAATGGTAAATTTATTATTAAAGTTTTAAAAAAAAATCTAGATACTATAGAACTCTGTGATATGAGATGAATAAATTATAATAAAATAAGGCGTAAAACTGTTTGAAGATAGCAGTTTAATGGTAATAGAAAATTAAAAGACAGTAGTAGAACAAAGAAAGAAAAATGAAGTAGTGGGAAATTAAATTAGAAATAAGAAATGCAAGATTTTTATAAAAAACAAACCTATGATAATAATGAATATAAAGTTTAAAAAAATCATTAGAGAATCATGTGATAAGAATAGATTTCAATTACTGGTAGATAACAAGGACAATCAGCCCAGGTTGAGGTAATAACTATCTAAAGCATGTTCGATCTTCATTTGCAATAAACTTCACTAATCACGAACACTTTAAAACAAAGAACAATTTCACATGAACTCTTAGAGGAAGCTTTCAAAACAAAAAAGCAAAAATAAAATAAGGACAATATTTAATACATATATGTAAATATTATGTATGCATTTTTCTATTTTTAGAACTTTGGAGATTACAATTACTTGCATAGATAATATGCAATTTATATAAATTATATAATTATGTGCACACATATTCTCAGCATATAACTGAATGAATGAATAGATAGGTAGCAGATATACTATTAATGTTACAGTTGATGGAAATAACCAAAAGATCAATGGCATTAAATATAGTTCAATATTGGGAAAACTTGAGCCATCTTTTCGTTTGTTTCAGTTATTTAGAATTTTGGTTTTTATCTTCAGTATATTAAGGTAATCTTTATGTAACATTTATTTGAGGATGTCGGCAGCTGTTTTTATAAAAATGAAACTTTGTTAAATAATTTAAGCTGTTAAAGTTCATTCATTTAACTAATTTCATTTTTCTGTTAGCGGTGACAGTAAACTTTTAATAAGAAAAATTATTCATAATTCGTATTTGTATGAATTGTCAAAAATTTCACTCACTTTACATAAAATCTTAGTCACATGTTTGATTTTATTATTAATATTATTATTGTTGTTATTATATTTTTATCATCATCATCATTAATTCCTGAGATTATTAATTATTTCCATTTTGAGTATAATTCAAAGTCAATAAAATTACCCTTTGGTTTTAAATATACACTAGTACAGAGTCTCACTTTCACCTTGATATTTATACGCATAAATAAAAGTAGACCTAAACAACTAATAAGTTTCATTATTTATAAAACTTCAAGTATGGTTTTTTTTTTATAAATTTATTCGATCATCCATATATTTATAACTGTACTTACTGTGAGACCATTAAATAAGAGCCTTTCACCATTACTTACAGTTACAATGTATATATGTCTCTTGTATTTAATCATAAAGCTAATAATATATATTATCTATCAATAATGGTGTTAATTTCAAGTTAAATCAATAGGACAATGGCATCAATTGAATTTGGTGATATCTCTTTTTAGCTTCTTAGGCAACTGACACATAATAAACTAGTACTATCATGTAAACCTGATTACAAATATCTTAGGACTATAGATAAGCAAGATGAGTAATAAGCATGTAGATTCAAAAATAATAATAGTAATAGTAATAAATAAAAGATAACAATTAGAAGTTTATTTATTCCATTATATTTTAATTTTGTCCTAATCTGGAGTAATACTTCTTATACTATAATGATGAAAAAAAAAAAGCTGCAATATAAGGCTCTATAATTAAAGTAACATTGGCATTTTGAATTACTTAATAAATATATTTCTATAAAGGTGAAAAAAAAAAGACCTATTAAAAAACTAATAACAGAATTAAAGAAGAGAAAGCTTTTTACAGGTATAAAAAGTCAACTGATGTTTCTTTAATTTTATTCTATAAATTAAAAGCAAATTGCCATCAGAAAAATTATAATTATATTTTGCAATAAAATGGCCTGAATTATGTGCATTTAGGCTACTGTATCTTTATTCTTAATAATAATAAAACATACCTCTAGTAAACACTGTTTCATAGGGTTTTTAAAAGTATAAGATTACAAAATTAATTTAATTAACTATATCTGAAAGATTACAGAGTCTAATAGTAGTTAATAAGGTAGCTCAATATTGACTGAATAAATGTATAATATATATATAACTGATATATTTTAAGGGTTCATCCTGTATCAATATTGTAACAATTATGGGGTATTTTATTTTTAAAAGTAGTGGCCATCACTTTGTTGTAATTAAAGGGGGAAAAAAGGAAAACATTTGTACTCAATCATAGTTTATTTTCTTTATTTAAAACTATTTATTTATTTAAAAAGACGCAATCTCGCATACTTGATAACCATTTATCAATCTAAGATGGTTTTGACCATGTGATCAAGCACCAAGCAGAGGATAGAATATTATTGATAGATTACCTATCAATCATATCTATGAGCAAGACTGCACTAACACACTAATCTTGATCATTTTTGCTGATCATAGCATCCCTCAATAACTGCTGTTACTACACCAATCCTCCAAAGGCAATTTTTTTTTTTTTGGATAAATCTCACGCACCATCTGGTCATAAAACTTTATATAACTGGAATGCCCAGATAAAAGGCATAGTGAAACCCAATGCTTGGAAACTTATCCAGATTAGCTCCAACACTCTGAACAGGGGACCCAGCATATTAATAAAGAGTGCATATCAACATTTATCTAATCATGGCAATGCAGGTAAAGGAAAATCAAATAATATTTAGGAAGTACTTTTTATTCCTGTACACACACACTAATAGGTTAATGTTTCAATTACACACATATAATTAATAAAAAAGATATAATACTAATTATCAAACAGAATAAATAGTTTAACAAAAGTTAATTCATCGAATGCTTCCATTCTATACTTCTGACACTTGTAATGTTAATAGTCCTTCATATCAGTTCATTTGCTTTTAAATAATGTCTAGACATTTATCACAACATTCAAGATATTTACATAGGTTTTTAACTTGGAGATGATGCCATATATTTTGACAAATTGGATAGTCCTTCTTCCATGGCTCATGTACTTTTAAGTTCCGGATGCTCATGGCATTCCTCATAGCTGGCCATTTGGTCATCAGTGATGGTTTCCTTTCCTTTTTCAGTGCTTCTGAATGACAACAGGAGAGAGAATGAGGCATAGTCTTACATTACGGGTGAGACATTGATAGCAGGGGAGAGAGACTGATGGCGATGGAGACTGGGGAATGAAGCCCAGATAGACACTCCTGTAGTTTTCTTAGCAACACATGGTGTTGCTTAGATGACTCTTAACTTTAATACAAAAATTTGAAATAACTGCCTTTCAACTATCAAGCCACAGTTTTTATACATTTCCCCATCTATTGTTCCTTTTTATCGCATTTTTGCTTTTAGTTTTTAATTAAATGATTAATCTTATCTTTTCTTAGATTAATCTACTATCTTATTGACCAGGAATTTTCCAAAATTTATTTATAGTCCTGCTGATGAGATAGTTTACAAAAATTACTTTTTATTAATCAATTTATTGTTTATTTCTACTTTAAATTCCATTTCTATTTTCATACACATTATATTTTGACATTTATTTCTTTTATGAAATTAAGTCTTTCATAACTATAAAAAGAAGAGAGCAGGTTCTGAATCTTAACTTGAATCAGATTTTCTTTCCCCCTCCCTTATCATTAAAAAAAAAAAAATCTAATGGATCTAATCACTATTTTTTTTAGATTATTTCTTAAAAATTCTTTTCTTTTATTTATCTATTTTTTTTTCAAACCATAACACACACATGTAATGCATATATATGTGTGTTACACAATATATATGACAGCGTTACAATATATATATATATCTTTTCCCATATGACCGACACAATTTTTAAATTGCTTGCTTCTATAAAAATTGGGATATTGGCATTAATACTGACCAATATCTAATAACTTTAAAAAGTTTGAATTTTCATACTTAATGATTGCAACAGTTTATTAGGCATCAATGCAAAGAATTTAATGTCTACAATAGGAACTTCCAATTAAATCAAAAACAGATTTAACACCTATGCAAAGAGCATGCTAATTAATTGGTATTGTTTTAGCAAACAAAACAATTTCCTCAAATAATTAATGGTAATGATAACAACAATAATAAAAATTACATCTTTTGATGAAAATCTTGGAAAACTATTTACTTAAAAACAGAATTATGACTACATTTTTTAAAATCCATTGTGGCTTCTTAAATTAAAAGAACAGATACCATTTATGAAGACAAGATTGTTTTTGTATTGACTTAAATTTTACTTCAAAGTTCTCTTCAGCTTCCAAAATAGCAGCAACATCAGTTATAGACTAAATAAGATTTTAATCGATTGCTTAAAGAACTGGAAGATCTCATTATTAAACAAAGAAGCTAAGATTAGAAAACAAATTGTATACGTATATATATCTTATCTTGGACTCTCTTTCTTATAAGAAAACTACTTGCCTAAAAACAATAACAGAAATATGACTGCACATTTAGAGTCACTGTGGTTTCTTAAGTTAAAAAACAGACATCATTTATAAAGATTGTTTTTGCATTGACTTAAATTTTACATCAAAGTTCTTTTTAGCCTCCAAAAATATCAATAATATTTTCGGTTAAATAAAAATTCTTAATAAATTGTTTAAAGCCCTTTAACTGAAAGTCTTCATTTGGGAGCAAAGAAGCAAAAATTAGAAAACAAATTGTAAATATATGAAAGTTACAGACACACAATCTTTAAAGAAATTTACAGTTTAAGTAAAATTTTGTCCAAAGAGGTAACATATAATTATTTATTTAAAAAGTTACAATAACATAATTCATTGTTATCATTATCACAAAACCTTACTATAATAGAAATCTTTAATATTTAATGGAGAGAATAAAAATAAAATTCAAATACTGTTTAAACAAATGTAACCCATAAAACTTGTTTCAATAATTCAAGGTGAAAATAAGTAATCACTTTTAGCTTAAAAGCTATTTTACTTTAAAATAGCATTTTTTCTTTTTTGCATTTAAAGATTATTGATATATATATATATGGTCATAATTATCAAATTGGAAGATGAACAAAGTTGATATTTAGCTGATAAAACCATATAGATATTTGAATCCTGGATAAAAGCAATTTGAAGTTTACAGTATTTTAAAAAAGTTTTATTTATAACAATTAACACATGGTCAAACTGTTATTTAACATCAATTTATATTTGTAATTTATTGTATATATATAAAAAAAAAATAATCAGGTTTTAAAAATTCCATTGTAAGGCAGATGTAAGTGATGAGGATTTTATAGATTTTTCATTATTGCATTAATCTATAGACTAGCTAGATATCCATTTACAAAATATATAGCTGTCTATCCATCTAAATGAAAAGAAAAATTAAGCCTATTTGGAACTTGAAAAGAAAAATTAAGCCTATTTGGAACTTGAAAAAAAAAAAGTTCAAGTTTTTTTTTTTTCATATGTCATAGCATCGATCGGGAGGCGAATCCACAACCGTCTGCAACCAACTACTTGCTTGCAAGGCGACTGCGCTGACCTCTCGGCTAACAACACTTGACAAAAAAAAAGTTCAAGTTTTATCAAGATTGGATTCAGATTCCAAAGTTTTGAATATGACAAGTGCTTATACTAATCATTATAACAAGGCCCTATGTATTTATATATGTTACCACAAAGAGAAGGTGACATGTTTTCTATATTATTTTAGTAGGGTTGGCTTTACACACATAATCATAAAACTAAAAACAAATATACCAGCTAAAATAGGTTATATTCTTAAAATCCAATTTAATATAATTAGCTTTTTTTTTTCTATAATGTTAACAATTATTGCTAGGCTTTCTTTTCATTATGTACAGAATCTAATTTTTTTTCTTTTTTGCAATAATACAACAATATATCTTACTCGAAGAATGACCACTAGGGAAACTTTTCAATCCTTCATCAACAATTTGTGAATCACCTGTACATAAAAGATCTTGTTTCTGTACACCATCAGGAAAGCAACGCCAGAAAAAATCTGGACGAGGTCTAAAATAAATAAATAAACAATACGTAAAATACTATAGACATCGAAAACTTATAGTAACTATTCCAGATAACAGAATAATAAAGTACAAATAAAAAATAAATAATTAAGTTTCATAAAATTTACATTAAGTGCAACAAAAGTAAACATTATTATAGAAATTTACATTCAGGAAATAGTTATAAATAGTTCAAATCATCACCCACATTTGTAAATTTTTACAAATATAGCATTATTCATAAAGTTTACCTATCTATTTTTTTTTAATAAATACAATCCACTACTTTAACATTATTTCTATTTTAAATTACTGATCTTATTCAAACAAAGAAAAAAAAAAGACAATGATAAAAACAGCAACTCAGCTGAAGTCAAACAAAGAAATATCGGTGTTAATATTCTAAAATATATTTAGAATAAATTACTGGATATAAGTTTTTCTCCAAAAGGATCAAATCTGCACCTTATAATAAACAGCTCATCCGGAAGCTTATGTTTATGTATTTCAAAATATTATGCTGTGTTTCATGATGATTCTCTTTTTTTTTTCTAGATTGATGATGACTCTTTAAAATAATAAAAATGTTTAACTATAGTAATGAAAAGCATATTCTGATGTACTTATATTTATCCTAACTATTTTACCTCCTGTTATGTTTGGTTCGAGACCCAACAATTATACAATAATAGCTAATGTAATGGGATTCAAATGTTGCATAAAATAAATAAAAACTCAAGAATAAAATAAAATGAATTATATTTTCACTCAATAATTATAAACAATAAGCAGTATATTCACAATAATAACTTATCAGTGGTAGATGAATATATTTACTTATATTGATAGCTTTATAATCTTTATTATTTACAGTAGTTATATGAATTATCATTAAGAGCCTTGGAGGTTTACATTATTTATAATAAAGAATGGATAGACCTGTAAACCGAGTGTTACATCCTTTTTCAGTCAGGATAAACTGGGAAAAACCAACTAATCCTCTTATTCCTTCATTAATCCAATGGTTAGTTATTTTTTTAAATTTTAAAGTCTTATTCTCTGAAATAATTATTTCATGTGAAAGGTTTTTATTATTATATTCTTTTCTTAGTGTATGCTTTATAAACAACAGCTAATTGTTAAGCATATCTTACTCTACCCCAATTCACTTCTGAGAACTTATCGATTTTTCCCATTATTCCACTCATAGCTTTCTAAATATCTGAGAGTTATCTGTCAAGTCCTTTATCTTGTTTAAATATTTAGGATATTACCTTGTTCTATTTCTGATAGTTCAGAGCCTATGTCTTCTGCTGCTAACATTAATTTTTTCAATTTCATTTTTTGGCTGACATTATTTCCAACGATTTAAGATTTGAATTTGCTTGTGCTTAAGCAGAATTTCTCCATTTTCTCTGGATGCGATAATCCAAGAGTAGTTTTGATTTCTGTTATTTAGATGGAAATGATTTTCTTCACTATTCTTTCTATCCACCTCTTCTGAAGATTGTTACACATCCACTTTTTCTCCAATTGAGGAGATATAATTTTCTTCTAAGGTAGTTGGCTACCTTCTCCAGGAATTTTTCTATGTAGTATTAGTTACATTATTAATTCTGGAGATGACTTGTCTATAGCTATAGATGGAGTAATATGTTGGTACAGCATAGCCATATTGATGATTTCTTATATGCATTTTTATTTAAACCCTGTACTATTATTAGATATGAAGGAAGAATATTTCTTTTGACAACCTAAGTGTTTCTGCAGCACTTATGTGATTTTATATTCAGCCAATTTAGAGCCAGCATCAATCACTACCATAAATATATGATTTCATTATGGACTTGCATGATCCATGTGTACATACACTACCATAAATATATGATTTCATTATGGACTTGCATGATCCATGTGTACATGACTCCAAAACTTCTCAATTTTTGGCCATGTGATAAGTTTCTTAGATGATACATTTGCCAATAAATGACATTCTGCATTTTTTAAATGTATCTCAGGTTCCTATATATAATTCAATCAAGTGCTTTTAATTCTCACTAAGCCCGAATGATCATTGTGCAGTATCTCTACGACATGAGTATATCCATGAGATGGTATTAGTACTTTATCAATAATGAAAATGCATCTTTTATTTGTTGACAGTTTATTATGTAAATTCCTTAAAAGTTTGTGAGATTTTCTAGGCCAAACACTTTTTATCAATTTTTGTAGTATTTCATCAACAGAATCAGCATTTCTCCAATGCTGCTACAGATGACCATTTATCAGCTTTGGATTCCAGTTATCACTAATCTTCTCCTGCTTTTGTAGTTAATATATCTAGGACCAATCCTGGAAAATCATATTTTAAATAAGAAAAATGATGACAAAAGTTTAAATAAAAGTTCAAGAATTTATTTACCATGAATAATAATTAGTAAGATAGAATTAGTAATTCAACTTGCTAATTCCTAGTTGAGAATAAGATCATTCAAATCTCTTATAAAGTTCAAATCTCCTTAGAGATTTAATATCTACAAACTCTCTACTCAGTAATTTGTAATTCTATAATTTTGCAAACACAATTTGCTCACACATATTAATTCAGATATAGTCCAATTAGATTCTTGATCAGAACTCTTCTTTATTAATATCCAGAACATTAGTTTATCTTTCCACACGTTTACTTTTGTTTTTCTTCTTAATTCTTCTGCAGACTTTTTTTATCAGCTTGATTAATTTGCATAAAGTAACTTTTCATAACATGCAAATCCACCTATGGCTATTTTCAGTAAATTTTATTATTTTGTATAATTAATTTTTATTTCTGGAGTATTTTAGAATATTAATATTAACAGCTTGCATGCACACCTTTATTTATTCTTTAATAAATAAAATATATATGTGTGTGTGTACACAGCAGTGGTTATGCCAGGGACTTATGAGAGGGCAATGACATGCTTTATTTAGTTCCTCAGTTTAAATTCTAATTCATAATTATATACAGACAATTTATTATACTAGCATACCATTAGTGGACTTAAATAATATTCTCAATAATGGTTGGTGATCTTTTTATTATTTAGAATGGACAATCATAAAGATACCAATGGAATTTTTTAATAGCACAAATAATAGATAGCACTTTTTAACTGGTTGCAATTTTTTTAAGATTTTGACATTGTTCTTGATATGCGACAACTGGAAGATCACCATTATGGAAACGATGGCTAAGCAGAGCTTCAATTCCATATTCTGATACATTGATTGTCATGGTTACTTACAAATAATTAACAAAATGAACCTCTAGTCAACTTGATATTAACAGATTTTGACCTGAAATGCTCCTTCTTGTAAATTTGTCCCAAATCAGCATTTTCCCTTATGAAGTAGCTCATACAGAGTTTATGCTGCAATTGTTTTGATATTTCTAGGTCTCTGTGCATTTTTAAATATTTTGATTTTTTTGGGGTCAGACTTTATTTCTTCTCCTGAGATAATATGGCCTAGAAATTTTATTTGTTTAGCATACTATATACATTTATCAGAGTTTAATATAGCACCAAAATCAGAATCAATTTTAATTCTCTTTTATAGTATCTATTCTGAATTAGCAGTTAATATATATAAAAATATGGTGTGATCCCATTTATTCCCTTAACATCGTACCAATTTTTACTTGGAAAAATATTTGGGGCTATGAATTATTCAGTTAGGAGACGATTGAGTTAAAATAGCCCATTATGTGTTATCATTGTATTAAGAACTAATTTAGCTTTTTCTAAACTGACTAGCATCTCCCTTACATTGGGGACTGGGTAAAGACTTTTCAGTAAGCCTTTGTTAACAGTGACTTGATAATTCTAATATGCCCATTAAGTTTCAAAATGACAACTATGGAAGTGGTTTATTTTAGATTCTCTATAGATGTTAAAACTTTTTAAATAAGGACACCCAAAGTGCTTTCAAGTTGTATTCTCAGTGCAGACAGTACAATGCATGCTTTATGGCATTGGGACATTGCACTCTCATGCAGTTCAATAACAACTGGATCTATTTTAATTTTTCCTTGTTCTAGTCTGAGATTTTGAATACAGTCTGTATTTCTCTTTCCGTTGTAATTTTATTTACTATAAATTTTTATGCCTACAGGTTTAAACAATTTGCAGTCTAGTAATGATTTCAATTTACTTTTTACAAAGTAAAAATTTGTTTATAATGCTGCTTAACCCGGAATGTTTGCCATTAGTATCTATAGTCTTCATATCTGTTTTCAATATTTTCGGATAGCTTTAATTTCTTTGGAGAGTGATTTTTCAATCTGTCCATAATATGAGATATCCCAGCACCATTTCCAATTTTCATTGCAATAGGTTTATTGCAGAGTTTAATAGTAATTCTTATTTGCCAAAAGTTATCATTGTTTGCTTTGTTTACTCCAATATTTGTTTTATTTTCGATAGATGTACTTTTCTGGAAATTTTTATTTTTGTCAGATTTATTTTAGTATGACAAATGTTCTCGATTTCCATAGTTATAGCATTTTACTTTTTCTTATTGACAAATTTCAGATTTGGATGGGTGGAGGATTGTTTGTTTATTAACATTACTCATATAAAATTTGCGAAATTCTTTAACATGTTTTAAAACTAGTTCATATGCTGTGCTTCTTTTTATAGCGTTGTTGTATTTTGTAAAAATTGGATACAAGTTTATGCACTCCAGAAAAACTAGTATTTATTGGAGAGGTTGTTTTTAGATCGTGCACTGATAACTGAGGAATTTAATTAAGGCATTAATGTAATGGTGACCAATAATTCCAAGAAATATTTGCTGATTGCAAATATTTCTAGATAAAAGACCTTATCTTATTGGTCAATGTAATTAACTGTTGCAGTTATCAGAAAGCTATAAAAAGACTGTGCAACAACTACGTCAGGATTATTCAAGTGCAACTCCAGTAGACATTCCTGTTCAATTCCAGTAGGAGATATCTAGCATCAGTGCTTGCGGTTAATGTACAATGCTCAGCGGAAATGTAGTCCACAGGTATAGCTGAAAGATCCCACAGAGATGGGGAGACCATAGCCTGAGGAAACCGTCCGGATAGCAGCTGAATAAAGAGTTGAGTTTCCAGCAGTTTTCAAGTGTCTGATGAACTGCTGAATGGCTAAAGTTTTCGCTGCAAGATTACATAAAATATTGTTTTTTTATTGTAGATAGTTATTTGCTGGCCGCACAGTCATACTTGCGGATACAACAAGCGTCAGAATATTAAATTGGGGATTGTTAAGAGATGATGTCATAAATTTATATCTGGTATAACCCATAAGAATTATTCTAATAAGGCAAACCTCAAAATATACTAATTTTACATAAGGAATACTTTCAGGTTCATTAGGTTCACAAAATCTATTTGCTATTTCTATATCCTAGGACTTGAAAATAAAGTGGCAACTTTAGTGATGTCATCTTACGTGGAATTGACAATAAAATATTTATTTAAAAGTTTTACATATATCTGCCATTCCACAGCATTATTAACATCAACTTCGCTTATGCTAACTTGTGTTGTAGCCATTTTTTAGTTCTATATGTTTATTTTATTTTCAAATTTATAATCTCTGGAGATACAGATTCTGTGACTGCACCAACTGTTATGGCTCTGGAGTTATGGGTTCTTCAACTGAGCTAATTGTTATGTTTGGTTTAAGGCCCAGCAACTATACAGTAATAGCTAATGTGATAAGATTCTCATGTTGCAAAAAATAAATAAAACTTCAGAAAAATAAATTAAAATGACTAACTTTCAACTAATAATTATAAACAATAAACTGTATATTAACAATAATAACTGCTATATCAATCATAGATAAATATATTCACATATATTTTTTGCTATATAATTTTTATTATTTACAGTATTTATCTGAATTATCATTACGAGCCTTGGAAGATTATATAACTTATACTAAAGACCAGATAGACCTGTAAAATGAGTCCTACATCTTCTTTCTGTCTCTTCAGCAGTGATAAACTGAGTAAAACCAATTAGTCCTTACATTCCTTTGCTAGTCCAATGATAAGTCCTTTTTTATTTTAAAGAGCTTGTTCTTTGCAGTAATTATTATTTCACATGAAAGTTTTCCATTATTATATTCATTACTTAGTGTGCTTTATTTGCTAAGCACACACTGCATTTCAGTATGTTATTTCAGGCAAAAAAATCATTGAATTAGTATAGATATTATTATACCCATCTATACACTTTTGTATTAAAACTCACATATATCAATATATGTCTAATTAATAAAATCATATGATTGACTGACTTAAAACTCATTGCAATATTTGTTTCAAAATAGCAATTGTGATTTTGCTTCAATTTTCCCATTCTACAATTATATATATATATAACTTTTGTAACATAACAAATGAGAGGAATAGATATTTTCAGTACCTTTGTAAGCTATTTATTATCATTTTCTTTATAAGTATTCAAAAAACAATTCATATTTACCTCAAACAATTTATATTCTTAAATTTTCTCTAGTTTAGAGCTTTGTTTCTCTCTTTTTCATTTCATTGCAATTACAGTTATTTAGTTTAATGAACAGTTTTTTGTTCTCAACATTTTTAGTTTAGATGCTTATATTGTTTCTTTGGTTTTTGTTGAATTAAACTAGTTTTTTTGCAGGAATTTTTATTTGGATTTTTATATCAGTTTTTTTTTTTTAATTTATCATAATTATGGGCATCTTAATGATATAAAGTCTTATTAAAGTTCATTGTATAGCTTTAAAATTGACATGCTAGAATAAATTAAGATAATGGTAAACAATGAAATCTACTTTTGATGGTGAGAAGAGTTATTATTTGTTTTATTGCCTAATTACTGGACATGCCTTTGGGCAGAGATCTTAATATACACATATTTTTAATACCAATGGTATGTCCATACACATTATCAATAAATTTATTATTATTGACAAAAATTTAGCTGGAAGTTGTGGGATTTTTTTATGTTAATGATAGGTGTAGCTAATTATCTCTAATTAAAAATTTTTGGTATTTTTTTTTAACTGCCTACTTGTTTTTTTTTTTAGTATTTGTTAAAATTAAAATAATTAATTTGACATTTAAGATGTTTTGTTAATTTATTAAAATATTCTCAGTAATCTACTAGAACAAAAGAAAATGTAACAAAAATTTCTGGAAATGAATGTGTGTGTATGCTTTGAGACAAGTAAAATGCATTGGCAATATTCTTTTAAATATATATACTTTTGATAACAAACTTGATTGTAAGAAAAAAAAATCTAAAAAGAATTGATGTTTTTTAAAAACCAAAAGCTGATTATTAATATAAATGTTAGATGAGATTCATTTTATATTATTTATAAAATTCTGCTAACTTTCCAGTAGATACGACAATGATTTTTTTTGTTTTTTTTTACACTTAATATATTATTTAAAATACAATATTCAGGTTTTTGATAGTCTAAGACAATTCTATATTTTTTTAATTAATTCTTAGGCACTTATTCTTGAAAACATATATTTATCATTGTTTTATAAAAGTAGTTTTTTTTTTACTATCAGTCATTGTTCTAGAAAATTAGTTTGATTTTTTAAATAGTCAAAGTAAGTTTCAAAATAAAAAAATGAAGCATTACGAAATATACTAGCATTGTTATTTGAAATGTATATATAGATATAACTAATTATGTGATTAAATTTTAATAATCTGTAACTAATATTTTTAGGCCAAAGCATTTAAGCGCTTTCTAGCAGCTCAGTGTGAAAATAAGATGTATAAATTAGTTGTTATATATAATAACCAATGTGTGAGCTTTGTAATTTTTGAATTATCAATGTTCACAATTCAAAATTTGGTTATTTTAATATTTGTCTTATTTTCTCATTAATCTGACAGAGGGCGCTTATGTTTAAAATATTTAAATTTTGCCCCCAACATTTTTTTTTGCTGAAATTGGAAAATATATGAATACTCATTTAGATAGATTACAGATTTTTTTCAAAGAAAGATTGATATTTAGTTTAGTGAGAATAAGTCTGAAATAATATTGCTGTATCATGAAAGGGGAAATAAATTAGAGATAAATGTTATGAAGTTTGAATAGAAAAACTATAGACAGATACACTTATTTAAAAGGAGAAAATATCTGAGTAAATGGTGAGATACTATTAAGAAAATAATTATTAAAAAATATAATTAAGGAATGTGCACTATTTGTGGATAATCGATTGGAACTGTAATTAATCAGCCAGTGGTACAAAAATTTTTTTTAGCAATTTTTAGCTGTAAGCTTTTAAGCAGAAAGAGGGATTTATATGTTGAAGTATATCATAAATTCATGTGATGTTACTTTTAAGAACTTAAAAGATAAGATATTTCATCACAGAGAAGTAATTACTATACAGAAATATTATTTATTTTAGTGAAATGAGATGCTAAGCCCTTATCATAATAACATTAAGGAATTAGAAAGATTTAATTGAAGAATATTCCATAAAATCTTAAAAATATATGATCGTGATATCATTAAATATGTTCCTCAACTTGCTGGTTATGGTACTGTAGTCCATTATAATAAAGTTATATTTTTATTGGATTGGATATATAAAATGAATGAACAATACAAGATTTTTTAATTAAAAAAGTATAGTGAACTTGAGAATTGTTTTCATGGGAGCAGTATTCCCTGTTTATGTTATAAATATTATCTCAAAAAAAATTCTAAAGAAGTGTAATATGAAAAAGAGAGAAACAAAACTCTAAACTAGAGAAAAATTAAGAATATAAATTGTTTGAGGTAAATATGAATTGTTTCTTGAATAGTTGTAAAGAAAATGATAATGAATAGCTTACAAAGGTACTGAAAATATCTATTCCTCTTATTTGTTATGTTACAAAAGTTATATATATATATTATTGTAGAATGTGAAAATTGAAGCAAAATCATAATTGCTATTTTAAAACAAACATTGCAATGAGTTTTAAGTCAGTCAATCATATGACTTTATTAATTAGCCATATATCTGAATAAAATTATGAGACTGCTCTTCAAATTTTCATGATCAGAAAATTATTACTTTAGGATAAGTTAGGATTACTTAAGTAACATTTTATACTTAATCTTGATTGCAGACATTAAAACTAATAATAATAAAAATAGTACAGTAATAGCTTCATATATTTTAAAATACCAATAAAGAAAAAATATAAAATTAATAAGCCTATTTGATTACAAAAGCAGTTCTCTTCATCTTAGTTTAGAGCCATCGTCTATAAATTTAAGTAATCAATGGACATTTAATGGTATAGTGCTACAACCCTAGCCTGATTTTTGGATTTTGCCTTCATCAGTGAAGACTATAACTTAAAGCAGGAACTAACACAATTATTTATCTAGCGCTATCTTTTATTTCTTTATACTATTCAAACTAATAATCCAAAATTAAGGGAAAAAAAAATAACCCTAAGATTCAGACGCCACTAATTTGCTTGCATAATTATATAATCTGACATTTTGTCAGTTTCTATATATTTTAGAAACATCAATTTTATGCAAATTGTACATCCTTTCTATTCATTAGCAGTCAAGATTTAAATGCGAATATGAATATCCCATGACTTTATTAAATTCATGAATAAATTAGCAAGAAAATAAAAATTATATATAAAAAAATATTATTTTTGATTGAAATGATATAAGTGCCTGAAAATGTATAAATCTAATATATATTAAAATTAATAGTTTGTAGTAAATTTTTACCTTTAGTATTTGTTTTGAGTTTCCCAAAATGTATGAATGTTTTGAAAATTTAAGTTTATAAAGAGAAAGAGTATTAAGTCACTGAATATTGAATTATTATTTAACTATTTAATCAAAAAAACTAATAATCAAAGAAATAAAAAATGTTGTACTCGTATATTAGACGCAAAAAAAATAAATAATGAGAAGTACTGATTAACTCATGGAGAAAAACTAATTCAAGTATATTACAATTATTTCTTTGGTAATAAGTGTCTTCACAAATCATCAAAGAGGCAAATATGAAGACATTTCATGTGATATTAGCATGTAATAGAATGGTTAAATAGGTGCATATTAGCTGAAAAGTGATACGAGCATAAAAAACATAAAAGGTAGGGATTTGATTAGAGTCAATTAGATAAGATTGTAAATTCTTTTTCATGATAAATGACTAGGGCGCAAATTCATTTTATCATAAAAGTTGAAAATCTCTGTAATAAGTTATAATAGTATCTCCTGAAAAACACAGGAATCTTTATATGCAAACCACCAAAAACAGATATCATGTAGACCAGAGCATCTCAAACTGGGGGACACATATTGTCAAGGGGCATCACAAAAATACAATTAAAATTTTTAAATTAGAAGTAACAATTAAATTTATTTTTATATACAGATACATTTTTAAAATTTTATTTGTGAAAATTTACACATTAAACTATGTAGCGCAACCTAATAATCACTGTTTATTATACATACAATTCATAGATATCAATGTTAAAAACACTAGAGTATCCTTACTTATGCAGTTTACTAATCTTGTCTTTGTAACAAATACCATTAGTACTAATGTATTTAATAATTCATTAAAAATTTAATTCTGAGATAGATAAATAGTTGCAAAAACATAATGTATTTGTAGAGATTAAGTCAAAGGCAGTGAAGACATCAAAGAACAGAGTAGCAAGTGATAATATCTTTTATTTCACTAGAATCAACAGAGTTGTTCACAACATTTTCAATACCAAATGATTTCAAATTTCTTTCACCATTAATAAATATGTAAGAGTTAATACGCTTGACGCATATAGTGAAATTAAAATTCTTTAATAATTATTCCTCACGGCTAAGTGCTTTCAGAGATTCTTTCTCCATATTTATAACTTTTAACTATAATAATTTATGCAAATCTATGCAAGTTCGTTCAGATAGTCCATCTTTTTGAAATAGAAAAGCATATATCTTTTCAGTTTATTGCATTTATATCTCTCACTATAAACAATGCCTCCTTAATTTTCCTCTTGATATCATTCCCTTCATTATAAATTATTGTAGCATTTGCAGGTTCAAATTCATGATTAACTGCCTTCTGGTTATCCACGAACACTGAACTACCCTTATTCCTGCTCAACACCCTTTTGTACAAATATTTGTGTTGAGCTGTTTATTATAGTGGCCTGAGGGCATGTCATCCTATATACTAGATGTGGTGTTGTTTATGAATCTATCTTGTCTGTGGAATTGTTAATCATTTTATTGGAGTTGGGAGGGGTTTGAAAACCCACTTTAAATTCACCCTGTAATTTCTTGATTAATTCTCTTGCAACACTAGGTATGTATGGCAGACATATATGTTGTTTCTTATCCTTGTTTAGTTTATTTATATTTTCATAGAATGTTTTGATTCTTTTATTGATGGTTATGAAATCATAACCAACCTTTATTAGATCATTAATGTACTGGTTGATGTTTCTTCTTCTTTCTTCTTCGTATTTGCACAAATGATAATTCCGGAAATAGAAAATGTAATATAAAAAAATTCGTAAATATGATCCTTCTTTCTTGAAATACTGATTTATGCCTTTCATATAATGATCAATACAGGCCTATCAGTATAATTTTCCAGAAACAATTGTCAAATGGTTGTATGATATCCTGAAAAATTTAATCACCATTTAGATACTATGCATAGTGAATTTAAGAAAATGAAAATTGAATTTTTTTTTCAAAACATATTACATTAAATAATGAATTAATAAATGCTCCATTTAAAATTGCTTTATTAATTGCTAAAACAAAAAAAAAGCAAATGGTGAAGATATTATCTTAACAGAAGCAATAAAAATTTATGAAGCTATTCATGGTCCAAAATATCAAATGCTTTAAAAAAATTCTGCTTTCAATGAGACAATTCAAAAAATAATAGATAGCATTATTAACAATATTATTTCTATGTTATTATCATGAAATAAGCAAAGTACTACATTTGCCATGCAACTTGATAAGTCAACTGATGCTAATTTAATAGTTTTTGACAGGAATAATTTGCAAATTCATGAAGACATGCTCTTTTGTAAAAATCCCTGCAATGCTATGAAAGGAAGAGGTATATTATAAAAGGTGAATAACTTTTTTGTAAAATAATGAATTTGAATAGTAAAAATCGTATTAGGATTTGTATTGATGGAGTTGCAACTATGACCAGAGGATTTTCAGGATTTATAGAAGAATTAAGAAAGGTTTATTGGAATGCAAGACTTATCTACAGAGAAAACTTAGTACTTTGATATATGGAAGAATTATTTAGTAAACTGTTATCAAAAGTTCCCAGAATAATTAATTACATAAAAAGTAATGCTACTAATATAAGATTATTTCAATTATGAATTATGATATTAAAAGATGAATTATAAATTTTTCTTCTCAGTAAAAATCTGTTAGCATCTCATTTTTCTGATCAAAATTGGATGTGTTTGCTTTCTTTTCTGAAGGATTTTTTTGAAAAAGTAAACAAATTAACCTTTTTTTGCAAAGAAAAAATATCAATGTATTAACTTTAAACATAAAATTGCAAGCATTTCAAAATAAATTTTCTGTATAGTTAATAATAATACAGAAATGTTTGCTTCTCTCCACAAATTTCTTGAAGAAAATTAATTTTTATTACCAGTAAAAAGAAAAAGAATAATTAATTAATTACATTCCAAATTCAAGGCTTTTTTTTTTAAACAAAATATTTTCCTAAATTAAATGAAAATAAAAAAAATGACTGGAAAAGAATCGAATTTTCTCCATCTATATAATTTAACAATCTCCTGTGATCATCTCAAAAAGAACTAATTGACTTGCGAGAAGATTCAACTCTTGACACAGAATTTTGTAATAAGGATTTGTTAGAATGTTGAATCCAGCATTACAAAAATATCCTTCATTGATAAACATAGCCTTAAATATTCTGGTTCTGTTCACATTAAATAAATCTTTGCGAAACTGCATTTTCATTGCTATTACTATTCATTTGTTGCTGCTCCAGTAAATACTGTTGAGCACATCAAAGATCGGATACAAGCGAACACAGCATTAAATTTAAATATTACATGGGAAGATATGGGGCAAGAGGTAAAATATTTAGATATCAAGGTACACAGAGAAAGAAATATGCTTAATTATGCAATGATTATGAAGCCACCAGAAGTTCGTGGACAGATTCACCATGTGTCATACACACTTATGACTCACAAGTTTGCTGGATTGACTTCATTTCTTTTCAGAAATTACTATCTGTGCAAATTTGAGGCAGATAGAAGGTCTAACTTAATTAATTATACTAACAACTTAATCAAATCAGGATACAGGCGCAATATAGTATATAGCAAAATTAGACGTTTTGTAAATAATATTGGAAAACACAGAGATGAAGACAACAGGCCTTGGATATTGTTGCCCTAGGTGCACTCTTTACATAAAACATTTTATAAGACTTTTTCTAAGGAATTTCGTTTGAGTTTCCATACACCTAACTCAACTAATAGGCTTATTAACAACACTAAGGACACTATAGCTTCTGATCAGACCCCACATGCTGTGTACAGAGTGGCATGCCCTCATAATGGATGTAAGGCATCATACTATGGTGAAACGAGAGCCACCATAGCTACTAGGATATCACAACATAGGTATAAATACAATAAGGCACATACAGATCCAGAATGCACTTCAATTTTTGCTCAGCATCAAAAATTGTCGGGACATGTGTTCGAACCCACATCTGCAAAATTAGTTTGTACTGAGCGACATGATATTAGGCGAAAAGTAAAAGAAGCATACTTTATAGCAGAGGACTCTTTCGCCATTAATCGTAAAGATGCATGTTTTGCGATATCTAAAAGATGGTCTTAGTGACTCATTTGCATATAATTTGCATATCAGATTTATTTATATAATGATTTCAAAGAAAGGATCATAACTGGCTATGAATATGAGAAGTACATCTTCTTGAAAGCGCTTAGCCATTTAATTTAGTTTTCAATTTGTTGTTATAGCTTTATGTTAGAAGTGTGAAAGCACGATTTATTATTATTCAAAAATAAGCATAGATTTTGTTTACCAATGGAAACACTGGATAAAATCTAAGCACTGCTGTGACAAATATTTTATGTGATATTGATTTTTTTATATAGCAATATTCAAACACATCCGCCACATTAAATTGTTATTAAAATCTCTTTTGTTGTATGGTTCAACTTTTGTTTTAATTATTATTAATGAGTATTGTGTTTCATCATGATTTTTGTAATATTTGGAATTCTTTACATATTTTGTATTATAATGAAAATATAAATAATAAAATTATTTGAGTAAACTAAATATACATATAATAAAATTGTATAACAACAGCATATGCCTCTATGAAGAATGTTTTCTTTCAGATGCCGCAAATGTTTATAGATATTCCAGGGGAGCCTTTCTATCAATGGCTTTGAGAAACACTGATATTGATAATACATGAGCAAAAAAAGTAAATATATATTACTTTAAGATGGCATCAAGCATTAAATTCAATTCTGGTTAGTATGGCCTATCTTAAATATTATATCAAATTTTGAAAATTATGCAATCACAAATAACAAAGATATGCATTGTAATTTGTATAAAATGCAATCACAAATAACAAAGATATGCATTGTAATTTGTATACTTTTTTTTGGATATTAAAACCATGTGTTTATTAAATTAATATCATTATTAATATGTTGACCAGAATTGTATGGAATAGTAAATTTCATTTATTTTTATCAATCTTATATATATATAAAATAAAAGATTAAAATGAAGAATAAAACAATATATAAAAAAATGTATGATATCTGTGGCTGCAGAAAGGAGTTTGCTATTAACTGAAAGGAGACCCTTTGATTTCTCTTGGAGGCTTAAAGGAACCGAGCAGGGCAAATTCCTAATGTCCATTCCATATGTTCTTGTTGTTGCAGCTGTTATTATTATTTGATTATTCATATAGTATACGAGCATGGATGGGCTGCTCACCAACACGCATTAGCCAGCGTGCTGAGTTTTTTGGCTTTTTACCTCTCTGAGTTTAAGATCAAGAAACACCATGGTCTTTCTTCTCAGTTGCCCGATAAGGCAGAATGAATGTGTAAATAATAAATATTTTTCCAATAGATATATACAATCATGACAGACAAAAATAAATCATGGCCCTTATTCCCAGCTATTTGATGACGACTTTTTATTTAGGTGCTTACAACTGCAGATCATTTTCCAGTGAAGGAAGATTTCAAGAATTAGAAGAAGAACTGTCTTATATTAAATGGGACATTATTGAACTTTGTGAAATTAGAAGAAAAGATGAAGAGACAATTGATTTAAAAAGTGGATATGTACTTTACTATAAAGGCACAAATATTGGAAATATAAGTGGAGTAGGATTCATTATAAATAAAAAATGGAAGAACAACATTGTGGAGATTGATGATGTATCGGACAGAATGGCAAGATTAGTTACACAAATTAATAGCAGATACCAAATGCAGATGGTTCAGGTTTATGCCCCAACAAGTTCTCACAGTGATGAAGCAGTAGAAGATTTTTATATGGATGTACAAGCTTTGATCAGAGTAAATAACATTTTTAAATTGTTATGAGAGACTTTAATGCTAGAATTGGTAAACAAATGAAAGTGCTGTAGGTAATTTTGGTTATGGTAATAGAAATGAGAGAGATCATTTGCAGAAAAAACAACAACTTTATATTATAATTTTTTTTTTGAGAAAAATGTTAAATGGAAATGGACATGGAAGCAGCCAAATGAAGGTACATCTGAACTGGATTATATTTTGACTAACAGAAAATACAAATTTCAAGATTGTAATGTTCTTAATAAATTTAATACAGGAAGTGATCACCGATTAGTAAGATGTAAAATACGTGTTAATGCAAAACTAGAAAGACAAAAATTATTAAGAAAAACAATATTTACAGTTGATATTCCTAATCTTCAGAAACACTCTAATGAATTTAAATTAGAACTTACAATTTGGTTTCAAGTATTTAGTAGATTTTAAACATGATTCAGATTTGAATGAAATTAATAAAAAAAATAACTGATAAACTTTTAAAAACTGCAACAAAGATAGCTGGTAGAAAAAAACAGCAATTGATCAATAAAATTTCTACTAAGATTAAAGAATTTATGAAGAAAAGAAGGAATATGAAGATATACAAAAATAATGCATTAAAAAGAATTGAATACCTGAATTCTGTAAAATGGTGTGGAAAAGAGTTGAAAATGATATAAGAAAGTATAACTGTGAACTAGCAAGGAAAGCTGTAGAAAAGGATAAAAGTCTCAAGAGTGTAAAACAACATTTTCGTATTGGTAGGAAATTTATATCTGCAATAAGGAAAAAAGATGGAACTATTACTAAAAAGAGAGATGACATCATAAAATGATAGAAGACTTCTATGAAGAATTATATAGTAATAAAGAACAAGTATCTCCTATATCTATTATATCTTCTGAAGTGCCCAGAATTTTAAATGAAGAAGTGAGACCTGCAATTAAATTTATGAAGAAAGGAAAGGTCCAGGTAATGATGGAATTATAATTGATATATTAAAAGAAGCAGGTGAAGAACTAGAATTTTTTTTTAGTAAAGTTATATACCAAATGTCTAAATGATAGTGATGTACCTGATGATTGGAAGAATGCAGTATTAATATTAATATTTAAAAAAGATGATAAAGAAGATATTAGAAATTACAGACCTATCAGCCTTTTATCAGTTTTATACAAAAATTTTATCAAGATAATTACAAGAATATTGGATTTCCATCAACCAAGAGAACAAGCTGAATTTAAAAATGGTTTTAGTACAGTAGATCATATCCAGGTATTGAGAAAAGTTATAGAAAGGACAAATGAATATGAGTTGCCATTATGCTTTGGATTTATAGATTATGAAAAGACATTTGATTCTATAAAAATTTCTTCAGTGATTAAAGCATTGGATCATCAAGGCATAGATCCAGGATATTGTCATATTAAATAAATAATCAATCAAACAAGATATTGTAAAAAAATTTTTTAGATGTATAATATGTTAAATTTATTTATTTATTCATAATATATGGATACATGTTTAAAAGGAAATGTAATGTAAATAGTGCCCAGTAGATGGAGTGAATATTGTTAATTGGTTATGTGAATCATGTACTATAATATCTTGAGAAGGTCTCAATGGAGATGAAAGCCGGTTTGATAACTATTTAAATATACTTATTAATAGTTGTTTATTACAATCTTGTTTGATTGATTATTTATTTATGTGTTTGTGACAATATTATGGACAAATATATTATATTGGATATTTGACCATCATAGTGATTGTCATATTTTAAAGAATATTTATAAAAATGCAACAGCAACAATTAGATTACATAATGATACTAGGACAGTCAATATTGAGAAGGGTGTAAGACAGGGTGATTCCATATCTCCAAAACTTTTAACAGCAGTGTTGCAAGAAGTATTTTGTGGATTAAAATGGGAATCTAAAGGAGTGAAAGTAAATGGAAATTATTTAAGTCATTTAGATTTTGCAGATGATGTAGTTGTTTTTGCAAATAATACTTTAGAGCTGCAGGAAATGTTGCAGGAGTTATTAGATGAAAGTAGGACTAAAGATAAATGTTAAAAAGACTAAAGTAATGTTCAATGGATTTTCTCAAAATATGAAAATAAAGATTGATTATGATGAGTTAGAAGAAGTTAACAGCTACAAATATCTTAGTCAGATTATTAATACCGATGGAAACATAATGGATGAAATTAATCATAGAATTAAACTTGGTCAGAGTGCTTTTGGTAGAAATAACTTGATACTAAAAGGAAATATGCCTATGTGTTTGAAAAGAAAGGTTTTTAATAAATGTGTTTTATCAGTTCTTACTTATGAATCTGAGACTTGGACACTTAATAGAAGAGCAATACAGAGACTTCAGACCATTTAAAAAAGTATGGAGAGATGCATGTTAGGAGTAACAAGAAAAGATTGAAAATGTAATATATGGGTAAGAGAACAAACAGGCGTTATTGACCTCATTGAAAAAATTAAAAGACTGAAGTGGAGTTGGGCTGGACATATTGCTAGAAGAGATGATAATAGATAGACAATTGAAATCTAAAAACGGATTCCAAGAGATTGTAAAAGACCCAGAAAGAGACTACATATAAGAAAGTGTGCAGGGGTGATGCAGAGAAGAGAGCTAAAGATCGGAGATGGTTTGAACTTGGAGAGACCTTCATCCTGCAGTGAATTGATAATGGTTGATGATGATGATATCTATTTGGTAATATTGCCTTTTCTTTTAATATATATATATTAATATTTTTAAATAATGATGTAAATTCATTAATAATATTAACTTTTTTTACAGATTTATTTTTCGATTTAAAAATATGAATTAGTTTTGTTATTTTAAATTCAGAATTAAGAAAAAGTAGGTGCTCATGAATTTTTTAGTCTTAAATACATGATTTTTAAAATGACCACTAAACATCATACGATCATGATTCTTTATGCTTACACAAGCTATTTTACACAGAGGCAAAATAGTCTAGGAATATTGGATGAGTAGGCATTTGATAAGGATTTTATGCAAAAATCTTCCTGCATCCATTGATTACTTTGGCTTGCACTAGTGGCGCTATTGTATGAAAAGTTTTGCCTCTGTGTGATTTTTAAAATGAGCGTTTAATTAATAATTGGTGTAACTCAAATCATTATCTCTATCCTTCTTTATGATGATTTTGCAAAAATAAATATATTATTCATCTTGGGGACACAATGGCATCTTTGTTAGAGTTATTAACACTATGTTGTCCATCATTCTGTTATGACAGCTTTAACTAATCTTTGAAAATCTGGTAATCATATAAATACAAAAATACTTCATTCTTTTTTTTTTTTTTTGATCTGAAGAGATAAAAAAAATTCTCTAAGCTAAGTCCAGCAATTAGATTTTTTTCCCCATTTAATGTTTCATTATTCAAAGATATAAAAGACTTCAATATCTATTTTCAAAGAAAAAAAAAATGCAATCACTAATTATCAACATTTAAGTCTAAATGAACATTTGAAACTTCATTTAAAGGTTTCAATTTAAAAGAATTAAAAATTAGGAATGATTTCAAACACTGAAAATGAAAGAAAATTATTTTATAAAAACAAAAATCTACTAAAATGACTGAAAAATAATTCATTTGTTAAACAATAAACTCAAAAATTGCCTTTAGAAGAAGCAGCAGAATTACACTGGAGAATAAAAAGAACACTTGACAGGTTACAAAAATTGAAGTCAAACATATCCTATGGTGAGAGGAAAGTAATTACATCTCTCAAAGTAGATAAATCTATAATTATTCTCCCTGATAACAAAGGTAATGCAACAGTTGTAATGGATACAACTGATTATGACAACAAAATACAAGAACTTCTGACAGCAGCCCAATATAGAAAAGTGGCAAAAAATCCGATACCAAGTACGGAAACAAAGTTACAAGCTTTACTCAGAAAGCATCGCAGGTACTTCACTGATTCAGAAAAAAGTAAAATAACATCATATTTCAGCAAAATTCCTCATCTTTATGGTTTACCTAAAATCCATAAGGATCATGTTCCATTAAAACCTATTCTAAAGATTTTCCTTGCCAAAATTTGGCCCATCTTTTTCTCAAAGTTCTAAGTCCTTTGGCATACAAGACCTAGTCATTTGTCAAGGATTCTAGACACTTTGTAGAATTAATGAAGAACATGAAAATTGAAAGAACTGACTTACTGGTAAGCTTTGATGTGGTAAGTTTATTCACAAATGTACCATGTGAAGAAGCATAGTCTAGTGTAAGGAAATGTTAAATGGTAATAATAGTTTACAAACTAGAACAGCTTTTCCTATTGATAGTATAATGGAACTATTAATATTTTCGTCCAAAAACAACCTACTTTCAATATAACACAGAATTCTTCCAACAAAATCAAGGAATGGCTATGGGCTCACCATTGTCTCCCTTGATTAGCAATATTTACAAAGAAGAACTTGAAACCTTAGCCAATGAAACTACTCCATATCCACCTAAAGTTTGGCTTCGGTATGTGGATGATACATTTGTTATATGGTTATATGGTGAGGCACTACTACAAAATTTCTGGAAACACATTAACAACATATCCCTTTCAATTAAATTTTACAATAAAATCAGAACAAGAACAAAAATTGGCATTCTTAGATGTTCTTGTGACAAGACTCTCTCATGGCAAAAACATAACTACCGTTTACCGAAAACCTACACATACAGGAAAATACCTAGTCTATACACCCAATCACACTAGAAACATAAAACATGGAGTTATTATTATCACTATAGAATAGAGTAAAAGAAGTTTGTTCAGAAACCAGTGATTTGGAAAAAAAAAAGAAAAATGGTTATCCATCAGCTGTTATTAAGAAAACGTTAAATAGACAACAAAATGAATCATCAAGAGAAAAGACAATTATTAGTACTGTAGGGTATCCCTAAATTCCAAAAATAGCAGAAAAATTAAGAAAAATCTGCAATCAGCATAACAGCAGAACATCTTTCCAAAGCCATACCACATTACAAGAAATTCTAACATCTATAATGCCTAAACTTGAAATTCTGAAAAGAAAAAACTGCATCTACAAAATACAATGTGAATGTGGAAGAACGAAAAACATTTAAAGAAGCTGCTCACATGATAATGGCAAAAAATCTCATAATCCAACCTAATGTGACTATATATAATGTATGGAAATCACTAGTCAACTTTGCTCTTAGGAAAAAGTGGAGAAATCAGGAGGAACCTCATAGATAAGTATATGAAATTTCTACTGACTGTTGCCTTTGGCAGAATGGCTCAGTTGGTTAGAGCGTTACCTTAAAATTCAATATTCAAGAATCTAAGGATCCAGGTTCGAATCCCATGCTAGTGCTGTCAGTGGTCAGGCCAGCAACACCCGAAGAAGAGGGGAGAATAATACCTCTCAAAACATTGTGCATATACTAACCTCTTTGATATGCTATTACTAACAGTTGAATGTATTTGAAATAATTAAATAAAAAAAGTAAAATTTTTCTCAAGACATTCAATACTCATATTAGATGATGGAAACAGTCCAACGTAAAAATACAAATAGATATGTTTATTGGTCTATTTTATTTACAACATATAACATTAAGAAGTAGTTGTTTCAATACAATCATTTAAATTTTCTATACTCAACAACTGGTGTATTGAAAATAATAAGCAATCAACGAACAAATGGAAATTTTTAAATTTAAATTAGGATTTAACCTTTTTCTATTTTTATATCTGTGAACAAACAATTTATTCACTTACAATATAATAACCAATAATATTAATAAAATACAGTATAAATAAGTAAATAAAAAATACACATGTATATATGACCTGAATATAGTCCTTCTACATACATATTCCAAAGAAACACAATAGTTCAAATGTTCATCTTGAGACTTTCAAATAATTCAATACGATTTATTAATTTAGTCAATGTAGAATATATTATGAATAGTTATCCAAAAGGAAATAATAGCATTATATATATGCAGACACTGGCTTCCATTTATAACATAGGCCATCCATAAATAAATTGATTCAAATCCTGTATTAAAATAATCCATTACCGTTATAAAATGACATCCTTAAGTAGAAACAATTCACATAAATAGCACTATATTATTATTTCGGTGTTTAATAATCAAAACGTTTTGCTTATCTGTGACGATCATCTTTCAGCAGAAAAACATTAAAATAAACGTGAATTTAGAAGTTTTATTTCTTTTTCCCTTGACAAGTGCTTCAAGAAACCATTCAGTTTCCCAAACAAATATATTCCTTTTCTATCAAACAAACACTAATAAAATCAAATCTATAAAAATGTTCAGACATCATTCAATGAGAGTCAAAATATTAGAGAGTGATTTTGAATTGTTCAGTCTTATTTATACCTTCACAATAATTGACATCATATTCATCACTGAAATCAAGGCTAAGCTTGTTTTTCACTTGAATATTAAAAGATTCATACTGCATTCCAAAACTAAAATTTCTTTTACAACAATTAAAATAATAAAAATATAAATAATATTTCGTAAATATTATTTTAAAAAAAATTTACATTTTAAAATACATATGATACTCTTTAACTTAATACAAATGAAAACGATTTAAATTACATTTTTGCACTATTGTGTTGGAAACATATACTTTATACATATTATCCCAACATAAACACACACATATAATGTAAACATGAAAATGTATATGTTTAGAATATTAAATATTTGTTTCTAATGTTTATGACATACTAATTATAACTGCAGAAAACAAAAATAAAAGAATAAAAAAATATTAATAAATTTAATTAAAATTACAAATTTTATTATTTATGTGTGTTCTTAAATGAATAAAATTAAACTATTAATTTATGCCATAATAATAAAAATACATTCCTTTCCCTAATATTGTTGTCATAGTAACCATTACAATACTCTCCATATTAATGCATAACCTTTTTACCACTATTTAGAAAGTAAAAAAAACCATTTAGGCTTCATTTTATATCACATGCTTAAATTAACCTCAATTTTGGTAGGTATAATATATATGTATTTTGAGAAAATCTCAACTGAAGTTAGTCATTTAAAAAAGAAAATAGTTAATGACTTATGGCTGAAAAAAAAAAAAACTTTTTTGTTCTATTCTTTTATAGTTTCATAGCATATCGCATAAATTATTTATTAAAGACGGATCACATAAATGAATCAACAGACTGGACGTAGATGCTCATATGTGATTTTTTTGTTTTGTTTTACTTTGTATCAAGAATTGAAGTTTCATCAAATATGAAATGCAGTGCTCTCAGATCTAAGGCTCCTTACTGACAAAGGCCGTAAGCCAGAATCTAGTCTGGGGATATTGGATGATTAGGCACTAGATAGGGATTTTATGCACAAGCCTTCTGGCATCCATTGATTACTCTGGTTGGCACAGGGTGGTACTACTGTATGGAGAGTTTGCCTTGTTTAATAATTAGAAAGTTTGTGATACGCAATAAAGCATCAAATTTGATTGCAAAGTAAGATATATATATATGAATCTACTTAGAAGTGATTTATTTTAAATATAGTCAGTACCTTATATAATTAATATGTCTTAATAATAAAAAATATAATTCTTCAATAGAAACCAAGTCCGTACAATATAACTGCAAATACTTTTCTGCTCATATCGGCAGAAATGTCAAAATATTCAAATTTACGATAAATATGAGCTTTATTGTGAGAAATATGAAGTATTTAATACCTGAATATTCAATTATAATATTTTTTACTTGAATATTGAGAATGGTTTTCTTGGTCTTTTTGTTTTTGGAAAAGGGGAGGGAAGAGTTGTGACTGAGTGACAGACATAATAGATAAGAATATCAAGAACATATTCTTTGAATAAAAATTACTTTCAAAATTTAATGGTATTTTAATATTTCCTATTTGTTTAATTCTGCATGAGTGATATTTTTTTAAAAGAGTAAGGCTAAAATGCTACAAATGAATTTTTTATTTCAGTGATTTTAATTTGTAGAAATGATTTTTTAGTAAAAAGCAATGTAAAATTATTTCAGTAAGTCAATATATTAGTTTTAATTCTTTAATCATCTAGTGATAATTGTATCATTTCCTTAAGTTCTTCAACATTTTTTTGGATTCGATAAATTCTTATAGCTCATTCAACAATAATCAAAATACTAATGAGATTTATTTGATGAAATTTGTTTATTTCTAAGATTTATTATTTATTTAATTTCATATTTAAAACAGAAAATATGAAAAAAATGGTGATCTGTCTTTTATATATATAATAAAGTTTATTTTTAAATAATATTCAGACATGAATAAAACAATAGCTACAAATATATTTAATACGCATAGGTATCATACTTCTTAACAATTTCTGAAATCGATTAACATACAATTTAAATTCAGAAATGATTAATTCATTTATAAATTTTATTCTCAAAACAATAATACACTTAGTGAAAATATATTTATGCAAAGAATCTTAATGCAAATACTATATACAACTCATAACTAATTTTCTTTACCCATAATACTTTACAATATAATTTAAATTTAAAAAAAAAAAAAAAATTACTTACTTACCTACCTACCGTTAGCTTTATACAATTAGTCAGTGCAACTGTGACACATATTGATAAAGAAACAGCTAAGAAGTAAAAAAGAAAAAAATCATAACATATATATGTAATAAACATTTTAGTAGTACTGTAAACATGAAATTAATGGAAGCAATATTAAATTTTCTTGGTGTTATCGTCCATATTTTCTGGTTTTTTCCCATGCAAAGATTGGTTTGATCTTTTTTTTTTTCATGCGGCAAATCATAGAAAAAATAGAAAATTTGAATGCTGCTTCAATCAATTAGTAACTCTTTAGTTAATTTTATGGTATATACATATTGAAATAACTATTTCATGCTTGCAAAAAATATATACTAAATAATGAAGCATACACATACATACAATATCACATATATATCTCAATATATGTGTGTATAAATGTATAATTTCAAGTAAATTAAAAGTTTATTTAAAATAAAATCTAGATTTTTGGTTTAGTGAAATCAAAAAAATAATTTTGGTAGGAAAAAAAGGGGGTGGTATTTTGAAATTCAGTTTTATAAAGAAAAGAATTTTCTTAAAAAATAATAGATTTTAATCATGTTTATAAAATCAAGGAAATGAATTTTAAAAAAGCTAAAAATAAATTTTTAAATTACATAAATAAGTTCTAATAGAAAAACATTTAGATGAAAGATTTTAGACATTTTTTTTTTTTACTAGATTACCACATGGTAAAAAATATATAAAAAAAGGAAAATTTTATTGTAAAATTCATTCGTACTTGCTTCTCTTTTTTATGTTACTACATATTGTTATACCAATTAACGACTGTGAAAGACAAAAAAATAGTTGACTTCAAAAGTTACATCATTCATTCAAGCTCCAAGGACAAACTTCATATTCTAATGGCATGTCAGGAGAATATTCAGTCATGAACAGTGAAACTTGTCTGAATAACAATTTTAAAAATCTCTCAATCTGATCTACTGTTACTCTAGAATAGACTCTAAAAATATACTTTGTCTGAAGTGATGCCAAACTTACGGATGTTAACCTCCATGAAATACTTTAAAAATTACCTCTAGGCTAAAAGAAGACTGTATGAAAAAAATCTAAAAGCTTCTTTTTTAAATGATAAAAGTACAAAAAAAATATCTATGTATATAAAATATTATAGCCATTCTTATTCTCGGTAATAAAATGCATGATCAAAATCCATGCTACCAATTTCACAACTATATTGATCAAGAATTCCTAAAATGCAGCATGCATTTTAAGGTAATAAATGTTAGTGAAATCATGCAAAACTTTAAATGAATCCAACAAAGTACAAAGTATGACTTTGATTATTATTTTAATCACAAGAAATTAATTAAATTCTTTTCTTTTATTTAGCGTTATTTAAAATGTACATACTCATATAGTATTAAATGTAAGTATTAAGAAGACATTGAATTTTTTAAAATCATAATTAAAATTATGAAATTTTAGTAATACAATATTTGAAAATAATTATTTATTATAATAGGATAATAAATTGAAAGTATGCTAGCCTTTCACATGCGCAATTATAACAGAGACAGCCAATCAGATTCAAAACAGATATCTAATAAATAATCTGATTGGCTGTCTCTACTTTCAATTTATTATCAATTTTAACAACATGCGATTTAGATAAATATTGTTTATAATAGGATAGAAAAAAAAATTTGATTGCTTCCTCATTCATTTCACTTATTCATGTCACATAAATAAAAAAAATACAGTTGAAAAAATATGATTTCCAAATAGCTTTTCAAATTAGTTTAGAAATAAGAAATAGTGTCCCCCCCAAAAAATGGCAATAAATTTCTATTAATAAAAACTTAAAATTGATGTGCTAAATTAGTGGGGTTAGGGTTAACATACCATTGATAAATTAGAGTATATGCATATATTTATTTATTTCATATGAATAATGGGAAAAAATAATGTAAGTGATAAAATTGTTTTTAATTAATCTTTAAGCCAACTAATAAAAAATTTATATTAATGAAAGTTGTTTTGTTTATTATAAATATTTTATGACTGCAGTTTTGCTGGATTTATACAAACATGATAAATTTACATGAGTGAATTTTTGGATAGAAATCAAAAGTTTGAAACATTGAACGTGGATATCTTATTGTTTATATTTCCTCTATATACATTTCATGGTCTTGGAAATTGACTTATTTAGTAATCATATTTCAGATTATTCCTTCAAACAGGATGATTGAATAGTTTTAGACCATTGAATATTACTTATATTATAAATCTCTAAAGTTTAAGCATCTGAGTACCATATTTTAACCAATCATGGCATGCCTATTGCTTACATATATAATAAGTTGATTGCTATACTTCTTAGTGAATAATAGTAAATAATATAGCATGTAATAGTCAATCACTTCTATGGATATATATTAATCATTTTATTTCAGTAGTCATCATATTGGAATAAAACCTCATTGTATTTAAAGTTAATAATGAATTTAAATCTGTTCATATAGGATGTTTCATAACTTAAATCTTAACAGTTGTTCCATAATGCTTGTGAATGTCTTATAAACTTTAATGAATTAAACATTACTGTATTGTATAAAGAAATACCTTTCATTTATTGATTACTGTATATATAAAACTAATGGTGGCATTTTTTTCTTCTCTTGCCTGTATATTTATTTTTATAAATAACTGAGAATCTATGCTATTTTATATTTTAATTAAAAAATGTTAATTGTTTTGTGCGCCGCTCTTTAGATTTTGAGGCCCCAGGCACAAATATGGTATGGGGCCCCCAATAAATAAAAAAGTGAATAAATATCTTTAATTTTTAATACAAGAAAAAAACATATATAACATTTATTGGACTTCATTTCAAAAGTAAGTTTTAGATTTATGTATAAGAACTTGCATCAAATGTCAGTCTCTCAGTCTATTTTATTAATGCATAAGATATATAGTATGTTGTTGATTAAAATAAGATAGCTCGGTGCAAGACTCCACTAGCCCCCAGGGCCCTGGGAATATGCCCGGTTGACTGACTTTAGGAACATTACTGGTTTTATATCATCAGTTTGTCATGCACAATAAATTGATAAATATATTAAAAATATAAATAAAATAAATAATTTCATTAAAACTCATAAGTTATAGAGTATGATAAGACATATTAAATTTTCTATTCATGTTTTATATTTAATAAAGATGATTTAACTTTTTCTTTAATGTTAATATGTACTTATTTTATTAATAAATCCTTTTCATTTATTATACGAATTATCTTACATATTTATTAATGTTTTGCCTTATTTATTTTATGGTCTAAAAAATAATAGGAGGCTTATGTTACATTTCAATAAAAACTGATTTGTAATAGATTCATGAAAGTGAACTAGAGAGGGATTTGATCCCTAATCATTGAGATATAGGATCCATTTCAAACTTGGCAGTTCTCTATTGAAGGACAATAATGAGGTGGACTGAATGAACCAGAAGATTAAACCAGTCAGATTCTTAGTGATTTCAATCCATGGGTAAAATAGTATCTATATACTTGTAATAAGAATTCAGTTCAGTTGTAAATAGTATACACTCAAGTGATTGTTACAATATATAAATCTTAAATTATCAATGTTGTTAAATTCTGCAATTACATGCTTAAAGAATAGTCACAATGATAACAGTGTACCATAATCAATTTCTATATATAAAATATTCAGAAAGTCCTTAAGGATTGATAGTGATGGTCTGCTCAAGACAAAGATTCAAAACGGAAGGAGAATAATAATTCAAGTACTATAACAGAAAACTTCTCAAGTAAGATTAGAATTTTTTCAAGGGATTAGTCCATAGCTAACTCTGATAACTACTAATTACTTGTTGGTAAATGAAAATTTTATCTATTGGGGATGGGGGTTAGTAAAGTAAAAAAATAACAACAATATTTTAACTATAAATGTAAAGTGCTCCATAATTAAAAGACACATTTTTTATTTAAAAAACTGGTTCAATATATCAAATAAAATATTTTCAATATTTCCCAATTTAAATATTTTGTCAATCAACAAATACATGAAATAAAGACATTTTATCTATCAAAATTTTATTAATACAAATGTTCAACACTTCTAAATTTCTTACATATAAATACTCATTTCCAAAAGACAATCCATCAATCAAGATTACCTTCATTTAGTTTCTGAAAAAATGCTGAAGTTTATATAAAAGTCACTTGGGGTCACAAAAATTTAATGAATACTACTTTGTGATAATTCAGACTGGTGAACTTTTTGAAACCCACACTTTAGTAAGTAAAAACATCAATCACTATATTATCATTAGATAATCTCTTGGTCCATTACATGGTTTATTATGTGCAGATCTTCTTTTCCTAAATTCTGCAACAACTCCGACCAAACTCTGCACTAGTGACATTATGGCCTGGATGTATTATCTAAATTTCAAAGAATTTCTTTATGGCTAGATATCCACATCTACAATTCAAATGTTTCCTCTCCTTTTTCTCATTTTAACCAAATGCAGACACAATGTTAATTTTTAATATGATTAAAAACATTAAAAATTAGTTTAACAATTTAATTAAAATATAAATTACCTAAATATGCTTGTACAAGATCCTTCTTGCTTCTCTCAATGCAAAAATATATAAAGATAACCAAAAAGGGAATCAAACAAGAAATACCCTAAAAAACACATACATTAAAATGTTAGTAGATTTTATTTATGAAAATAATAATTTTATATTTTCATATATATCACACAAAGACTTATTTACTGATAATAAAACATGAATGTTATTAAGATAAACAGTATTTTCACAAACAGAAAGTTTATCATTAAACTACTCATGCAATTATATATGTGTTTACAATTGATTAACAACAATAAACTAATGTAATGTCATTAGCAGATATCTGTAAGATAGTATGACCATTTCAACTCCAAAAAATATATAAAACGTTACATTAAAATATATATATATATGAGGGCAAGTCAAAAATTAACTGCACTATGGAATGTATTTATTTTGATCAACTTTCATTTTTCAACATAATCTCCCTGCTTTGCAATACACTTTATCCATCTGTCAACAAGCTTTCATATTCCCTCATTAAAAAATGTTTTAGTTTGAGTTGCAAGCTATGGATGCACCATTGCCTTAAACTTTTCATCAGACATAAAATTTTCATCCTTGAAAATTTTTTTTCTTTATAAAGAGAATGAAAAAGACAATAAAAATGAATATCATAATAAAAATAGAAGAAATTAATGGAATAAAAGCACTACCTTTAATAGTATGTATGCAAAAAATAACTGATATGTAAGAACTAAAGAGAAAAAAGATCAGTGACTAATTGAATCAATGACAAATTTGTATGGAATCTAACCATGGCTACCTTCAACATTCCGAAAAGAATTTAAAATTTAGAAAATTGTCAGAATAATTTGCAAATAAAATAACATCATTTTTAATGCTGAGTAGTGAAACGGTATAATCCTTGCAGATTATACGTTTCACCTGTTTTACCTCACAACTCTATCTGTGCTAGCTTTAAACCTGCTTGAGTACATATATATCAGCATAAACATAGTTATATATGTATCAGCACACATATATATGTGAGTAACAGGCTGTGATATATTATCAGTTTATAGCATGTCACGTATTTAAAATTTTGATCTTTTTAAAATGATAGATTTACTTATTAAAAAGAAGTCCATTAGTTTGCATTAAGAATCATATATGTATAAAATCCACCTAGCACCATGATACTTATATAGCCGAATATTACTGTAAGATTTGTTAAATTTTCTAAAGTTAAATTAAAATGTTGTCAATAAAAATCACACCATGCGCCTGGTTTTAAAATAGTGTATAAGCTAAATTTCTAAATCTATATTTTGAAAATTGAAACTTAGTCAATAACAAAATGCATTAAACTGGTACTATTCTAGATTCCTTTGCGAATCGAGTTGGCCAAACCAAGCTAAATTTATTTGACTTAAATTGTTAAACAATAGTTGAGTCAATTTTACAAATTTAAAATTGAATTGTAAACAAGTGGTAATGGATTCGCCCAGCTGTGAATCCATCATGTAGAAAAATAATATAGGATTTTAAAAGTAATATAAATAGCCTATATTTTGACACTCAGATATAATCTGTAAAATTTATATATGTGTTGCCATCATAATTCAAACTCGATTGAGTTTAAAAATTAATAGGAGGCATAGATTTGCCGTTTCTTCCTGCAGAAGAATGATCATCTCCAACCCCATCCTACATGCCGCAACAGCATATGATCATCATCACCAGGCTGGAGAGTTTTTAGCCACAGCCTGCTGTTGAAAGAAGACTATTACCAAGCAACCTATCCAGAGAAGAGTGCCATAATGCCTACTTCCAGGTGCCTGAAGAATATTGGTAATATTTCTTCATAAACTGCAGAGCTCTATAAATTAATCTTTCAAAACTACCCAAATCTAAAATTAAACCAGACCAGAATAAAATAATATTAAAACACAACCTAAGGTTTCACTGCTACAAGTGTAAAGAAATAATAAAAAAAAAAAACACACACATTATATATACTATTAAAAACTACCCACAAATCCATTCACTTCCCATCCACCCTTAATATTAAAAGAACTCTTAAATAAGTTAATTGCTTCAGAATCATAAATTTTCAATAATAAAGACTCTTTAATTCTTCTTTTGATTTCATTTCTCTCAAAGAAGACAACCTTAGCTTCATCAAGTTCAGACGTGTGGCTCTTCCGATCTATGGACATACAAAGCAGAACTAAGATATCTATTTTTAACTCTACTTTTATGAACCTTTACTCTTTCATTTAAACTCAAACTACTCTGACCTATGTAAACCTTCTTACAAAATAAACAAGGAATAAAATATACCACACCAGGAATAGTCTTTCTATCAAAACTTCCTTTGTATTATTCAATAAATTATTCAATGAAACACCCCTTTTCCAAGCAATTTTCTTATTTCCAAACAATTTACTATTTCTACACACAATTTTATAAGAAGACAATTTAAATGGCAAAGACATAAAATCATATTTTTCTTTAACCTTTACATCCTTACAAATATTACTATTAAATAAAATACTTTAACAAATTTATCAGAGTATCCAACACTTAAATAATCTTCATAAAATTTATATTTCTGAAACAAACTACCCCACTAGAATTATTTAATTTAATATTCTATGACAATAATTTCTTAAAGCAGCTACTTTATGAGATGCATATTCATAGCTATCAGGTTTAATTATAGATCTTAATTCTTTATTTTAACTAAATGACTGCAAATAAACAATTAGTTTCTATATTTCTAATCACCAAAAGATCTAAAAATTTTAACTTACAAAATCTAACCCCCTCCTTCTACACAAATTTTATAGAAGGATCAAAACAATTAAACTCATTTAAAATTCTTCAATTTACATTCTCAACAACAAATAAAAATCATAACATATCTGAAAATAATTTTATATATAAAAATTTTTTAATAATAATTTCCTCTTCCATAAAACTAATATAAACTGAATATAAAGGAGAAATAATATAACCTATTATCCACCTTCCTTAATTTTATAAAAATTACTTTATAAGTAAAATAATAGAATCTTCCAATAAAAAAAAATTTATTATTAATTTTATTTTTGTAAAGATTTTTAATCAATAAGAAAAAGAACATCAATACTTACTATAACAGATGTACATATTTTCAATATCTAAACTTCCAAATACCCAACTACTTTCCATTTAAAATAAGTGAAAATTTAAGAGGTGTGTTTGTCTGTATTGTTAAGAAAAGTTCTTTATCAAAATAAAATTAGGTTAAGATTTGTTTGTTATTGGAAGATTCTATTATTTTTTATAAAGGTAATTTTATAAAATTAAGGAAGGGTGGATAATAGGTTATATTATTTCTCCTTTAGTATGTTCAGTTTATATTATTTATGGAAGAGGAAATTATTATTAAAAGAATTGTTTATATATAAAATTATTTGTCAGATATGTTGATGATTGTTTATTTGTTGTTGAGAATGGTAAATTGAAGGAATTTGTAAATGAGTTTAATTGTTTTGATCTTCTATAAAATTTGTGTTAGAAGGAGGGGGGTTAGATTTTGGTAAGTTAAAATTTTTAGATCTTTTGGTGATTAGAAATGTAGAAACTAATTGTTTATTGTGCATATTTAGTTAAAAGTAAAGAATTAAGATTATAATTAAATGATACTATCATTGTATCTCATAAAGTAGTGTTTAAGGAATTATTGTCATAGGAATATTAAATTAAATAATTTAGTGGGGTATTTGTTTCAGAAATATCAATTTTATAAAGATTATTTGAGTGTTGGATACTCTGATAAATTTGTTAAAAGTATTTTATTTAATAGTAATATTTGTAAGGATGTAAAGGTTAAAGAAAAATATGATTTTATTTCTTTGCCATTTAAATTGTCTTCTTATAAAATTGTGTGTAGAAATAGTAAATTGTTTGGAAATAAGAAAATTGCTTGGAAAAGGGGTGTTACATTGAATAATTTATTGAATAATAAAAGGAAGTTTTGATAGAAAATATTCCTGGTGTGGTATATTTTATTTTGTTTATTTTGTAAGAAGGTTTAATAGGTCAGAGTAGTTTGAGTTTAAATGAAAGAGTAAAGGTTATAAAAGTAGAGTTAAAAATAGATATCTTAGTTTGTTGTATGTCCATGAAAAAGATAAGGACTATTGATTTTGATGAATAAGGTTGTTTCTTTGAGAGAAATGAAATAAAGAAGAATTAAAGAGTCTTTATTATTGAAAATTTATGATTCTGAAGCAATTAACTTATTTAAGAGTTCTTTTAATATTAAGGGTGGATGGGAAGTGAATGGATTTGTGGGTAGTTTTTAATAGTATATATAATGTGTGTGTTTTTTTTTTTTATTATTTCTTTACACTTGAGAAGTCTGCTTGTAGCAGTGAAACCTTAGGTTGTGTTTTAATATTATTTTATTCTGGTCTGGTTTAATTTTAGATTTGGGTAGTTTTGATTTTATATTGACTAGTTTAGCTTTATGCTTGTAATGTTTAAATTAATCTTTAAACTGCAAATTAAATATTAAGCTAGCTACTGTAATATAATGAACGTTCAATCTTAATTATTAATTTCTTTTTAACATCACATGATCACATCTCCTATACTAGCACATTAATTGTTGATAAAGAGAGCAAAACTCTCCATACAGTATTGCACCTGTGCTGAATAGAGTAATCAATGGATGCCAGAAGGCTTGTGCATAAAATCCCTATCTAATGCCTACTCATCCAATATCCCCAGACTAGTTTCTGGCTTGTGGTCTTCGTCAGTGAAGAGCTTTGGATCTGAGAGCACTGCATCTAATAACACTGCCTAATAGGATAGTGGTGGCTATGGTTGTAAAAGAGCCAGACACCAAAATGTATGGGTGCTGAACTGAGTTCAGACCCATATGACTATATAAGCTATTGAGCTTAGATTGAAAATATTTTTTGTGTTTTCAATTTCATTCTCATAGTTTTGTAGTTAAGTAGAGATAAAAGGTGGTTGCTAGAGGGTTGCATTAGATCCTAAGATCTAGATGCAGTGCTCTCAGATCCAAAGCTCCTCACTGACGAAGGCCACAAGCCAGAAACTAATCTGGGGATATTGGATGAGTAGGCATTAGATAGGTATTTTATGCACAAGCCTTCTGGCATCCATTGATTGCTCTGTTTAGCACAGGTGGCAATACTGTATGGAGAGTTTTGCTCTGTTTATCAACAATTTCTTTTTAAATTAAATCACTTCTAAAATTAAAACATAATAGTGATTAACATAAAGTTTGATCATATGGGCAAGATTTAGTAACATTCTGGACAGCATTCTCTGTCGAGGTTTAGCAGCCAGTGGGTAATATGAACAGGCTCCATGTTGCCACATAAATATGAGAAGGAATGAAGATTGTACATTTAAGGAGTATGAACATAGCAAACATGATTATGCCTCTCACATTATTTCAAATAATTTTTATTTCTTCTAATAATCAATCAATAATAAATTCTGCTTTTTTATATATAATTTTTTTAAATTCTTCTTTTATTTTGTTTTGTTGTTCATCTTTGTTTTGTTCTGTTTTATAATAATGTCTTTTGCTAGTTAGATATGAAAAAAAAGAGATCATCAATAGCTTTAGAATAAAGATTTAAAATTACAATCATGAAAAAGGCAGATCTTAGCAATTGTCATTAACTAAGTCAAATACAAGTAGTAATCTCTGTAACATCTGTGCTTCAGAAGAGGTTACAAAAGCCATCCATGTACATATGTGGCTTGCTTTAAATCTTCCCAAGAAAATGATAAGTCAATAAAATAGATGTCAATATGCTGACTGCAAATAATAAAACTGAAAAAAATATGATGCAAATTTCAGAAAGAATCTCATATTAGCTCAAATGTCACTAAACAAAACAATTATGCTTGAATCAAGATGTCAGTTACTCAAAGATATAAATTTCAAGTATTAACCACTTGCTGTCTGGGAGATCTTGGAATGTCAAACTTTGTGTACATTTGGTAAATTGGGTTCAATCAGAAAAAAAAAAAAATGGAAAGAAATAAGTATGACATTCTTGAATTAGTGCTGGACTGGTTTTGGAGAATTAAATGTTTATGTGGTCATCTAGTTTACAAATAACTCAAAATATAAAGCTTTTGTGTAGAATTCTAATAAATAAAAAAAATTCTTTGGCATATTCAATGTGAACTCTTTCCACTATATCAAATAATGCAGATGATGAAATGGAACAGTTTTACAGGAATCTAAAACCAATTTTTAATAATGACTTAAAAGAACACTATTATTATTTAAAAAGATTAGAAAAGTATAAATCACAAAAATTAATCAAAAACAGATTAAGAGTATTGTAATGTTATAAAACAGGATATAACTTTCGAAATAAAAATAAATTTAATAAAAGTAAATAGTATTTTAGCTGAATAAAAACAATATAAAACAACAAACAAACAAATGTAAATTAAAATCTATTACTATTTATTATTAAAGAAAATCAAAACTAACCCACATAAGAAAAGGAGAAACATAACTTTTTGTTCGGGGATATTTATACATTTGAAACTCATCGGGTAAAATTTTGCGATGAAAGGGAGTCATTTCATTACTTACCCTACAAATAAAAAATAATTTTAAAATATCTAATAAAATATTTTAAAATTAATAAATATAAAATGTATTTCATATAATAAAACTAGTAATATGAAGATCTGAAATCTACCGTAGAATTTAATTTTGTACCAATGAAATAAATATGCTTCAAATACTGGAATAACAAATAGATTATTTACTTCAGTATACTCTAATATCTCTAATATTAATTTAATAACTATTTTTTTAATTTTATAAAATTATATATGATTTTACATTCAGTCACATTAACTTTTCTACTAGACTGACCATTAAATAATATTAAAATGGCATATATGTAATTTATACATTATAACAATTATTATTTTTTTTTTAAAAAGTCATTTTTTACAATATACAAGAGAATAATGCAAACCATAAGGAAGAAATTCCAGGCAAAGATATATTTAAAAAAAGAATATGAAAATTTTTCTTTTACTTAAACATGTGCTCTCATTGTAATAAGCAATTCTTTCTTTATGGGTTTAGATCTTTTTACTCAAACCCAAGTTATTAATCAAAGAAAAGTTAATATTAACAATAATTTCATGTCTTCTAGACTAGCCTTTCTCAACCTTTTTGCTGCACGACCTAATAGACTTCATTGAAATAATTCTACGACCCAAATGTTTATTATATAAATTATAATATAAAATAAAAGAGATATTACATCAGCACAGAACTGTATATATTCGGATCAATTTGATAATATTTATAATGAACAAATAATTTGTAAATTAAAAGTTAAGTTAAAATTAAACTACATATTTTTAATTTAAAAGCTTAACACATTTTGTTAATTACCCAAACTCTTTTCAAATAAGATTTTATTTATATTATGAAATACAAGCGAAATTTAACATTATGATTATTTAAGTTCAAATTTACAATTGAATTTGAGAAAACTACTCAAAGCATAGGTAGTATTACTTACCTTTTTTTTTTTTTAATACTAATATTTTCTTAAAATGTAAAAAGATTTTTGCTATCAGATATTTATGTTTTTATTTCTTGGTGCATATTCGTGACCCATTAAAAATTTAACGTGACCCATATTGGTCACGACCCAAAGGTTGAGAAACACTGTTCTAGCCACTTATACACTTTCTAATAGCAGTTCTCTTCATTGCACTCTAAAATCATCTACTGTTTAATCACAAGTAATTCAATGGATATGATATAGCATACTGCAATAATAACAATATCCTCAAACTGGTTTTTGCATTTATGCATATGGCAAATATCTTTTACTGTTTTATAGTATTCAACTAATAACCTGAAATTCAAAAAAATCTTAATTTTTGAAACCAAGCAGATCCAAATACTTGAGGTCATATCCTATTTTTATGTCAATTTGATTAGAAAGAATAATAACAGCACCATATGACTTATTTAAATGCTTCCAAGAACAGTTCTTTTTATTTTACAAACAGAAAATGGTTTAGGAATGTGAATATTATAGAAGTATACCATATGTTTTCTAGCAATTACTCAAACTAGAAGAATTAAAAATAACCTGGAAAAAATCATGTGTTATTAGAATTAACCTTGCAAGTCAGAGACAAGCATACAAATACCATAAACAGAATCACAAAAATATATCATTATGATCTGGCTTGATTTAAAAACCATAGAGTTTTTGGAATTTCAAACTATTAGCTTGAGTGGCATAAAGGGAGTAAAAAATGGCTGCTATATGCATAAATATTGTAATTCAAGCTTTGAATCAGTCCTCATTGATAAAGGCACAATCTAGAAAACATTAGGAGGGTGTGTGTGTGTGAATATTATAACACTATAAAATATGTTCAGGATTAAAATAGTTGGGTCTAGATGAATGAAAAAAAAATACTTAGAGGAGTATGATGACCAAGTCAATAACATATAAAAAGGAAAAAGAAAATTATATTACTAACATTTTATCATGCTAATAATAGTTTGCTATTCTTCTATAATGAAAATGTAGTATAGTCTCTAACATTTATAATATCAGAAATTTTAATTTGCTCTAGTGTTTTAGAGATTCATTATAAAATAATAGAGATTTTTACACTTTCAAATAAATAAAGGAATGTAATATATAAGAGGAGCATAAACATTTTAGATTAAATAAGAAATATTTCAACACATTATTTAAATCCAAATAAAGTGTACTAAGAAAGCAAAATTTCATAAACAAGCAAAAGATTGCACTATTTATGTACCTATTTTCAAAATTATATTAAACAAAATCCATTTATTATTTTGGATTTGATATAATAAAGCTTATTTTGCATCATTTAGTACAATGCTGAGAATGAGTGATTTATAAGTTTAAAACATCTTGAACTAACTCTCAGTGGAAATAAGTGAAAAAAAAAAAATTAAATATTGTATCCATTTTGTCACTTTGATATTCAAAGTCACTTGACCTACAGAGCAAATGATAATCATTCATACATTGTACAAGAAAACTAGAGAGATTTGAGATTAAAAGCACAAAATTTAAAAATATTTTTTTAAATTTTACAAAACTGTGTAAACAATATTTTAAAGTAGATTTCTGAGCAATTTTTATATACTAATTAGGTTATTCATTATTAATTAATGACTTGCTTCTTGACATGAAAGTAATTAATTTTTTAAAATTGTTCCTACATTAAAATTTTTCTTTTCAATTTACCTTCTTCTTTAATAGACATTATTATTAAAAAAATTTTTTTTACATTGATTTAATTAATAATTTTTTTCTAACTTTATTAAATCATAATAAGCTAAGTCTCTAACAACAAATTAATAGAATTTTCCGTAAAACAAATTAAAAGGCTTTACTATCATATTCAAGGGATGACCACCTTTAAATGGTAAACGCCTATTCCAGCTATGAGAAATAAAAGGCTACTGTTAAATCATTCAATTTGAAAATGCATTAATCTATTTCGTTCTAATCTTAAGCTATTTGCTGAGAAAAAATTATAATAATATAAATAAAAATGTTGCAGATTTTTCTTATTAAAATATTTTATTTGGATTAAGATGACAAATTACAAATATTATCAATATTATTTATACACATAAAATAATTAATTTATCTTGATTTTCTTATAATTTACAATGATATTATTTTGTGATTAAAATTATACTCAGAAATGATTTCTATAATCATTTCAAAATGGAATTTTTATTTTATTCACTAAAGATTGCAGTCCTGGAATTAAAGAAATACTCGGAGGGGATACAAATCTATAACAATAATTTTAATTGGAAACATTTTTTCTATCTTTCCTTATACTGATTGTGCATTTTGAATGTCGGCTTAAGAAAAAATTATTCTACGTTGATTTCCTAAGACATGCTGGCACATTTTTGGTTTTATCGGCTGAAAGCACACCCAGCATATCTTAGAAAATCAACATAGAATAATCTTTTCTTAAGCCAAACATTCAAAATGTTTATATACTGTTAGTAGAACAATAATTTTATATACAATGTAAAGATATGAAAACACTACATGTAGTTATGTATTCAAGTTCCTAAATTATATTATACATTGAATGTAAAAGATCCTTTCATCGCATTTATAAATGAACATCGTTATCCTACATCTAAAAGAAATAAAAAATATATAAAAAAAAAGATTAAAGATGAGGTTTATGATAATTATGCAAACCAATTCATGAATTACAAATATATATCCATATTCATTACTCACTAGTCTAGCAGTTCTCAACCTGTTGGTCGTGATCACTTTGAGGGTCAGACAACCCTTTCACAGGACTCACCTAACCATTGGAAAACACCTATTTTCGAATCATAACAGTAGCAAAATTAGATCGGAGATCACCACAACATAAGGAACTGTATTAAAGTGTCACAGTATTAGGAAGATTGAGAGCCACTGCACTAGTCCTTAATATCCTTTATTTGACATTTCGCTATGCTGTCCTTTAAAAAATTTCTTCTGCAGCAATCTTGCCTTGCTGAAAACTTTAATACCATGTCTAATCACAGCACTCAAAGGTTTCTATCCTCAACTATAATTTCTTATGAAAGCAAATGACATCCACAATACATTAGTATCTTAAGGATATTCTTTGTAATGTAAACAAAGTCTGCATCTATCATAAAAAAGCTCAAGTTCATTATAAAATACTTTAATTACTCTTCATTCATTTTATATGCCTACAAAGAGCTGCATTTATAATTGTGAATTTAATATCATTATATCCACTATGACGAAGAAAACAGCAATTAGTTTTATGATTCCACCAGTCATTAAATTACATTTACTCAAAGTCTTTATATTTTATTGATAAAGAATTTACATATTACATCTAAACAATAAATTAGAAAGAATAACAATCCTAATTACAACTAATTTAAATTAATTATAATATGACAAATTACATTATCTTCTAATTCGTTAAATGAATCAGCAACACACAGAAGTCAGTATTATGTTTTTGCATCCAGGATGAGATCAAAAGGGAATCATAAGCTTCTTGAATCAAAGTGAAATTTAAAAGCTCGTTGCTTAATTCATAAAACCACATTGAGAAAAAGCAAGGAGGGTCTATTGTTAAGAGATGCTGCCCAAGAGATTGACAAACCAATCACACATGCAAAATTGTTGTTATTGATAATCCCTTGCAGTCATACAGTCTGCTGTTAAGTTATTATTCACACTATGACTATGAACAAATCATAAAGTTAGAATGCTTGCAAACATGCGCAAGATAATACAGTCATGAAGATGAAAGCAAAAAATAATTTATATAAAGATATATAGTAATATAGGCTTGTTATATACCTGTGGCGATATATATATGTAATATAGGGTATACAAACTTCCCCAAAATACCATTTATATAAAGATATATAGTAATATGAATTTTCTACTTCTTCTTTTCCTATGTATTGATTTCTATTATAACATATTATAACTTTGAATATTGTAGCTCTGATGATGACTGCAGGATAGTCGAAACTGTTAGTTTAATACAAATAAAAGTATTGATAAAGTGTCTAAAAAGGTGTGAATGGTATGATGTATAGTATTTGTATTCATGTATTTACAATTTTTATCATTAACAATATTCACTGCTTAGTGAAACATAAGCCAATATTCATAGCAACAATTTTAATAAGTAAAATTCAAAAAAGTTACAAAATAAACACATAAATAAACAAAACAATCACGTAATCAAAATTATTTAACAATACTTCTATATTAAAACTTTATTTATTTACAAGTTCCTCTATTAATTCACTAATATATTCAAAATTTCAATCTCAATGCCGAAAATTATTAAAAAGTGCCATGTAGATTCATTCATAACATTTCTCAAGACATTTTTAATTTGGAAAAAAATCTAACTCAAACAAAAATAAATATATAAGAAAATATCTATACAATAGTCTTCTCATATCCATAATTTAAATTATCTGTGATTCAAAAACATATTGCAAAAAAATAATTAGAAATTAATAAGAAGAAAATTTTAATTTTCTAAATCACTGTGTGAACACAAAATAGCCCAAGCAAATAACAATAGATCTTTGCAAACTTCCTACTTTTTTTTTAAAACATCCAACCTCTGCTGAAAATTTGAATAAATATTAATTTTGTTATATATATACAGTTTTGTAAAAAAACTGAAACTAAAATATTGCAATAAATTCAAGTTTAATACGGTTTACACTCATAATCTATTTTATATAGTTTTTTATAAATATTTTTTGTGGATACATTTATATTGTTAATAACAATATAAACTTTTAAAATATTGTGTATGCTTACTTTTATGTAAGTAAAATTACATATAGCAACAATCAAAACAATGATTTACTTTTATGAATTTAAGTCCCCTCTTCTTTTTATTTCTTTCAAACTAATACTCAATCAATTTCATCACAGCATTAATTTGTATAGGGCTTTATGTGGATCAATATATTTACTTTGATAAATGCTCTCTGAATTCAGTAAACAACGTAGCCAAAATCAATCAGCAGTGATAACCAGAATGCACATTTAATACTAGCATTTTTTTATGATTAATTCTCTCAAAGAATTTAGTAGCCTCTTAAATCTCATAGTAATATTTGAGATATATGAATATGCTTCTTAATTTAATATTCTTTTCTTACAATAACTATAAAACAAAATTTAAAAAGAAGTAAAATCAACTAAATTTAACCTAATCAGATGTTTATATGTCATATATTGATGAGCTTCACAGGACTTCCAGGTATAAAGTTCAATGGTGAATAACAAATATAAAGTGCCTGATCAATATTTACTGCTCCTTTCAAGAGATAAAATACTGTTTCTGGTAGTCTTGCATTCATTTTTTCTTTTGACAGTCACTTTAGGGCCCAATCATTAAATGCCACTTATGTCATCCCTTATAACTGTGATAAATGGGATTGTGTTTGTGCAACCACATTTCTATTTTTTACTTATACACTCAGTATTTCTAACACCAATCACCACATTTCTTTTTTTTTAGGCTCAAGCTTTAGTGAATTAAAAAAGCAATGAGTGAGACAAGCTTAGTAGGTTCAGCAGTCTTTAAGACAGGAGTTCCAACTGGCAAAGACTATATGTTTAGGGAACCTTATTGAACAGTAATTATTGTGGAATATTATTATCCACTACAGCAAAAGTACTTTAAAGAATTTTGCTGAATAGGTTACTTCCAATTATAGATGAATAGTTATCAGAGACTCAATGTGGTTTTAGAGAATCAAAAAATGCTACTGATATTTGTTATCAGACAAGTAGCAATATAGATATGATTTTTGTTGCCAGGCAAATGCAAGAAATCAAAAACAAAGGAGTAATTTATATATTGCCTTTATTGATTTACTCAATGCATTTGATTCATTTAATAAATTGATAAAAAAATAAAGTCAGATGTCACATGACCTAATTTTAATAAAGCTCGTGTTTACAAATGTTATATATAGAGTTTTGCGAACTCTATATATAAGATTCATTTAATAGGACAGATCAACGGCATTCTTTGAAATTAGTTGGTTGTTAGCAACATTTATTTATATTATGCAGCTTTTACATAATAGAATGCGAGGAAGTGTTATCACAATAGGTGGACAATCTGAGGCATTTGAAATAAAAACTTGGTTTTTGGAATTGTTTAACCAAGCAGGCATCATGATATGATATAGGTTTGCCAAGTGGACTTTTTTAATTAGCATCAATTAAAAGCAAAAACAAGAACTTCTTGGATTCAGGGATTTACAGTATGCTGATCATTATGCTATTTTTGCAGTTCAAAGATAATTTATAGAATATGAGAATAAAAATCAGTTTAAATACATTGTTAGTTTTATAAATAGAAAGATAGACTTAGATATTAAGGTCTAACACAGATGCCAATGTGTTGCTACTGCTTTCAACAAGTTAAAAGATAAGAGAGTTTTACCATATAGAAATAATAAGTTAGCTGTATATAGAGCTGTTATTTAATTTAATTTTTGCATGGAAGTGAGACTTGATCAACACAATAAAAAAGCATTAGAAAAGTTTGATTTAAGGATGCTCCATAAGATTTTAAAAATACAATGGCAAGATCATAAAACTAATTAATGTTCTTCAGTTTGCTGGATATTATATTATTGAGTCCATTTTTATAAAATCACATTTTCATGGATTGGACATGTAAAACGAACGAACAATGGAGACTTCCTAAAAAAAAAGTGTTTTATGGTGAACTTGAGCATAGGTTTTGTAGGAGAGATAGATGCCATCTTACATTATTAAACAGGCAAAACTCTCCATACAGTAGTGCCACCCTGTGCCAAACAGAGTAATAAATTGATGCCAGAAGGTTTGTGTATAAAATCCCCATCTAGTGCCTACTCATCCAATACCCCCAGACTAGTTTCTGGCTTGTGGCTTTCATCGGTGAGGAGCCTTGGATCTGAGAGCACTGCACAAGCCAGAAACTAGTCTGGGAATATTGGATGAATAGGCACTAGATGGGGATTTTACGCACAAGGCTTCTGGCATCCATTGATTACTCTGGTTGGTATAGGGTGACACTACTGTAAGGAGAGTTTTGCCTGTTTAATAAGTTATGTGCTAGCATAAGAGATGATGATCATATGATGTTTAGTGGTTTATCTTACATTATAAGAATTATCTCAAAGGCATTTTAAAAAAGTGCAAAGTTAATTCTTTCCATAGGGAAGATATGGCAGATAAAATAATACATTGGAGAGTTACAATTAGATATGGGAGTCAAGTATTTCAGAGAGATAAATTTCCTCTGAGGAAACTAAAAGTCAACATTGTAAACAGAAAAATGGAGCAGCGTATTCTATATGTGAACATATGTGTGATTCACAGATTGGTTTGTGGAATCATTACAAAACTCATTTCTAGATTAGTTTTTTTTCTTTTCCCCTCTTTCCCCTTTCCTTTTTTTTTGGGACTTGAAATGGCTAGACTCATTTTTGAATGACTGTTATATGTAAATATGAACTTCATTTATTTATTGTATTTTAACATGCATATGAATTATATATGTGTTTGTGTAAAGCTTCTTTGTAAATCACCTAGACAAAATTTAATATATCATAGTATCTGGATTATTATTTATGGACATTTAAATATATATTACTCAAAACTATGTAAATTTACATCACACCTATAATAATAAAAAGATAGAAAAAGTGAAATTCCATATTTTTCTTTCCTTTTTGAAGTTTAAGGTTAAAAATAAAAAATCCTAAGTATAATATGGATTTTATTTTTTCCGTCAAATGAAAATTTTCTTTCCTACATGAGGCAATAGGCATTTGAAATCATTAAGATTTTTACACTGGCATGAATATTATTAACAAGGGTTATGTTCAACACAATATATATGAAAGATTTTGATACTTTAAATGAAAAATATAGAAAATTATTTAATTTTGATATAAAACATTTTCAGATATATCATGAATGAATTAGGCAATTTAACCATCATTAGGATTTAAACTATAATTTTTTTTTGAAGGCCAATCTCATTTAGCACTTATCCAGACTTTATTAGAAGCACTATATGAATTTTAAATATCATCAATAATGCATGATTCTTTAATTTTATTGTCACTGCTGATTATCTGTTACCTTCCCTTTTTATAAGAAAAGGTATTATTTTCTGTTTTCTATGTCTACTTTCATATGTGACTTACCTTGTGAAATGAAATAATTTGTTCTATAGAAAACAAATATAAACATCCAATTCAACAGCAACCAATCATGATAATGAATATTATTATTCAAATATTTTAATATCATCATAACAAAAAACAACAATAAACTGACATTGTTTCTTCTATCAGTTATATCAAATATTTTCATCTTGAAATGATGCATTCATGCAATAATTCGTCACTTTATTAATCAGATATGTTTTGTAAAATATTACAGGACAGATATTATTTAAAATAATTTTTAATGATTTTCCGAAACCCAAAATGTCTATTTTAATTTTAAATACAAGTAATTTTATATTTTCATAAATATATTATTTCTATATGATTGTTTAAACCTATATGCCCCCCCCACATATTGCATATTCACATCTTTCCTATATATGCATTCTCTAATGTTGCTTCATAGAAAATAATATAAAAAGCTGTTAAGTGGATCAAACTTTCCAAATCACAACAGTTTATAAAGACGTTAGCTGGTGAATTTAAGGTTGGCTTCCGCACTCCCCCTAATACTAACAGACTAATTAATAATTCGAAGGACAGAATGGATCCATCTCAGACACCCCAGGTCATATACAGTATTTCATGCCCTCAGGCTGATGCAGCACCATATACTATGGGGAAACCAAGGCCACTATTCATAATAGAGCTGCTAAACACATGTATACGTATAGAAGAGCAAAAAAGAATAATGATAACTTCTCAATATTTTTTGAATATGAAAAGCAGGCTGGCCATGGGTTTGAACCCTGCAACCCCAAGATAGTATGTTCCAAAGCCAATGATTGCAAAAGAAAAATCAAGGAGGCGTATTTTATTGTCAGTGATAACAATGCCATAAATAGACGCGATACATGTTTTTCTATTTCGAGAAAATGGACAAATTAATTTGCATTCGCATTTTTTATTAGTTTATAACATCACAGCAATGTTTATAACTTATTTTGGCCATGAATATGAGGAAAAACTTCGAAAGTACTAGGCCTAAATTGATTTGATTTTTTTTGGTTGATACTTATAGCTTCTTCTGCAGCAGGTAAATCGCTTTTATATGCTAATAACTCTAGATATAATTTCAATATCTAAGATTATCTCTAATCAAGATTCCTTTTCTAAAAATTCAACCAAAAATCTCTCCAAACAACTGAAGAATTATGGTGTAAAAATGGATTTCTTATGAGGTTTAAGTTTTTTTTTGTAGATTCAACAGTAAAGCAACTGGAATTAATCATCGTAGATGTTATTGGAGACTCATCAACAGATCCAAGACAACTTAATCACTGCATTCATCTGTTTCATGAATGGAATTTAAAAGCTACTGGCTTATATAAATGTGATCAAAAACAAACCATGAATCACATACTTTGTGAAATCTATGACTACAATGGCAGAAATGAAAAACATAATAAAAAGACTAATGAATCCATCTTTTGACTGAAATCTCTACAGATTCCTTTATGACATTTTGTTAATAGTTAACCTGTCTAAAAGAAATACATATATTTAATAAATAGCAAAAAATATAAAATTTGTAATAAAGACATTAAAAATCTATCATTTCCTAGAAATTTCCACTTCTTTAGATAGTCAAAAGAAGTTTTTAAAAATGTTTTTGATGCAATCTGAAGAGTATATATTTACCATTTTTCTGTAATCAATTATAAAAAGTTAGCTAAATTAAACAAATCTTTTTTTAAATATATACACATTTTTTTTTATCCCACCATTCTTCAAAAATAACAATTGTTTTGTCTACAATTTCAGTTCCATGAAAACAATTAAAACATTTAAATTAAGAATTTTTTTACATTTTAAAAAACTAATTATTTGCTTTGTGTAAAAATATATATTTGTTATATTTAAAAGTTTGCTCCTTTTTAAAAAAAAATTCATATAGCTTTACATATTATATAATTATTTTTCAATTTAAATAGCATTTTATTAAAATATTGTATTTAAAATAAGAAAAATACTTTTTTTTTTAAATAATAAAATTATATATGATTAAAGGTAGATATCTTTCTCTACTTGCAGTATTATAGTTTTAATATAATATCTCTTTTGTTTAATATGAAATCCAATTAATAAGAAAAACTGTTTGCAGACATTAGCACTTTATATTAATGAGATTTAACATGCTTAACAGATGATTTCCTTTTTTAATGTAAAATAATTATTGAATAGTTTACTAACATTGTTTAGCATGATTTAGCACATTTATAGAATGGTGAACTCCAAAGCTACAAAAAGAAAAAAATCATTAATAATTTTAATTAATCATTCATTATATTAGATTATCCACTTAATGAATAATATATTTGTAGTATGATTTCCACTATATCATTCTAACACAAAGTAAGGAATAGTTTCTATCCACTTTTAACAATTTGTGTGGGGGTGTAATCATAAACATATGACCAGACATGTGAAAAAGATGTATGGTCTCCAAGACGCACATTTCATGCTGAATCAGCACTCAGCAATTGGCCCAGATCAGAATCTCTTACACATATATCTTTATCATTGTTCAGTATATATAGATAGCCAATTACTATAGTTTAATTGGTAAGTGGGAATTATTTATCTTTTTTCATGTCTTTGACCACATATTTATGGTTACAACCATCCACAAAATGTTAACAGCGGATAAAAAATACTCCCTTTTCTGGATAGTGCAGCAGAAATTACACTACAGATATATTATTCATTAAGAAAATAAAAATCTGGTTAATTGAGTAGAATTGTAGTATTCAACCTGTCTCCTCTTTAGTGCTTATACATCTAAGGATTTTTCAGGCGACTGAACATATAATTTTATTTATTAATATACAATAATTCATAGTTTTCGCTCTCTTTTTTTTAATTTCTATTTTAACATCTAAAATACAAGGAATAAATCCTTTATGTTCCTTTTGCAAATTAAAAATAAATCGTAGCTATAATAAAATATCTTTATCTAACAACAAAATGATATATGACCATAGCTGTAATATAGTCATATAATCATAACACATAAAAATAACATTAAAAGCTCAACAAATTTTAAATTTTTGCCCTTCTCAATATGTCTTAAAATTAAGACACTGAAAAAGGCCAAAATTTAAAACTTGCTGAAAAGAGCTTTTAATGATATTTTTATGTGTTATGATTATATTACAGCTATGATCATATATCATTTTGTTGTTAGATAAAGATATTTTATTATATCTACAATTTATTTTTAATTTCTTTTTAATATAGATATTTTTTAAATTTTGTTTCTTTGGTTCCACTTTATTATTAAAAGCCATCATTTTTTCACTTCTATCAGCAACTATTTTTTTTATTTCATTTAGCTGGAATTAATCTAAAAATATTTAGCTTTTGAAACCATCATTCTACTATTGTATTAAACCACAGAGAGCAATATGAGCAGTTAGATATAATATGAACATACAGTTTGATATTTCCTAATTAAATCAAAATATTCCATTGAAAAATAATAATTACTTTTTAATGGGTAGTTAGATTTATTTAATTTTAATTAGTTTTAGTATCTGATATTTCTATAGACATAACAATCTTCAATAAATGCAATTGAAATATTCTTTAAAAACTACTGCAGATACAATGATACTGTTCTAATAATAACTGCTCCACACTACCCGAAGCCTGTCACTATTAAAGTTATACTTTTTTTTAAAAATGTAAATGTTATTTATATGTTTTTGTAATTTCATTTTTAATTTGTTTGAAAAACTGGTTATAAATAATTTATTCCTTTGTAATTCAATTGTTTTTAATTTTCTTCTTTTCTGAGCCAATGTAATATCTGGTAAAATGAAAATACAAAAAAAGAGTTTCTTTAATAATATTTAGCTTTATTATAGCCCAGCATGCTTTCAATATATTTTTATTACATCATATTCATGGCATATAAAGCTAAATATTATTTAAAAAAAACCTTTTCTGTATGTATTTTCATTTTATCAAATTTTTATTCATGTGAAATACTTTATTTATTTATAGTTTTATTTTCTGTTATTAGTGTTTCAGGTATTGAATATATTATTATTCCCCATCTTTATGTATACATAAATAATTTTTCTATACCTTTTCTTTATCTTAGTATATACTTGGTAAATATTTTTTTTAAAAATAGGCATTTGATTAGAAAAGATGTATGAAAATTTTAATTATCAGAAGTATATTCTCTTATTCTTCTCTTTCACTTTCTTTGCATATCTTCATATATTCGTATATATATATTGCTTATAACAGTTCTTTCATATATACTGTAAGGAAAATTAAGAAGGTTTTAAGAAAATTTGTTTGCATTGAAGTGTATATGAAAAAACTGTTATAAGCAATATAATTATTATACAATGTATAATAATTGCATATTATTAATTTTTTTTGTAAATTGAGCAATGTATAATTGCTTCTTTTTCTTTTTGATAATGCACATTATATATTATTAAGAAAATTATAGAAAAAAAAGAGAACATGGATTGGCATATACTTAAAAGATAAAGGCATCAGAAAAGATACATCAGAAGGATCAGTAAAAAATTAAAAAGAAAAAAGTCAACAAATTATAATTATTAGTTATCTGCAAAAGGCAAAATTTGTACAATAATTCTCCCAACTTTTTGTCCATTGTTATATTTTTGAAGTACTGCACTTACATTTTTGTCTTTTAGATCGTTAATCAATTTGTTTCTGTTCTTTTTTCTGTCTATTGACAATTAATTGAGAATTTTATTGATTAAATATGTAAATAAGACATTTCTATCCTCTTTAACGTTATATATCTTTAAAAAAAAAAGTTTATAAAGGAATAAAATTCATAATTACAATGAATATTACTGCAGATGTCTACTAAATATAAAATTATAGAATATTTAATATATGTAAAAATAAATTATAGTACATTTAATATAAAATATTTTTTATGCTGAATTAAATTAAAGTACTATACATTAATTGTTTAAAAATGAACGAATAAAAATAAACATTAAAATACAATGCAAAATTTTTGAAAGCTTGATAGTAAATAAAAACAGATCTCCAAAAAAAAAAGGGGGGGGTCAACACAGTAATATGCGATCAAATAATTCACATTATTCGTTTAAATATAGACGCATTGACAAAATATGAATAACTATATTATGAGCAGAAATTAACACGACGCGAGTGTTCATTGTATAAGGTAGTAAATTAAACTTACCACGTAGCAAATAATAATAATAGACGTAAAAATATTTCTAAATACATTCCATAATGTTTTTTGAAAAATCCCATCATAATTAATGATAGGTTTCTTTTATATTTTTGCCGGAAATTATTAAAAATTGGGTTTAATGTTTTTCCAATATCGTTACCATATAATGCAGTACCGAAGTCATGTCGTCGGCTTAACATACTTTTTATTAATCAAGTTGGTATAGCGCATTTTATTTGAGACTGCGCAGCAAATATGGCCGATTTCATTATGGCTTTGGTAAAATAGCTGTCGCATAAATTGACTTGTAGCATTTTGTTTTATTATTTGAATAAAGAAATAAATTTAATTATTGGAAATGGATACAGAATCAAAATCTATTTTGTTTCGCGAAAGCAATTCAAAATTATTAGGTTTAATGAAATTGCCACCCAGAGTTTTTACAGGCATTTTAAGTATAGCTAATAAAGGAGCAGCTGATTGGTAAGGCTTACCTTTACAGTATTTTAATTTATCCCCCCTCCCCATATATGTAGGGATGTGTATATATAATAAATATTTTAAAATATTAAAAAGATACATATTTATAAAAAACGCCTTATTTGTAAAATAATATTTTTTGATTAAACACGTTTAATTATGATAATAATTGTAGGGTTTTTTTTTTTTCAAACTACTTAATATATTTTAATTAGATTGTAAGTTAAGCACTTATTCTGTTAAGAGTAATATTTCCTTTGTAATATTAATACACGATCATGTACGCGTTTTATGTGACCATCTTAAAATCATTTATAATATTAATAAGTGTAATTATAACAAGTAATGTAAATCTTAAAAATTAAAAGGAGACAAAAGTATCTATGTAATAGAATAATTTAACCATAAGTTTTTTAACTTGAGAGAGAGAGTTGTAATGGAAATCAATGTGTTTAATGCTTGTTCATCTGATGTCTCTCGAAATGCATGTGTAATGTGAAAGGATTGATTGAATTTTTACGCTGGTGAATAGTTGCGACATATTGGAGTTTCAGACGAAAATGCACTAATAAAAATATATATTAATTGCTTAACAGTTTATATTACGACAAAATTATATGCAAATTATAAAATCGTTGGTAAAAAATGTTATCAGTCATGTTTATACACGATGTTTGTGGAAGAAATTGGTCTTAAAATATGAAACAGTCTATTATATAAGAAAAACTAATGAACCATCCATAGTTACTACTGGGAATATGAATTATAATCGAAGTATTAAACAAATTAGAATTGTTAGTATGATTTTGAAGCAACAGTTTAACATGAATTAATTGTTTATGAAAAACAAGTTGCTTTGGTGATGTAAAATACAAGTACTGGAAGATATATAACCTGTCCTGAATATTTATTACAGAGGAATGAAAATTGAACTTAAATTGAGCAGTATGATATTACTTACTAGGAATATTATTATGTAGGAGTTGAAACAAGAATTTTAATCAAGGTTAAGGTATGCAGAGATTTTGGAATTTGGTTAGAATTTTTGCTGTAGATAATATCCAGAGATTTCTGGAAGGAGGCCTGTCAAACTTATTCATGACCAAAGATCCAGCAAGTATTATAGATCAATAGTGGCTACATTATATATAAAAAAAAACCAATAACTTAAAATTAAAGGGGAAGCAGATTTTTCATTATTAACATTGCAATTATACATACAAAATAATATGTACAAAATACAGTCGTGTTATAAAAATACATGCGAAGTACAAAAGTTGTGTTTTTTTCCTTTCAAGTTTGTTATTTAAATAAAATTATCATTTTTTTGAAGAAACTTGACAATGTTTTTATTAATTAAATCTTCAAAATTTGAATTTGTTGAGTTGTAGATATTTTAAAAATTTATTGCACATGCTGATCTGTTAATCTTGATTTTTCCGCAGTTTTATTTTTTAAAGTTGAAAATAATTGTTTGCACAAATATGTGCTACGAAGTCTAGCTAAAATATATTTAATTGCACATTACTTATAGGGAAATTGGACAATTGATAAATACTTATAAAAATGTGAAATTCCCACCTCCATATATATATATGTTTCTAAGCAGTATCACACCAATTTTGATTAATTTCAGCTGCAAATTGTAATCAGCAGTTTCAACACCAATAGATAGAGGAGAAGTAAATAGGTGAAATTGATTTTCACATTTCTGAAATCTGAAAATCTTTTGAATTCATTTTTTAATAATTTAATTTTGATTTGCATATTCTGAAAATTTCAATTCTGGTGACTTTTGTAATAATGATTGGCATCATTCAAAATGTCAATTTATTTTTTTGAATTTATTTTTTCCAGAGTAATAATTTATCTTTGAAAACATTGATATTATCAGATAACATGGTAATCACATGATGTTTGCCTTATAGTTTAAAATTAAGCTAACTAAAGTGATTTGTAATGTCACCTGAAAATGCCAGGTCTTTTTTCCATTGATTATGTTTTAATATTATACATTTGTAATTTTTTAATTTTAAAAATAGTAATTTCGTCCAGCAATTGGAAGAATTGTTTTAAAACTTTATGATTATAAAGCCACCAAATTTCTATATAAAAAAAATTATTAAATTGCTAATTTACTAAATTGTAAATGATTTAAGTCCATGGATACAAATATAATTTACAATTTTAGTGATGTTTTTATGACATGTCTGATGTTTAAAACTCTGGATCATAATATTGTCTGATGAATAATGCAATGAAAATATTGAAATTTTATCTACATTTTTTTTTTTTTTTTGGTTGTGTGATAACTCCTTTAATATCAATCATGGGAGATACACTATTAATTGTATGAGAAACTAACTTTTTCAATGATAAATTGTATTATTTCAAAACTTTTATAAGTGCACTAAAAATATCAACTCCAGAGGTTGTATCATGCATTGGATTAATTTCCAAATGCTCTTCACTTTTAAATTTATATCACATCTCCAAAAAAAAATAGTCAGCTATACTTTAACATATGTCTCTGCTTTTGTCCATTGCAATGGAATAGGTCTCAGATGTTGTAATTATTGATTTCAGTTGATTACATAAATTGCTGGCTATATCGTCAATTCTACTGGCAATGATATTTTGTGTTAAGCTTACATTTTTGAATTTTTTTTAATTGTTCTGGACACAACCAATCCACTACTTTAATAATACCTTAGTGAATAAATCCCCTTTCAGGGAATGGTTTTGACATGCTTGCAATTAAATGATAATATCAAATAACTAATTTTCACAGCAGCTATAATATCTTCAATAAGCTGGTGAATATACTTTGTTGTTTTTTGAAGTATCAACTTTAATTCTGACAATTTATCTTTGCAAGGTTTCCCAAAATAATTCTCATAGTTTTCTTTATTGATTGTATTGTAGCATTTTTTAATATTATATTCTGTGCAAACAACAATAGATTCTATATATTGGACATAAAATTTTATTTTTTCTTTGAATACAAAAATATTTTAATTCCCATTTTTCTTGAAAAGTGTGATTGTTCTTCAATTAATCACTTTTTACTTATATTCATAGAGGCCTTTGACATTATTTTAATAAATTCTTAATTAATCACACAAAGAAAACTACACTTTATAATATAGGCATATTTTGAATGAAGCAGTAATTATAATCTGAAGTCAAAAATAATAATAATTTGTTTAAAGTAATAGAAATAACATTGGAATAATGATAATGGATGGATGGATGAGATAATATCTACTTTCTCATGAGATATAGCTCACTGGTTCTCATTCAGTACATTTAATACACGCACATAAAAATTGCTCAGTAGATTGATGTATATTATTAATTTTGAGCAACGTATTTGGAATGTTCTATGATATAATTATTGACAGATATTATAATTCTTAATGGAAATATTAATTTTTTTGAAATATGTTTATATTTATTTAATTCATGTATGTATTTAAAACTTTAATTAAAAGAAAATCTAATTATTATCAAAGGTTAAAATACTATATTGATTACCATTTTTGTCAGTGAATCACATGCAGCTTATGGGCTTCGTGTTTGACATTCCTGCTATAAATGATGTGTTATTGAATTGACCAATTAAGTCATTATATTTAATTGTCTGATCTATAAAGAAAGTTCTATCACTGTTAGATTGTATAGTAAGTTATCGAATGATTTGATACAACCTTAGAGAAGTAGTTAGTTAATGTAGTTCTATACATTTTAGCTTTTATAACAAAAGAAAAATGTGGAGAGCACATAAGAAGAAGATGAACCTCAGGTGGATGATCTAATTAAGGAATTTAACTTGTTAATTGTAATATTCATCAAATACACCCACAGACTATTATAGAAAGTAAAACCACCAGGATAGCATTAATAATAGAACTTTCATCATAGGTTAATCTAATTCTATTATTGTATTTGATAATTTACAGTTGTTTTAAATGATAACTTAAATCAACTTTAGAGAGATTAAATAAAATAAAAAAAAAAAAAAGTAGATGAAGTTTACCAACGTCATAAGGATGATTTATCAAATTATAGTATGGAGAATGTTTTGGTTTGAAAAGAGATGTTAAGTGAAATACTAGATAGATTCTAAAGATTAAAAAAAATATCATGTGCAAAGGAAATGACAGAGGAAAAGACCTGCATTTTTTTTCAGTTGTTTATCTAGAGGATTAATATAGATTAGTAACCACATTCAAATTAATTTTAAATAGTACAGAAAAACATCATACTTTTGTAATGTAGTAATTCTGTTGTAAATATAATTGCAAATATTAGTACTAGATATTCATGTAATGCTTGAAATTGCTAAAATGCAAAGAACAAATCCAAATTCATATGATTAAAAGTATATTCGAAGTCAACAAAATCAATGGATTTGTTCATTACTACAAACTAAATAGATTTCTTTGCTAATAATGTGGCTTGTGAAAATCTTGATTAGCATGATATAATGTTGATCATATTGTAAGGACCAGGTCATATCATTTTGTAGGAATAATAAATGGTAAAATTTTTTGAATAAGACCTTAACTTTGTTAAAGTCATTTACTGGAGAATTAACAAATGACAAATTCTTTTTTAAAATAGAAATTAATGTAAAATGATGAAATAAGAGCTTATTTTAATAAAAGATAACTGATTAAAACAAATATATATATATATTTGGGATGACATAATCAAAGATGTCAACAGGAATTTCATCTATTGCAAGCATTGTATAGTTTTTTAAAGTGACAGATTTCATGAGCAATAACATTATGTGAAATCCTAATTAGAAAGTTTTAACAAAGACTAATTTTGAGAAACAAATGCTAACTAACAACTTCAAATGTAGTTTTTAAATGATTAAAAATTTCTAATGATGAAATAAGAGTAGATCCGCTATTTATCAAAATTCAATGCAGCCCAAATAAATTTTGACGGTTTTAAAGCAATCTTTTACAGTTTAGAAGTCATATTATTTGGGTATTAAGAGGTTAGCTTCAGATTGCAACTTATGAACTAAGGAACTTGTGGTTTCAAAATTCGATAAATCTTTATCATTCTTCTGTTTTATTAATAATTTTTGTCTTTCAAATATATGCATTGGTAAAATGATTATTTAGAACTTTTTCAATCAGCATTTCAATTTTTAGGAATTCATTCAAAGTGCGAATTCATAATGTTTAAGTATTTTTAGTTTTGAATTTTTGTTGTTGTTGTTGAAAATGGTGGAAATTCAGAACTGTTAGCTAAAAATAAATATATTTATTTAAATAAATGCATAATAAAAAAAAATTATAGTTTTATTAAACCATTAATGTTAATAAAAATTTGTGCTCTAAAAATTTTTCAAAAGATTTAAAAATTTTTTTTGGGAAATATATTTTATTTAGAGCAAACCTAACAGATCATGTTGGTTTTTTATGATAGCCTAATTTGAACACAAGCATTATTTAAAATTAAATATAATGAGGACAAATCTACACAAACAAAATTACAGATGAAATCATATCTCTCTAGTTAATATAATTGTCAAATTATGACTGGTATTAGATAAGCATAAATATGCATGTAAATATTGTAACATGCTGAAGCTGGTCATAAATATGTATATGAAGTGTAATTTACAATGTGATTAAGGAAATAAAACTAATTAAATAAAATAAAGAAAATAGATAAGCCAACAATTTATGTATCAGATATATCAGATTAGGAAATACCTTTCAAAAACAAATAATTATGAGGTAAAATATAAAAGACCTAAAAATCTTTTGAATAAAATCTTTTAATGAAACCTGAAGAAACCAGTATTGTCAATATGAAGTTATAAAAGCTGGTACACATAGACATAGTGCTAAGACATTAGCAGGTGAAGAATAGTAATTGTTAGATAGAATATTCCATAACGATGGATATGGTGTCTTATATAAATATTTTTATCATGAGCAGCTAGACCTCTGGTGTATGTTCATTGTGAGCTTTCCATGATGTAACAATCAAGTAGTAATAGAATGACCTAAAAACTTCCCTAGAATGTAATAAAATCTTGAAAGATATTTACTGTCATTAATGAAATCCGACTACCAGAAGCTAATCTGCTGAAAATAATATGACAGAAAAAAAGTTTATTTACTATAAGAAATGAGAGAATAGTATTGAATCTCTGTCCAGCTTACATTAAAGCTATATATACACAATCAATCCTGCCATAAAGTATGTGAACTGAAATTGGTCCAGGAAGCGGATCAATCTGAATGATGGCAGATTGAAGCTATGTGATATGAAGAGCCCATGATAACTATTCATTTTCTAATACATGTTAACTAAAGTTAACCAAGAAATAGGACAAACTGTGTGATTTAATAAATTTGAAGCCATGTGAAAACAGGAGTCAAAATACATGAGCTCGAAGTAAAATCTTGGAAAACAAATGTGATTACAAAATAATTAAGAAATTAGTATATAAATGAAAAAAAATTATAAATAACTAAAGTCGAATCATCTTGTAATTTTTTACATTTTATTTAGTAATGCACTTTATTATTATTTTTAATTAATTAATTTTTTATTATTTTAATATATCATCGATTAGATGAACCTTGGAGTCTTGGTATTTGTCCATGGTTCAAATATAGCAATCACTGTCACCAAAAGGAGAAAGGGCTATATGAATAATTGACTGATATATCAATTTCCTTCAGGGGATAATAATTATATTGTATAATTGTTATACAAATATTCAGGATTGATCAAATTATGATGGTAAAATAAATTTTATTTGTTAATTCATTGCAACTAGCCTCCAGTTCTTATTCCATGATATTCTCGCATAAATGTTTATATAGTTACAATATATAGATTGATATTAGTTTTTTATTTTTGATTGGAGACAAATAAGTTTTCGTGTTTATTGTATCAACAGAAGTGATAATCCTGTAAATAGTCATGTTTATCTGATTCAGTTGTGGATAAACAGAAGGATTTAACATCAAATAAGTGAGGGAAGGTTTGATTCTATACTATAGATATTCATCATTATAGAGGTGGCATCCTAGTCTGCAGTACAAAAGACCTATTATAAGTAAAATATGGCTAGTCACCAGAGATGGATTTTCTCTTTGAGTTGAACTGATTTTATAGGAATGTTGGAAAATATGGCTAGTTTGAGAGTTGAAAGTAAATAAATTTAGGAAAATCCAGTTTGATAATCATGAGCAATTAGGACATTCAGATTAAATATACCCAGCTTATTCAATCTCAATATCCTATATATAATAACCCAATGTATATATCCACTTACATTATATCAAATGTACAATAGAGGGTTAGGCAGATCCTGTTACAATATATTTATTACTTTAATATGTTAATCATCATTGATTAGTATTATTGATAAATAAAATTTATTTTAAGACACTGCATAACATTTATTTCTCTTTATTGCTAATTATGAATATATTTTGAGGAAAATATATTTATTAATCATATTAAATAAGAAAATAATCAGCTATCCATCAGAAAATGGAATATTAATTGACAAATTGCTGTTGGCGTGTGTACGTCAAAACAGAAGTGTTAAAAGAGGACAAGTAAACATAGAAATAGAAAATGGATTGAGCAGACAATTAATGAACTAACCAATAATAGAATAATAGAAGTTTTCTCTAAGGATTGTGTGTGTTTTATAAATACCTGTTAGCAAATTAGTCTGTGTTTTCATTAGAATCCTGCTGTCAACATGTATCCAGAATTACAATAGACTTCAATTCTGCAGTTGTAATCCAATAGAATCCCTACTGAAGGTGAAGAAAGGAGATGTAGGTATTAAAGAGGATGCACTGGTCTATACTGTATTATTATTTTTGTATGTTTTGTGATTCTAATTATAAATAACCATTATTATACTGTTATCCTTTATAATTATGTATTAGTATTACTTACATTACTTATATCAATTTATCATATATATATAATTGTGTTAATGCTATCAATTCTAATTGTATAAATTCATAACGTTATTAAATAACTAAACATGCTTGTGTGCCTCATTTTTATTGTGCTCAATTAATAATCAATAAATAGCAGAAATAGAATAAAAAACAGATGTGTGCTAATAGTGATAAGTATGCTTGCTAAATAAATTATTTATGAATCCAAAAAAAAAAAAAAGAAATCAGTGTTTCATAACAGAATGCTTATTATAATTTCAACATAAAAATCTAAGTATATATTATTATGGTACTTTATTAGTATAGTTATGGCTTTTGCACTTCCACAATAAATGTATTATTTTCACAAAGTAATTCCTGCAATCATTATCAGGATCTGCGATCCTTATCAGCGCAATGTATTACCTAATTTTACAGTCATTTGACATTTTCAGTTATTGTCTAGATTTATTTCTGGCAACAGCTTCTTTTTCCATTGCGTCTTTTCATTGATTTTTTTCATTGTGTGTTTTGGTCCAAAATGATGAATATCTGGAAACTACCAAATACAGAAATAGATGTGGTCATGTTTCCACTAGGATAACTAAAATATAAATAAATAAAAGTGTCTTTATTTTTAATGTGTCATTTACTTTTTTTTTTATTTTTTTGAGAATTTTGTTTATGTAAATTTTTTTCACAAATTATTTACAATTCATATTTATTTACGGTTTGTTTGGTACATTTTTATTAATTTTTGGTTGATTGGATGCATTATTAAAATTGTACCCCATATAGCTTCCAAATATTCATCATTTTGAACAATAATATACAATGAAAAAAATCAATGCAAAGACGCAATGAAAAAAAAGCTGTTACCAGAAATAAATCTAGACAATAACTGAAAATGTCAAGTGACTGTAAAATTAGGTAATACATCGCACTGATAAGGATAGCAGGGATTACTTTGTGAAAATAATACATTTATTATGGAAGTGCAAAAGCCACCTCAGTTATACTAATAAAGTACTATTATTAAATGTCACAACAAATCTTACTTCAAACACTTTCTAGCAAAAAATAATTTTGTGGATAATTTTTAAGAAATTGAAATAGGAGTGTCTGAGGAAGATTGCAGGATAGTTGAAATATCAGATTATGGGTGTATATATACACAACAATTTTTTGTTAAAAAATGTTTGAAGTAAGATGTAGAAATTATATAAATACAGTATAAATTATTGATCGATTTTTGTAACTACTAAGATAAAAAAATTGGAATTATTTTTATATATTACGTCAATATTAGTAATGGAAAAAAATAATCCATGTAAAAAAAAATTATTTGTTTCAATAATAAAAACACAATATATTTGATAATTTTAAAATACTTTTAGGTAAAGAACTATCTTATCTTTTTGAATAAATGCAAATAATTTATTTTATTATTTAGTGCTTTTTTAAAAAAAAATCTTACTTAGAATATCCTCACAATTATATAATTGTTTTTTGTCTTTATTTAAATACAGTATTATAATCCTATATAGAAGTTGTTTTTTTATTATCATTTTTTATATATTTATTTTAAAAAATTAAATATTTTCTTTTATTTTTTTATTTAATTATCTGTATTATTTTTATACTATAAACACAATTATTACTGTTATATAAAGAAATTTATTATATTGTGTGACTTATTTAATGATTTATATATATATCTTTTTTAAAAAAATACATTTTATTATTACATTTTGATAATTTAAAACACTTAACTTCAGGGAATAATGGTTTAAAAACTAGATCAAGTGTTTTTTATTTATACAAATGAAAAATAATTTATCAAGGTGACCACAAATATATGTGATTTGCATGTTGAGTGGATTTTCATTTTGCAACTTTATTTGGGCATATCAAGTTTTTAGATTTATATTATACTTTTTATGTTAGACAGATATTTTATTGTCTTTAGCATCAAGTCATAAAATACTCTACTTTTTTTCAATAATATAATTAAGTAATAAATCATATATTTATGCTTTACACTTGTCAATTATAATGATAATAATAGTTGTGTTAATAGACATATAAAGTAAAGCTGTATAAATTAACAAATAGTCAACAACTTTATTATTATAATAATATAATTAATACTAATGGAAGTAATTAATGATAGTTGATGAAGCTAATATTTAACTATCAAATTATTATGCTAATATTTAAAAATTAGCATTCATTTAGTCTCTGAATTTTTGCAGATTAAAAATATGTTTCATATATATTGTATTAAAATTCATAATTTTTTAATATTACAGTTTACAAACCATAAATTATTTTATATAATTAATAATTTTGTGCATTCATATAAATGCTTCTTGCATAGAATGAAAATTTCAAAATATTTATTAATTAAATTTTTAAATATAATTAATAAATATATTAATAATTTTTATTAGTCATTTATTAGACTAGAGATTATCCACTTAATGAATAATATTTCTGTAATATGATTTTTATTACACTACTCTCATACAAGGTAGTAACTGGTTTAATTAATAAGTATTTTTGAAATTTTTTTTCTGCAATAATTTACAATATATTAAAGTATTACAGTATAATGACAGTTTGTTACATTTTTATAGAATTATAATCTTTTTTTTTTCTCATGTGTCATAGCATCAGCCGGGAAGCGAACCGCTATCCCAGGACAACTGCTTGTAAAGCAGCTGTCGCTGACCTCTCAACCACCTATGCTTGACTAGAATCTAAATCAAATATATTGATAATTTTCCATTTTAAGTGTAATTTTATTAATAAAAATATTTTTAAAATAAAGGTTGAGGTTATTATATGTTAGCTAAAATTATGTAAATTTATTCTTTTCTGAATTAGTTATTCCATTACTTATAGTAATCAAAATGATTTCATCAAATTAATACTTAAGATATAAACTATAAAGAGTACACACACACGTTAATATTGCTTGTATAAAAATAATCAAAATAAATTTACTGAATAATAACTTAAATTATAAACTAGAGATTTTTGTTTAGAATGTCCAATTTCATGATGTTCTTTTTATACAATATTTAATTACTACCTTTTTTCTCTTTTTAATCAGTTTCAGATATTTGGTGTTAGAGTGATATTATTCATATTATTATTGATTATTAATAATTACTATTTTGTTCTTATAATATTTTTTTAAATAATTGATTGTAATATTTAATTTATGAAAACTTGATTAAAAAATTTGAATATATGTGTTCAACTCATAATAAAATAAATTATAATATGCTCATAACTATACTTAACTTAATTTTCAAGTATTACGTAAATTAAATTTGCATTGATATTTTTTTTAAAATTTTATTTGATTACTAGCTGTCACCAATAAAATAATGAGTAAAAATAATGACATGCTTTAATATAAAATATTGAATTATAAATTCTTTAGTAATTCATATAAATAGTTATTTTCAAAATTAATATTAAAATTAACTTTTTAAATAATAGAACTTGTCTATTATTTCTATTTAGTTATAATTTATCAATTGATTAAGAGAAATAAAAAAATATATATACAGTATATCATCATTAAAATTGAATAATTTGTAAAAATTATCATTATTAATTTTAAAATTCAATTATTATTTTTATTTATCTATTTAAAAATAGAAATCATTTTTGTACTTAAAATTAGATTTTATTCTACAATTTTTAAATATGTAAATAATATTCAAATTTGCGAAGCACAGATAGTTGAAAATTGAAATAAATTGAGATACTGCCAAATCTCTCAGCACTCGCTACAATACTTATCCGACAGCCAATCAGATATTAATGATAACTGTCTAAATAATAACCATACCTAAATACTTACGACTGGCTTAGATATGTAGAAAGAAAAGTAGAGAAAAGGGTGGATGCCCTTTTCTTGTAAAATCTTTGTCGTGTTTAGGTTTGGTTGTTATTTAGACAGCTATCATTGACATCTGATTGGCTGTCGGATAAGTATTGTAGTGAGCACTGAGAGATTTGGCAGTATCTTAATTTATTTCAATTTTTAAATATGTAAAACATTAAACATTTTATATTGTGAAGCTCTGTAAGTTACTTCATGTAATAAACAGAGTTTTATATTATTTTTTCTGTAATTATTTGCTTTTTTTTTTTACATCTTTATCTTTTCCTGTTTTAATGAATGTCAAAAAAAATTATGAACAGAAATTAAATTAATCTGAGATGAAAGTTGCAAATTATTTTTGAATTATAGAAAGGATTCCAGAATATATAGTATATAATAATTATTTCAAATATTGTTGGATTAAATATTATTTATTTGAATGTTTTTTAGGGGCTGGCAGTCATTTTTGGCATATGGATGTCAGAATACTGTAGTAGTAATTGATACAGTGAATATACAGGTAATTTAATTTTGATGCATTTAATTTAGATTATATTTGTCCATCTATATATATATATGTTAATTGGGCTGCAGAAAGGAGTTTGCTATTAACTGAAAGGAGACCCTTTGATTCCTCTTGGAGGCCTTAAAGGAACTGAGCAGGGCAAATTCCTAATGTCCACTCTATACGTTCTTGTCGTTGCAGCTGTTATTACTATGTGATTATTCATATAGTACACGAACATGGATGGGCTGCTCACCAACACACATTAGCCAGCATGGTGAGTTTATTGGCTTTTTACCTCTGAATTTAAGATCAAGAAACACCATGGTCTTTCTTCTCAGTGCCTGATAAGGCAGAATGAATGTTTGTGTAAATGATAAATATTTTTCCAATACATATATACAATTATGACAGACAAAAATAAAGAATGGCCCTTATTCCCAGGAGGCTGTAAAGTCACTAACCAAGGCAGCGGTTGGTGGCCGAAGGCGGAGGGTGCTAAGAATCCCCTGATTGTGGACCTAGGCTGCCATTTGATGACTTTTTATTTAGGTACTTACAACTGCAGATCACTTTCAAGTGAAGGAAGATTGCAAGAATTAGAAGAAGAATTGTCTTATATTAAATGGGACATTATTGGACTTTGTGAAGTTAGAAGAAAAGGTGAAGAAACAATTGATTTAAAAAGTGGACATATACTCTATTATAAAGGCACACATATTGGAAATAGAAGTGGAGTAGGATTCATTATAAATAAAAAGTGGAAGAACAATATTGTGGAGATTGATGGTGTATCGGACAGAGTTGCAAGATTAGTTATACAACTTAATAGCAGATACCAAATGCAGATAATTCAGGTTTATGCCCCAACAAGTTCTCATAGTGATGAAGTAGTAGAAGATTTTTATATGGATGTACAAAAGGCTTTTGATCAGAGTAAACAACATTTTAAAATTGTTATGGGAGACTTTAATGCTAGAATTGGTAGACAAATGAAAGATGAAATTGCTGTAGGTAATTTTGGTTATGGTAATAGAAATGAGAGAGGACATAGACTTGTGGAGTTTGCAGAAAAAGAAAAACTTTATATTATGAATTCATTTTTTGAGAAAAATGTTAAAAGGAAATGGACATGGAAGCATCCAAATGAAGGTACAGCAGAATTGGATTATATTTTGACTAACAGGAAATACATATTTCAAGATTGTAATGTTCTTAATAAATTTAACACAGGAAGTGATCATCGATTAGTAAGGTGTAAGTTATGTGTTAATGTAAAACTAGAGAGACAAAAATTATTAAAAAAAACAATATTTACAGTTGATATTCCTAATCTTCAGAAACATTCTAATGAATTTAAATTAGAACTTACAAATAGGTTTCGAGTGTTAGGAGATTTTGAACATGATTCAGATTTGAATGAAATTAATATGAAAATAACTGATACACTTTTAAAAACTGCAACAAAGATAGCTGGTAGAAAAAAGCAGCAATTGACTAATAAAATTTCTACTGAGACTAGAGAATTTATGAAGAAAAGAAGGAATATGAAGATATACAAAAATGATGTATTAAAAAGAATTGAATATCTCGAATTTTGTAAAATGGTACGGAAAAGAGTTGAAAATGATATAAGAAAGTATAACTGTGAAATAGCAAGGAAAGCTGTAGAAGAAAATAAAAGTCTCAAGAATGTTAAACAACATTTTGGTATTGGTAGGAAATTTATATCTGCAATAAGAAAAAAAGATGGAATTATTACTAAAAAGAGAGATGACATCAGAAGATTTTATCAAGAATTATATAGTAATAAAGAACAAGTACCTCCTATATCTATTACATCTTCCGAATTGGCCAGAATTTTAAATGAAGAAGTGAGACATGCAATTAAATGTATGAAGAAAGGAAAGGCTCCAGGAAATGATGGAATTATAATTGATATATTAAAAGAAGGAGGTGAAGAAATAGAAACAATTTTAGCAAAGTTATATACCAAATGTCTAAATGATAAAGATGTACCGGAAGATTGAAAGAATGCAGTAATAATATTAATATTTAAAAAAGGTGATAAAGAAGATATTAGAAATTACAGACCTATCAGCCTTTTATCAGTTTTATATAAAATTTTTACCAAGATAATTACAACTCGTCTACAGAGAACTTTGGATTTCCACCAACCAAGAGAACAAGCTGGATTTAAAAGTGGTTTTAGTACAATAGATCATATCCAGGTATTGAGAGAAGTCATAGAAAGGACAAATGAGTATGAGTTGTCATTATGTTTTGGATTTGTAGATTATGAAAAGGCATTCGATTCTATACACATTTCTTCAGTGATTAAAGCATTGGATCATCAAGGTATAGATCCAGGATATTGTCTTATTTTAAAGAATATTTATAAAAATGCAACAGCAACAATTAGATTACATAATGATACTGGAAAAATCAACATTGAGAAAGGTGTAAGGCAAGGTGACTCCATATGTCCAAAACTTTTTACAGCAGTGCTGCAAGAAGTATTTTGTGGATTAAAATGGGAAACTAAAGGAATGAAAGTAAATGGAGAGTATTTAAGTCATTTAGATTTTGAAGATGATGTAGTTGTTTTTGCAAATAATGCTTCAGAGCTGCAGGAAATGTTGCAGGAGTTAGCAGATGAAAGTAGAAAAGTAGGACTAAAGATAAATGTTAAAAAGACTAAAGTAATGTTTAATCGATTTGCTCAAAATATGAAAATAAAGATTGATTATGAAGAATTAGAAGAAGTTAACAGTTACAAATACCTAGGTCAGATTATTAATACAGATGGAAACATAATGGAGGAAATTAATCATAGAATTAAACTTGGTTGGAGTGCTTTTGGTAGAAATAACTTGATACTAAAAGGAAATATGCCTATGTGTTTGAAAAGAATGGTTTTTAACAAATGTGTTTTACCAGTTCTTACTTATGGATCTGAGACTTGGACACTTAATATAAGAGCAATACAGAGACTTCAGACCACTCAAAGGAGTATGGAGAGATGTATGTTGGGAGTAACAAGAAGAGATCGAAAACGAAATGTATGGGTAAGACAACAAGCAGGTGTTACTGACCTTATTGAAAAAATTAAAAGATTGAAATGGAGTTGGGCTGGACATATTGCTAAAAGAAATGATAATAGATGGACAATTGAAATTTTAAACTGGATTCCAAAAGATTGTAAAAGACCCAGAAAGAGACCACATGTGAGATGGATGGATGAAATAAGCAAATGTGCAGGGCTGTTGTGGAAAAGAGAAGCTAAAGATCGGAGAAGGTGGATTAAACTTGGAGAGACCTTCATCCTGCAGTGGATTGATAATGGTTGATGATGATGATGTTAATTGAAAGGCAACCCTTTGATTCACATTGAGGGCTTAAAGGAATTGATGAGGCAAATTATTTATCCTTACCCCATACTTTCTTGTCATTGCAGCCATTATTACCATGTGATTATTCATATAATGAATGAACATGAACTTTCATTAATATGTATCAGCCAATTTTGGTGAATTTAATGGTTTTTACTTCTGAATTTAAGACTAAGAAACACCATAGTTAATATATTCAGATGCTTGATATGTCTTAACTGAACAACAATTGAATATTTTGAAGATAGGATCTTTTATTCAATCTTAATAAACAAAATTAAATTAAGCCCTTATATCTTGGAAACTGTAATGTCGTAAACCAAGGCAGCAGTTAGCAATCTAAAGGGAGAGAATACTAATAATATATGGGTATACATATCTAAATTACTATTTGATAATATTTTATTTAGTAACCTACAATTGTAGATTACTTTCAAGTGAAACAATTATGCATGCATTAGAAAAATAACCATTTTAAAATATTAACAGAGTGTGATGATGACTCAGTCTCAGTGAAGTAAGAGGATAACAGATGTTTTACAAAGAACTGCTGCACAGTTAACTTTAGAAAAAAACCCCAATTAATTGTAAATTTTCAAATGGGTCACAACAATATATAATAAAAAAGTGAATCATATAACTGGAATTCTAGAAATAGATTAATGTTCGTATAAATAAATATAACTGGATAAACAAGAAAAGCTATAGAAGACAGCAGAATTCTCAAAAGTATAATACATTATCTTGGTATTGAAAGAAAAATTATTTTAGCAATAAGAATAAAAGATGACATTTTTACTAAAAGAGGAATGACATTATGAAATGTGTGGAAGAGTTCTACAAAGAACTACTATATGGTAATAAAAGACAAGAAAATAAAATAGCTCCTACAATTACAATATTTTTTGAAATATTGAGTATTTTAATTGAAGAAGTGAGATATACAATCATTAATAGAATAATGAATAATGAAAAAGTTCCAAGAATTTATGGAATTATTATTGATATCTTAAAAGAAGCAGGTGAACATTTTGAGAAATTGTTGGCAAAGCTGTATACCAAATGTGTATATGATAAAGATGGACCAGATGTGTGAATGAATTTAGTAATGTCATTATTATTTAAGAAAGATGAAAAAAAAGTTATTAGAAATTGTAAACCTATCAGTCTTCTCTATGCAAGATCTTTACTAAAATTATTACAAAATCATTAAGAAAACTTTGGAATCATATGAATTCATGGTAGATCACATATAAGTATGAAGAAAAAATATAGAAAAGATTAATGACTATGAGTTGTCATTATGCTTTGGGTTTGTAGATTATGAAAAGGCATTTAATTCTATAAGCATTTCCATAGTGATTAAAGCTTTGAAACATCAAAATATAGATCAAGGATAATGTGAAATTTTGAAGAGTATTTATGAAAAAGCATCTACAGAGATTAGATTACATAGTGACTAAAAAAAATTAACATTGATATGAATGTACATTCAGCTGATTTTCTATCTCCAGAATTTTTATCCATGTATGTGGAAAATATTTTGTGGATTAAAATGTGAATATAAGGGAATAAAAATAAATGAATGTTATTTAATTGATCTAGATCAGGAGTCAGCAAACTGCGGCTCTCGAACCTAATGAAGTTTTTATTTCCCAATTTCTTGACCCTTTTTATCATGATAAACTTTATTATCACTCTTTTAATTTGTAAATAAATATTTTGATGACTCTAGGAGAGAGAAAATGTGTATGACAATGTGAATATTTAAATATTAGAAATTTATGAATAAATAAAATTGTCAAAATAATTTTTTGTTTTTATATATTTTTGGGAGAATTTTTATTTTCATTAGGATATATGCAGATTCTATTATGCTCCATTACTAAAATAAATGTTCAAGTATATCAACAGCTTTTCAGAAATTTGTATTTTTCCAGAAAGTAATTTTCACTTAACCGGGGGGGGGGGGGTAAACAAAACGACTCTTCATGTTCAAAAAGTTTGCCAACCCCTGTTCTAGACTTTGCTGATAATATAATTTTTCAAATAATGATTTAGAACAGGAATGGCTCGATAGACATGTGCGGCTCAGGATGGCTATGAATGTTGTCCAATGCAAAATCGTAAACTTATTAAAAACATGAGATTTTTTGGGGGACTACATGTCGCAGTGTGATTAAAATAAATGTACATATATGTACTTAAATACAATGTCAAATATCTAACTAGTTTTATTTCCCCCTTTTATTTTTATAATATAAAAAAGCATCAATGATGTTTTATTACTTAGATATGTACATTTTTTATATTAATGATCACAAACTTGGAATCTGCTCAATGATTTTAAAAGATTGTTCAAATAGGTATCTGCAATATGATTATTATTTAAGGACTTTTTTGTTTATCTGTGGCGGTGTATATCATAAAAATTATGCATGGACTTCCACTTTCGGTAATGTGTGTGTATTTAATGTGTGGTACAAAATAACTCTTCTTTCCCTAATGTGACTCAGGTGCCAAAAGGTTGGACATCCCTGCTTTAGAGTTTCAGGAAATATTACAGTAACTGAAAATAACAATAAAGATACATTTTTAAAAGGTTAAACTTTAATAGTTTTTCATAAAAGGAAGAAATAAAAATTAATAATTATGATCTAAAAGTTAATTACAAATATCTTGATCAGATTATTAATATTGATGGAAATATAATGGATAAAATTGAAATAGAATTAAACTTGGATGGTGTTCTTTCGGTAGAAATAAGCTAATATTCAAAAGAAATATAAGTATGTATTTGAAAAAAAAGCTTTTTAACATATATTTTAATAGTTTTTATATACAAATCTTCAGGACTTAGATACTTAACAAGTGTGGAGAAATGTTTGTTGGAATTGCAAGGAGAAATCAAAAGTGAAATATATTGGTGAGAGTACAAATATGTATTAGAGACATCATTGAAAGAATTAGAGGCTGAAATAGAGCTGTAATTGTAACTATTGTAAGAAAAAATTTATAGTAAATGGATAGTTGGAATTCCGAGAGATTTAAAAGACTTAGGAGACCATATATGAGTTGGATGGATAAAATAAGGAAGTTCACTTAATTGATGTGGAAAAGAGAAATTATGGGTTAAGGGATTGAATTAAATTTGGAGAGGTAATGGATGAAAATGATGATTTAATAATTATTATATTAAAATAATGTCTACTTATTGATACATTTTATTGATAAATTGACTAGAAGACTATTAAAATAGGTAAATGCTAGTAATATTTTAAAGATATCTTTTGAATGAAACATACAAAAATGTATTATTCTGTAAATTTTACTTAGTAATTCTGTCTATAATTTGAAATATTAATATTTGTTTTATATATATATCATTATTATTGTTAGTCTTTATTGATTTATTCTTTGTAGATATTTTAAAATCTTTTGATAATCCAGCATATTGAGTTGCTGATGTATGGCCATCTTTTCAAGCAACAGATTCTACCCGCCTTTTTGGATTCTTAATTTTTTCAATGATATCAATGTTGCTTGTTTGTTTTTGATCTCTTCTTATTAATCTTAACACACATTTTTTCATACTCCACTATGTAGTCTATAGTTTCAATATTGCTTTATTAATTGCCAAATTTTTATTAAATATCAAATTTTAGTCTTGTAAGTAAATATTGAGACAATCCATTTTTGTTAAACATCTTTTTTTCCCTCAAAGACAGAGACATATTTTCATTTAATATTAAATTATTATATGGAATGGAATTTCTCTTTGTCTAATTTTACCCAATACATATTAATAATTTAATCGCAATATTTATAATTGTGAACTTTTTCTACTTCATGATTGTCAATCTTAATTTTCTTATTCTGTTTTAAAAATTAATTGAACATTATTTTAGTACTATTTAGTACTTCCTTTGAGTCGTTTTGCTTTCATCTGATAGCTTCTGTAAATTTTGTAAAACATAATTTGCGAGAACTCTCATATTTATCAGAATGAAAGCTTTTATAACATTTTCTTAAACATTATTTGTGAAAAACATTGACATCATCTAAAAAATTCATGTTTTAAGTAATTAGTATTTATTTTTACTTCATCTTCTTTTTAATTTGATTAGCAAAATTCTTTGCATAAAACTTTGGTAAAAAGTCTTAGGCAAATAGAATCTGTTGAACTCCAATTAATGTTAATTTTCTTAGTGTCACCATGTAGTCTAATTTCTGATATTGCATTTGTTTTTTTTTAGAATTTGACACTTTTCTGAATCCATGTCATGGAAATCCAAAGATTTAATCACATCAGAAATGTTTGTAGAGTCTAATGCATTTTCATTATTTACAAATCCAAAATAAAATGGCAACTTATAAACTATATAAATAATAAAAGGCATATATATATAATAATAATCATAAATCCATTAATGAAAGATATATATGTAATAATTAGTAATAATGATGAAACAAAGATCTAAATACATGTATACTTAAAATTAATAAAATACAATCAAACTACAATGATCCATTTTGACAGAACAAAAATGCTGCTACATTAGATTGAAAGCTTCTTGTAGTTTGGGATGTATGCTGTTAATTTATGTACATATTTATGTATTATGTTTAGAAATTTGCCTATTATAAATAAATAAAAAATGAACATGAATTAGATTTTATTCATTATTAGAATGCAATAATAATGCAAAATATGCATATGAGACAATATGTATAAGTATAAATAGTGTTTATTTAACAATTTTCAATTAATAAAAATGAAATTCACTAAATAATTATAAAAATTATGAAAAATAAATCTACTACTCTTACAATTATAATCACTGCGATGAATAATTACATTAAAGTATTTTATATTTTTTTAATATAAATATTATATCTATCTGACATTTTGAAACATCAAGAGAGAATTGTATTTCCTTTTATTACCATGTGTTTAAACTTATTAACTTAGATATATTCCACTTTTGGTTAAGGAATAGTATTAATATGTGCAATTGTCAAATGTGAAATGATTAGAAGTTTAGCTGTTTCAATTGTTTCTAATATAAACTCTTTCCAAAACCCATTCTATATGTATTTGAAGAAAGCCAATTACCAATAGGATGATGATATGGAGGAAAAAAAAAGGTTCTCCTCTTTATTAAATATATTTTGTCACTTTAACTGAAATCTAGAGAAATGGCATTATTTAAAATCTTGTATCTTTAAATTTCTATATAGTTTCAGTGCAGTAATAAACATTCTACCATAATTAAATTCATCAGTTTCTTTAAAAATTAGCAAGCTTTAAAATTTTAAATAATGATTAAGTTGAATATATGTTTGAATAAGTTGTAATTATTAACATTTTTATTAAAATATATATTTAAATTTGTATTATTATTGACATTTTTGATTTGTTTGATTGTGTTAATGTGATAAATGTTTATTTAGCATATACTTTAATAATGATGCTTAGTATTTTTATTTGGACAGTGAAGCCATAATTTCTACTACATTTTGTTTCAATCCCCTCTTGCATACATCATGTATCATATATAATAGTTCATATTTTGTTGATAAATTTTGATTAAATAGAGTATGTATGTTTATTGAACTGCAAATATATAGTATTTTCAACATACCTATTTAGAAATTAAAATTATAGTATAAACAATATTTAAAAAATAGTATTGTAATTATTAATTAATAATAAATTGAGGGTACACATGTTTATGTATTTTACTGAATATGTGTTCATTCATTAAAAAAATAAAAAAACTTATTGTCAGAAAGTATTTTTATTTTTTAAATAAAATGAATAGCAAAATCTCCGACTTTCATCATAAATATGTTCTGGGCAATAGCCTTTTATTCATTGACTTTTTTTTTTTTGTAACAAATTTCAACAGATTATATCTACTCCAATTAGTTTGATGTTTTTAAGTCCATATTGATGTTTAGATTTTTTAAAACTTTTAGCATTACGTTTGGAAATCATTTTATTACACAAAATACTGTGCATCAAATTCAGAAAGAATAATATAGGAAGAATAAATTGTAAATTTTTTTTATTAATAAACATGATCATACACTGCTGCTGTCCAAGTTGGAAACAGAGCTGCTCTTGTATTGCAAAATTTATTTATTTTAATGTTTTTTTTTTAAAAAAAGTTGATTACATACAGCCACTCCAAGACAAAAAAAAAAAAAGAGGCAGCTGCCATGTTGTAAAATGTATTAAATTAACAAATTTTAATATTTTTCTCATTTTTTAAATTTACATTTCATTTGTTATCTACATTTTTTTTGGATAGCTTATAATTGAAGTAGTATATAGTTTCACTATGTAATATTTTATTTAATGGGGAAAAAGTGAAAAGTTGATTTTATGATTATTAATATTAAATTTATTTTTTAAAATTTGTTTATTTTTTTAGTAATATTGAGATATGTAATGTTGATATTTCAAAATTTGATTTCACCTATAAAGAAAGAAATGAGAAAAATTTCAGTTTGAAGGAATTTCTTATTGCAGAAATTTGTAATGGTCAGACTAGCATATTCATAATTTTACATTTTCTCTATTTATTTATATATATCACATGACTTTAAGTCTCAGGAAATAAACTAATACATATATATTTAAAACAATATTTTATTCAGAATTTTTTTTTTTTTGTTCTCTCAGCTCAGAAAAGTATTTTATTGCATCTCACGTTGAAGTAAAATAAACTGCCATTGCAATTTATGTTTGTTTTATTAAATATTTTGATTCACTTAATTATAAATAATTAAAGGAATTGTTAATAAAAAAAATGTTGATTTATCAAAATTACGGTCAATTTAACAACTGACAATCAATTTAGTATTCTCAGTTTCAAATTCTTCATCTAATTGCTGAGGATTTAGAAAAATACAATCCTTATTAAAGATTGCATTAATTTTACTTTTATTTATATTGTTTTATATAAAGATTATATATTAATCTTTATATAAGACAATATAAATGAAAGTAAAAATTAATGCAATCTTTAATAAGGATGAAATTAATCATAGAATTAAACTTGGTTGAAGTGCTTTTGGTAGAAATAACTTGATACTAAAAGGAAATATGCCTATGGTTTTTAACAAATGTGTTTTACCAGTTCTTACTTATGGATCTGAGACTTGGACACTTAATAGAAGAGCAATATAGAGACTTCAGACCACTCAAAGAAGTATGGAGAGATGCATGTTGGGAGTAACAAGAAGTGATCGAAAGTGCAATGTATGGGTAAGAGAACAAACGGGTGTTATTGACCTCATTGAAAAAATTAAAAGTTTGAAGTGGAATTGGGTTGGATATATTGCTAGAAGAGATGATAATAGATGGACAATTGAAATCTTAAACTGGATTCCAAGAAATTGTAAAAGACCCAGAAAGAGACCACATGTGAGATGAATGAAATAAGAACATGTGCAGCGATGATGTGGAGAAGAGAAGCTAAAGATCGGAGATGGATTGAACTTGGAGAGACCTTCATCCTGCAATGGATTGATAATGTGATGATATAAAGATTAAGCAGAATTATTTTTTCTAACTTTCACAATTATAGTACTAATTGATGCTTCAAATAAAATTTTGATTCTATTTAAATCTAATCAAGAGAAAAGCTTCAGGATAAATTTTAATTTGTTCTGACAATAAAGATATTGAGTTGTGAAATATTATTTTAAAAATATTTCATATAAATGTGAAATTGCATTCATTATGCTAGTATTTATATAAGATTGATCAAATAATTGAATAATAGTAATGTGTTATCAATTGTCTAATTTCTAATTTATTTGTTCTTAATAGGTACTATAATCCAATTATCTACCTGTTTTTTTTTTTCATTGTATAAAGGTTGAATGTAGCTTTGTGTATTTTTTAATCCACAGTAGAAGTTGTTTTAATATTATATATAATAAATTTTTAATTGAATAATCTTTTAATTTAATTATTAAAGATTTCTTTTTATTATTATTATTTTAATAATATAGAGAGTTAATATATTTTCTCTCTTAATATATTTAATATGCTAATATTTTAAATATTAATTTACTACAGTTTCTGTTATTATTTTTGATTGTAAAATATTTTTATTTTGTTTAATTTTATATAGGTTTTAGTAACATTAGAAAAACATAAAGCTAGTGTAGTTAAAGTAAGTATTATTTACATTAAAGTATTAATTTTATAGTAATATTATTATGATTTCTTTTTTAGACATTAAAATTAATTGCAAAATTAATTTGGATATTTTAAAAGTGTGAAATTGTAATGATTACAAGCAATTGTAAACTATTAATAACTATATATTGTTAGTCATACCCAGATATTTGATGAATTTTTCTTCAAGAAGATATTTATTTATTCTACTATTAGCAGTATTAGATTGTAGATTATGAAAAATATAAAATAACAGAAATATAAGGCTGATGCTGTGAATTAATAAATGGTGGAGAAAAGAAAGAGAGAGAAAAAAAATCGAAAACTATAAAAGTATGCACAAAAAGATTGCCGATGAACTGTAAAGGAAAACATATAAGTTTGTGAGATTATCTGAGAGATATAAAGAGATAAAAGAAGTTCAAAGAAAAAGTAGATTAAACATTGCAGAAAAAACTATTAACTATTGGAATCAAAAATGGCAAAGTTGGAAGTTGGGATGAAAAGATGGGAATAATTTCTTTGATGGAATTAACTTTGATATTGTATAAAATAGTTATTAAGATTGTAGTTGAGATTATATATGGTGAAGCATTGAGGATCAGGATTTGATTACATTTGAATTCCTTAAGCTACAGGAAAAGGGTTTGAGAGAATTTGTTAATGTTTACACTGTAATTTATGATTCACGAAAGTAAACTAATGAAATTTATGGGTTTTTTTTCTGCTAAATCATTATTATTATTTTTTACATAGTCTCTTTTCTGGAAGAATATATTTTGTTTTAATTGATGAACAGTTCAAATATATGGCAGAGGTCAAAAAATATAGCTGTGAGGATTATTACTATAAAAATGTTTAGAAAGAAAAAAGTTAGTATTTGTTTAGTTGCTAGTTAGCAGAGTTATTTATTTTTCAAAAAAGAGCATAGATAAAAAGACAAATTTAAGGAATTTATATATGAAAGTAAAAAGGTTTGTATGTAGTAAATGATTTTATATAGAAAGACAGACATAGATAAAAGTGTAAGACAGAATATTATTTCCTGCTTTGTTTAATATTCATTCTGATGAAATGTTGAATGCATTATAGCAGAAGAAGAAGAATTCATTGTATTACATTTGTTTATTGTATGGCAGTGCATGCTAATAATGAGGTGAATTTAAGAAAATAGTAAACAATTGATGTTGATATGAAAATAAATATTAGTTAAAGTTTTGAAGATAAGTTGAAAGAATAAAAACTTAATGGCAGTTATTGAGGAGGTCACTGTTTTAAATATTTATGATGTTGATAGCAAAAATAAATGTAGTGATAGAGGAAGTAGAATGAAAATTGTGATTGCTAAACACTTATTAAAAGAAAGGCTATTTAGAAAATGATAAAGTTGGTGTTAATAAAAATACATTTTCTAAATATTTTGTAGCTTTGAATATTTAATAAAAGTATGAAAAAAAGATTATAAGATTAAGGTTTGAAGAAAATCAAAAAGAAAATAAGTAAGTTGAAGAATATGGGCAAAAAAAAAAATGAAAATTTAATTAAGGGTTGTTAAAGAATATGATGGAAGAAATTGTAGGGTAGTGGAAATGGGAAGGAGAGAAGAAAATTCTAGATCTCAAGAGTACTTATAAGTACTTTAAGAATAAAATAAAAGAAGTATTTGAAGAAAATGATTTTAGAACATGTATAGAACTTTCCATAAGACAGATAATCGAAGCTGATAAATTCTAAGTTCATATTAATATGACATATATAACTATGGCATTTTGTTATAAAAATCATTGTTTAATGTTTTATAGGAAACTACACTAAGATTAGGAATGTTACTAAATAAACCACAGCCTTTGATAAAGGTCATAAGTACTATTCTGTTAGATCATGTCAGCCACTTGATGGCATTGATGCTATGCAAAAACACAGAAATAGAACATTACTGGGCCACTGGCATAAAAATTATTTTAAATATCTTTATATATTAATGTATGTTAGCGTATCTACAAAATCAACAAGTTTGTTTATTTGTTATTTAATTGATGATGTGGAATAATATATGTATATAAATGAGAAGAAGTTGGATGATAGAAATTAAAATAAGTTCAAAATTTTTTCTTCAAATTTTACTCTCACCCTGCTATGTAAGGCGGAACTCATTTGTAAATAAATTAGACAAGTTATATTTATTATATATGTATACTTAATCAAATCAGATATGTATTAATTAATTACACATTAGAAGGCCAATAGTTACATTTATGTCTACTAATTTAATCTTTGGAATAGAGAGGTACCGTGCGATCTTTTTCATAGATTTAGTTATTCAATAAGAGTCAGATCTATGTGCATAAATAGTTCAACGATGATAGCCATTAATAATTACTCATACTAAGAATAAAATGATGGTATAATACCCGCATCTAAATTAATTAAATGTCTTTAAGGAAAAAGGGTTTTTTATTCATTTCATAATGGATTTTTTTTTTTTTGTAGCATAGTAACATATGGGATGGTATACCTATATATTAATGTTAATAAGGTTGTTTGACTGTATCTGCAATACTGTGTAGTACTTGGTATCGTGTGTGTCTATGTTCTTTTATTGCTTTCCAAAATACTTCATCGGCCAATCCTTAAATACTGGAGATGCCTGGAGTGAACTCCTCCTAAATGAGCAAACCAAAAAAATGGATATAAGCTACTGAAGCATGCTTCATTCCTGAACCTGGCTCACACTAAGGCTTTCAAAACGAACAGGATTCTGGAGCCATTGAAGCAGGTCTTCTTTCAAAGAAAACACTTTCGCTGACAGGAACAGGACTTGCATCTGAACTGCGAGATGGTTTTGGACATCTCCAGTCTCATTGTTTTACCACACACACATCTCTTGGCATGTAGGAGTATGTTGTTGCCTGTAAAACCATGCACCGCGCCAGCTTCTGTGGACAGCAGTTGGCACAATTTGAACGGCTCAGTTTTGCAGTCAGCCATTTTATTTGTCACAGATGTGTTTTTGCGCAAACGTGAGCTGGTCGAAATCTTGCTTGGTCATACCCTTTCCGAATTTTTTGAAGGTTCCACATCGATTAGGGAAGCATGGTGATGAGTTTACAATTGTTAGGAGGTAATAGTAGGTCAGATGACTTGTAAGCTAAATTACTTTGACATGTATATTTGAAGAATTGTGGCAGGCTGAAATCCAGACACCCTCAGACCATACTGTAGTGAACTTTGAACTGTGAGCATTGGGATAAAGTGCATAACACGAAGAAGCAGGCCGGCCACCAGAACAGCATGAAAAAGGGCCTCTTTCTCTGCTTTCGCATAGAAATAAGGCCGGCGGCCATGTAAACGTCATATTTATCTCTTTTTGCATATAAATAATACCATCAAATGGCTGACACGAGCTAATAGAACAGTATCAGGTCATATTTTATTCTTGTTTTTAATTATTATTTTTTTATTATGATATGCTATTTTTGTAAAATTTATTTTCAGAATTTGAAATGAAAATTTTATTTTAAATTAGGTGAAATGGGCTCATGAAAACTATCATCATGATTTGACTAATCCTTACAGCTTGAAATTAGCATCAGCAGATAGTCTAGGAAATATTGTAATATGGAATGTCACCCAGGCTTGCCCTAAAACTATATTTTCAGATGGAAATAGAGCAATTCAAGGTTGGAAAATTATACAGATTATTAAAGCGTTTTTTTTTTTTTGCTTAAATAAAAAATTAGATTATCAAACATTTAAACTTTGATTTTTAATATACTTGTGTACAGACATATGTAAAATATTTTTTGCTTACAAATATTGTGTACAATCAAGAGAATAATTTATGAAAATAACATTTTTCCAATTAAAGAAATATATATATATATTGTGCCCTTATCTATAGGTCATAATAGGGTAGAATGGTCAATTGCTAAAAAATTTTAAATTTTAAAATACGTTTGTGTAATATATTGATAATTGTATGATCGATTAGATTTTATAGTACAATTTAAGGCTGAAAATTACCTGGTATATAAAAGTGTAATGAATTATTTTAAAGAAACAGTTAAATAAAGCTTAATTATATCCTTGCTTATGGTTGTAAAAGCTGGCCATATAAAATAATACAGCTATAAATAGTTAAAAGTATATTAACAATCCAATTGTAATGTTTTAAAACTAATAAATTAAATAAACGCTATATGCAATATTATAATTATAATTAATATTCAAATTTAATCTAATATATTTTTAAATAAACTTTGGGATGGTGAGAATTATATTTAGTTCTACATTTTAAATTATTTTCCAAATTTTTATAAAATATATCAGTTTTGGTAATTTAAACCGAGACGTAAATTAAAAATCAAATCATCTGATAAAGTTAGTAATCATGTGACTGTATATTATATACCTTCACACACACGCTTGTTAGAATATAATAATAAAGTTTGTGAATTATGGAACTAAATGTAATTGCTGTCTATCGTTGAAATGAATGTTGAAATATTAAATAGTTATTTTAAATGTTTAAATGATGTAATATTTAAGTAGTGTTTAAAAGTTGAATACAGTTAATAAAAAAATTAAATATTTTATTTAAATAAAAACAAGATAGATTAAATACTAATATTAAAATAGATATTAAATGTTATTTTAATAATTGTTTTAAAGTTTAAATAATTTTGATAAAACTATAATTGAGTTTAAAAATACTATTTTAAGTAATATTTTAAATCATTACGTCATAAATGTCTTATTTGAAAAATTTAGTCTGTTATAAAACTAAAAATGTGTAAATTTGTTCGCGCTAAAAAAGTCATTAACCAATCAACGGAGGTATTTTAGCAGACAAAATATAAGAACTAGACGGAGCGGGAGAAAAGTAATGTGTAAGTGAAGGAGGGAGTAACATATTTTTAGCTGTATAAAATCGTAAGCTAGAAAAGTAATATAATTTTAAAATTTTGTATTTGTTTTAAAAGTTTTTTTTAAATATAATATTTTGAACTGCCTTTACATGGAGGGCTAATTTTTAAAAGTTTTCTTACCAGTAATTTTATTCAAGTTTGGCCAAAACCTTACAGTAAAATGGAAATACTACAGAAAACAGTATATAGAAGTTATGATAAAGGAAAAATATTTGTAAAGTGCCTTGATACAGCTTTATTTATGCTCAACCAGAAACTTATTATTGTAACTCAGAGGAATATAATTTGGACGCTATACGGAAAACTTGAAAGAGAAGTTATTTGCCGTCAGGAAAAATTATGACGCACAAATTTTATAAGGCTACTCTGAAGTTCTTTTATTCTTCTCTATGGAAAAATTAAGATACGTATATCATAAAGAAAAATTATATAAAAGTTATAACAGAGAAAGAATGTTTGTCTTTTTAAAGGAAACATTACAAAGTATATAGTTACCAGAACTTTAAAAGAAAGGAAAAATTACCGAATAATGATAGGAAAGAGTCATTATTTTTTTTAAAAAAGGAAAGAAAAAACTTTATCTAAGAAGAATTAAAATATTATAAAGTGTTCATTATAAAAACGCTTAATAAAGATAGAGATTAGGAAAATGGGAATTTAAATTACTTAATGAAAATGGATCCATGGAGACAGAAAATTTTACTGAATACTTAAATAAAAGTACCTAGAAGATGCATCGTAAAAGTCGTGCGGGAAAATATTAGTAGAAAATATTAGAAGAGAATATGTAGACGTTTTTTTTTTCTTTACGGGATTAATTGATATCATAATTAATAATTGTATTAAATATTATAAAAACCAAGGATTATCATTCATGAATATTTATTGAACGAAATAATATTTGTTTTGCCTTAAAATTTAACAAGCAGGGAGAAGAACATTAAGTGACTGAAGAAGAAATAATAAACATTTTTTTTAGCTTTAATATGAACGGTTTTCAAGAAAATTTGATGAAGAAGTACAGTAAATATAGTTTGGAATATTTTTTACTAATTTATTTTAAAATATAAAATGTTATGTGAGATTAGGGAAAACATATAAACATAAATTTAGTAATATTAAAAATTAAATATAATAGCTTGATAAAATTATAGAAAAAGTGTTTAAAATAAAGTGTATGGATGTGAATCTTATATCTACAAGGATCAAATGGATGGTGAAGCCTACGGAACGCGATCGAGGAGATAAAGGTCGTTTGGTAATTTTAATAGTTGTTTATAATGCATAATGTATTTTTTTTAGATCATCTATTGACCTAAGAATGAAGTGTGAAAGTTTAAATTATATGTACACATTTTATATAACATTTTTAACATATTATGAGATAGGAGTAATTCGGAATATGCATGCAATAATTTATTTAAAGTATATTAATAATATAATTTAACAGAACAATTGTGTGATTCTTTTGAACTTTCATGTGATAAAGTATTCAGATATTTAAATAGTTTGTATATGATTAAATATACGGAAGAAAGCAGTAAAAAGATTTTCTTATAGAACAGTGGAATAGTTTTAAAATAAATGAATTTTATTATTGTTAGTAATGCAGATATGTATTTGTCGATGTACAGTATAGAAAAAATCTTGAGAAATAAGATCGGATAGTGACTTGGAAGTACTAGTGGAGAGGAAACCAAGATGATGTTTTTTTTTTAAGAAATAGGAAAAATAAAGGATTTGGATCATATTTAGTTTTGTGTGATTTCAGTATAGTTAACTAAGCCCTATGACTGAACACATATAGTTTGGACAGTGTTTTTGCATATTTTTAAACTTTGGATGTTATAATAAAGCTGAAGAAATAGCTTTAACATCGCTCCTATAATAGAGGTTGGTAGACAGGTAAAGGTCACTCCTCTATAGTATCTTTTAATTCACTGTGCCATGATTGTCAAGATATATGACGAGTAATATTCTAGTTGTATTTTGATCCTATGCATCTATCTTCGCTATCCTTATTTTGTGAATCTGCATCGGTCAGAAAGATATTTTCAAAGAAATAATGAGTAAAATAGAACTGAAGATATGTTATCGTTTATGTAAGAATAGTTTATTTGCTGGAATGTATAGAATTGTGTAACTTTAAAATTGAAAGTCCAAAATATCATAAAGAGAGAAAGAATCATATAATACATTGTAAAGTTAATTCAGAAATGAATATAAGATTTTGAAAAGAAATCTAAACCAAGTATTTTAAAAGTGATAATAAAATTTGAATGAATTTTTTTTTAATAATATTTAGAAAATAAGTATTGCATATTTATTAAGAAAATAGTCCAATAATGTACAATAAACATATACTTGTGCATGGTATATTATATCATCCGAAGTAAGGCTTGAATGAGAATATTAGGATTAATAAACATCGGATAATGAACAATAAAAACCTAATACCGAATGTAGACCAATGTTTTGACTTAGTAAGATTCCATACAACCAATATAAAACTAAAATTTGTTATTTTATAGAATTTTACTACGAATGTAAATTTTGTAAAAATATAATTTTAATAATATTAGGGATGCAAAGTGTTTGTGATAATCATATAAGAAATGCATTTTGTAATAAGCTAACCATAATAATAAATCAAGTAATAATGCTGTATTTTCTTAAGTGTTTAAAAAGTAAGATTTAACTAGGAAAAGTAAATAATATTTTGATTTCATTTTAAAAAAACTAATAAATTAAGTTGAGATATGAAAGCAAGGGATATCCAATGTATAGTGTAAAAATATTGTTAATTTATTTATGTTGTTAATAAACTTTGTTTTAAATTTGTTCTAAAGTTTTTGTGTCCGAGTTGTTATTTCTCCACATGGATGCATGAAATCACGATACATTTATAATTGAAACAGACATATAGATTTTGCACAGAAGGTAAACATAAAAGTGTTATAATAATTTTGAGAATTTATTGGTATGTTAAAATTAAAAGATCATAATTTTATATTATTTATTGGTCATAAGTCGGTTGCCACAATATTACATTAAATTATATGCTAATGTTGCCACACGTATTCTGTTGTCAGATTATTAAATACTACCACGTACGTATTTATTTATTTCATTTTAGGAAGAAATAAGATTATATTATATTTATTATTGTTATTATTATTTTTATTATTGTTAGTTGCTGTGTAGTAGATTATGACATAAAATTCCCTTTTTATATTTTACTACCGTAATTTTAAATCAGTTAGAATACAATTTCTGAACCTGAGATTTTATTTTATTTTACTTCATTTTATTTAATTGAGCTAGATTCTTGTTATAAAGAAGATTAAGATATGATTATTATTTTAATCGTAGTGCATAGAGCTTAGAAAGTCGTAAGAATACTATGAGTTAGTTATTTGGTATAGTAAAAAAAAGAGGGGATAGTGTTCTTATGCCATTGAGGTAGTATCGTGTGGATAATGTCTCAATGTAGTCTATCTCGTTCCCCGTATTGTCACTCCATGTCTCATGAAAATAGTAAATATTTGGTAATTCATTTTAAAATTGAATCGAATTTATATTTTAAAATTAGAGCTAGTAATCATTTTAATTAATGCTGAATATTTCATTTATTTATTTGTTAACTGAGCTAGAACCCGTAATATTCGTAAATAAACAGTATATTTTTGGGGTGAGAACGCGCGGGGGGAGGTTAGAATATATTGTAACGATAAGAAAAGTAGAGCTGCTTTAACCTAACCCAGAGATATAGGTAGAGAGGATTCGAACCTCGCCTACTCCTCCAGATTACTACCAAGCTGCTTACTCCCCAAACCTCCAAAGGGGAATTTTAAGACATAATAATCAGGTTTAAATATCTAATGATACAGACAATGAATACAGTGGTAATACTTGTGAATGATTATTTACATTAACAAAACAATTTGAGGGATAGATAAAAGTGTTACAAGTTATTTCTCTTGCAACAGTATACATAGATATATATTAGCAAGATTCAAAAATTTGCTTAAACAATCGAGTTATAACTAAAAAAAAAACCAATTTTACATCGAGCCAATAACTGGGTACTTTCTCTTTGACAGACGTAGACAGTGAAATATAACTCGAGGGTGAAATTCCGAAGTATAAACAACTGGTTAACTAGTTAAATAGAATTGAGGCCATTTTTAAGTACAATCCTACTTTAACTCTTAAAACTAATAAGGAATCCCCAATGGACATTTCTCAGGTTTACTCAGTAATATTTCGATCACATAAAAGGCAAGGTTTTAATATATAATGAAAAATAAACTATCGTAGTCCTTAGTGATTCAATTTGTGAGTTTAGAAAGTGAGTCTCTGGGCACGATAGCTTCATTCAAGGCTAACTTGAGGCTGGATAGCAGTCCGGCTGTAAAACTTAGAGAAAAAGGAGCTCATTCACTGTAGTGTGCATGAAGCTCAGGAACAATATAATTACTTAAGTCCAGTAGTAATATTTGAAGATTTTGGGATCCAATTTATCACCAATGGCAATCCCGGAGAGGTGTTAGCTCATGAAACAATGATGACAGGAGCAAGGCATAAATGCCGAGACATTCACGAATCATTGAGTATCACAATATAATACTAAAAGGTCAAACAACGGTTAAACTTTAATTACGAACATATATGTATGAAATAATATGACTTCAAAAGTTTAGGAGACTGAGAAAATATCCGTTATTAAAATAAATATTACTTTACCCTTTTAAACTAATATTAAATATACGAAAGATAGGCATATTAATTAATATTAATCATTACTTAACTAGTTTGCCCACAGAGTTATTAAATATTTAAGACTTTAACCTATATACAGTTGTACTGTACCCTGTTTTATATTTAACAAAAATTACGAATGTTTTAAGCTATATACATTCTATACAAACAGATGTATATATATATTAATAAAACCCAGGTTGACTTAAATAGTGTATAAAAAATAAGGCAGGTTGGATCTTTCTTTCAAAATACAAAATAACATATTTAACAGGTATAATCACATTTATTTTATTGCTAATGATAAATTGAACAAGATATTAAATTATTTTCAAAAAAGAATGGTTGCGCTATCTGCGTATCTTTCTTTTAAACATAATACACAAATAAGATAAATATGGTGGGAGGGTGATAAATGGGGGAGACCTTTTATTTAAAGAAGTTTCATGATAAATTTTAAATATCTAGTTTTCAATATAGCGGGTTGATTATCAAAAAAATCAAATTAAATTATTTCTCCACTCCAGCCCCTCCTTTATAGATTATACATATATATTTCAAGATACAAGAAAGAAATTGTTTCATTTCTCTCTTGATAAAAGAAATTAAATATAAAATTCAAGTGAGTATCATGGCGAGCGATTAAAAATGACAATTTACATATAATCTACAAACATTAAGAATCGCCATTATACTTAAACGAAAAAAATATAAGTTGATGAAAATATTAAAATATCAGATTATATAATTTAAAGCTATATACATATACAATTTTAAAATCTAAGTAAAGTAAATTCAATGTACAAATGAAACGAAAGTGAAAAGGTAAATGAAAGTTCAAGTTACCGGTAACTAAAAGTGTGTAGCGATATATATAGCAGGGTGACACAATCAGGTAAGGACGGTCCATTGTAAATGTGTTTTTCTACGTCTCCATCTTTAGGCTATGTTGGGTAGTAGTTATTCACTAATAGGTAGCAGGCATCAGTCAGGCAATTCTTTAAGCTCTCCACCTGGCTACATTGTTTCGACTCTGGCCCAAGGACGGATGGCAGAATGGAGACAAAGTGACCTACTCACACATTTTTACAGCATGGTACATTTTAGATTTCATATATATATATATATATTAGATGAAAGGATGACTTTTTCCAAGTATGGTGTGGCAGGAGATGGGTTCATGAAGTACAGCAAAATCTGTTCAGTCAAAGCTTCCTTCAGCTAAGTTGTTCAGCGTCAGATTTTCTTCAGTAAGAACGGGCCAGCTTCAGCAAGTATAAGAGAGAGAACAAAAGGAAAGTTCCGTATTTATGCCCTTTTTAATTGCCTTTTTACATTTCAATACCTATTGTTTCGTTTTCCCCTGTTATCTTACATTTTAATTAATTTTTTATTTAATGGATTCTCTAAATTAAATTCCTTTCTTAATAGGTTCTATATCTTAGGAATTTATATTTATCTTTCAATACAATCTTTTCTGTTTATGCTTTAAAATTATAATTTTGTCAAAATGTATTTTAATAAAATAACAATTTAAACTTTCTATTTTTTATTATTATTTTTTTTAAACAATTTTAGTTTATGACTCACTTTCTGCTATTTAATATTTTATCCGTTCATCATCATTTAGTGTAATATATATTGACTGTGGTTGGACTTAGAGTCTTTAGCTAGACCACAGTGAATGGTAAAGCCTGCATATATATATATAACTGTATATATATGTCTTTTATATATGAAAGTTATTTAACACAAATTTATGAAACAAATATATGATCAGTTAAGGCTAAGAATGTGATAAATCAGAACTGAATAGAAAACCAAGTTTAAAAATATAAAATTTTTATTTTATTAAGAAATTCTCAGATTGAAGGAATGGTATTTTAAGTGATTGAAGAACAAGTTAGTTTCAGTATCTTCAAATGCAACTATACAAATTAAAAATAAAATTATAGAGATATCAATAATGTTAGTTTACACATTTTTTTTTTGTAGTGAATATAAGACCGTGTAAATGATAGAACTAGAAAAATAGAAAAGAATAAAAATCTTACATCACATCTCAGAATATTATTGTCATTCACGTTAGTTAAACATTTGATGATTTATTATAGTTATGCTTAATAATAGTAAAAATATATTTGTTTTAGTTGGTAATCTTCCTATTTCTCAAATATCTAATGATTAACTCATTTTAATTGAATAATTAAATAAATACTTTACAATAAAAGCAACAAAGATGTGCAGAACAAGATTGAATGTCAATTAGAAAGAGGGGGAAAATACAGCAAAGAAATTTCTAAAAAAAGAAATTAAATAACAAACATAAGATTTTAGTAGCTTCACAAGCAGAACATTAGTGGTGCTGCTATCATTTTAAAGTCATCAAAAAATTTTGGAATTACATTAAAAGGAGAAATTTAGGGGCGAGAGAGATAGTATTACTGGATGAGGAGAGAATAGAGTGTAGCTCTAGAGAAGAATTAGAGAGAATATTGAATAGTTATGTAATGGATATAGAAAAGATGTTAGATGTGAATGACAGAGGGATTGAAAATATGAAAGCATATAGTAATGGGAATATTAGGTTTACAGAAAATGAACTGAATGAGGAAGGGAAGAAATTGAGAAGTGGTAAGGCAAGAGGTTTAGATGGATGGGCAGCAGAGATGGTAATGAATTTAAGGCGTAGGGCAAAAGTAAAGTTATTATCATGTTTTAATAAGATGGTGGCTGGAAGAGTTGCAAAATGGATGGAAGAAAATAAGGTAGTGGGGGAAATGCAAGGAGGTTTTAGGTCAGATAGGCATATAGGAGATAGTTTATTTGTAGTTACACAACTTATGGATATAAGTAGGAATTCAGGTAGACAGTTATATATGAGTTTTATAGTTATAGAGAAGGCATATGATAGACTAAATAGAAATAGATTATGAATAAGTTTAGCAAATCTGGGAATGGATGAAGCTTTAGTGGATGTTATTAAGAAATTATATGAAAATAATTACTATACATATCAATTAGGGGATATAGAATCAGTTAAAGTTAAAAATGGATGGGACTAAGGCAAGGATGCCCTATGTCACCTATTTTGTTTTTGTTATATTTGAGTGAAATGGAGAGAGCAATAGAAAGACTAGAAAGAGAGATAGAGATACTGTTAATAGGTGGCAAAGGAGTATATACATTGTCGGGTCTTTTTTTTTGCGGATGATGTCTTTTTGTGTGCAGAAAGAAGAGAAGATATGGAAGTTATGCTGAGGACATGTGCAAGGGTGGGTAAAGATATGGGGATTAAATTGAGTGAAGAAAAATAAAATATAATGATGGTGATAACTGGGGAAAGAGAAGACAAAGATTTCTTATTGGGGGATATAAAGTTAAGTGTGGTGAATAGATATAGTCATTTGGGAATCAACTCGATTAATCAGAAAAATTGCTTGGATGAATGGGAGAAAAAATTGATAAATGAAGCAAAGAAAAGAAAGAGATTGATAAAGAAATTAACAGTATTTTCATATAATAAATATGATATAACTAAAATTGCATGGAAGGGAGTGGCAGTAGCAGGGTTAACATATGGCAATGATGCGTTATGTGTTAGTAAAGAGTATTAGATTACTTAGAAAAAGTACAAAGGGAAGTAGAAAGAGATGCATTAGATGCAGAGGTGTGGACAGCAAAGGAGGCAATTCAAGAAGAAATGGGATGGTCAAGTTTTTATATGAGGGATGAAAAAAGCAAATTGAAAATGTTCGTTAGATTGCAGTTTATGGATAATAAAAGTATAGCCAAAATAGTATTTAGTTGGGTTACAAGTAAAGGGCAGACAACAAGATCGGTGAGAAAGGTAATGCGGTATGCAGAAGATTTGGAGAAAGAATTTGTCAGTGTACTTGTACAAAAGGTGGCATGATCGTGTTAGGAGGATTGTTGAATGTTATAGTGGTAAGGAGTGGGATAGAAGAATAGATGCATTAATAAAGAATAGGGAGTTGGAGAGATGGAGAACTAGTATGGAGAGTAAAACGAGTTTAAATATATACAGAAGTAAACGGGACATTGGGTGTGAGTTAATTTATGATAATGGTAATGAAAGTAGTTTATTGTTTAGCAACAACGGAATATACACATAAATGGAAAAATATGGGTGATTTAGTCTGCAAGTTGTGTAAGGAAGGCATAGAAAATATTAGGCATCTGTTACTCCAATGTAAATGCTTGGAAGCAGAAAGGGTACAAATAATGAAGTTATGGAAGATTAAATATGAACCAAGTGATTATACAGAAAGTGAGTTATTGGTTTTTATGCTAGGTTTGGGAAAAGATAAGGGGGAGTTAGATATGAAGGTCATGGAGTTGACACAGATTATGTTGTGGAAATGGATGGAGCAGATTATGGGAAAATTTAGGGTGGAGAATGGGAATGGAAGGTAAAGTGGCTAATAGGTTTCTCTGGGCATAGTTGCTGAGAGATTCCTGACTCCGTATAAGGAGAAGTCACAGTGTATCACATCACATCATCAATTTTAGTTCTGAATGCAGTAATGCAAAAACATGTTGTCATTATTATAATAATTAGACAATGATTTATTGGAAACATTTCTTATAGTCAGACGAATTCTATCCAAAGGAATTTTATTAACCAGACTGACTTCTTACTATTGTTCATTACTCTTCAAAAATGCATTATAACTGTAGATCACAGTGTTTGAACATTTGATTTTTGAAGATGATATATATAGTGGCCTTCCAAATAACCTATTTAAATATTTTATACTTTGGTTAGCCATTTTCCGGCAATGAATGAGAAGCCAATATATTCCACTAACTCCATTAGATATGACTATTGTTTGAGAACTGATTTAATGTTTATCTAACAACAATATCACATGACTTTCTCATGCTTTCAAGAGCAATTATCTTTACCATATTCTGAAATAATTAATGGGTATTAAATGATTATAATACTATAAATTTTCCATCTCTGGACTTGATTCTGGATTTTGTATTTATTATTAAGGACTAAAATACTAAACTGGAATTAATGCACTTATGCATTAAGCAAGTAGTTTTTACTTCTTTGTACTAGTCAAATTAATATCAGAAAAATTAAAAAAAAATCCTAAAGTTTTGAACCCAAGATAATTTTGCTTGTATAGTTACATAGCTTTGACAGCTTATTAATAATATCTATATACATTATTTTAAAAAGCATAGTTTCATGATAATTTTGTATGTTCCTATTCTTTAGCTAAGAAGGCTACAAGAACAATGTCACATGGCTTTTTATGGAGTCAATTTAGTCTAGGTTCAAAATTGTAGTTTTTTTTTTTTAAATTTCCAAGATATTAACTTGACTAATATAAAGGCATAAAAGATGACTGTTGGATGCTTAAGTGCATTTGTAGTTTCCATTGATGAAGATAAAAACTAGAAAATGGTCTAAAGATGGGGATTTTATAGCACTAAAATCATCCGGTATACATTGATTATTATTAGTCTAGAGTAAGATAAAGATAACTGCTCTTGTATTTATCGCAACCATAATTAAATGCTATGTAATTTTATCTCATATAAAATTAAATCAGATCTTGAAACAAATGATGATTCAATGTCAAATTGTATTGTTTATAATATTCTTAATTAAAATACAATTGAATTGGATTGAGCTTTATATAATGATATATGAAATCTAAATTATAACTTTTTTTTTATTATCTATAATTGTTGCATTTTTGTACATGTACATTTTTTTTTTTTTGTTAGTTTTTTTTTAAATTATGTTTTCTGTTTTTAATACTTGTTTAATAAATTATAAACAAAATAATCATTTTTTCAGAGATGGAATGGTTGAATAGTTCAGATACTAATCATGAGCTTTTGGTCGCTTTACATCCACCATATTCTCTTATTCTATGGAATACAGAATCAGGTTCTAAACTTTGGAAGAAAACTTATACTGAAAGTCTTCTTAGTTTTGCATTTGATCCATTTGATTATACAAATTTAGCATGTGAGTTTCATTTGTCAATATTTTAATTTTGTTAAAAATTGATTTTTTATTTTATTATTGGAAGTAAAAGGTTTTTTTTTATAATATCTTTTTTAATAAACTAAAGATCAGCTTTTCAAGCTAATTCACTTGCGCTTTATGAATCTTAATAATAAATGAATACTTTCACTTCCAACACAAGATAAAGTCTTTGCGAAAGAATATAATGAATCCATCTATTCTTTCAACCCAAATGCTTAAGTATGGGCAAATCTTAAGCACTGGAAATGAAAGCGTGAAGATAAACCAATCACTTTAAATTACTTTTTACTATGTCTGAATGAATGACGCCAGCAAAATTTTCTAGAATTTACGATACGTCATTCTTAAATGAAACTAAACATATGTAAATGAGACATTTATTTTATATAGCGCAATGTTTATGAATTGTAATAGACTAATTTAAAGTTTAGTTTCATTTAAGAATAACGTATTGTAAATTCTAGAAAATTTCGCTGGTGTCATTCATTCAGACATAGTAAAAAGTAATTTAAAGTGATTAGTTTATCTTCACACTTTCATTTTCAGTGCTTAAGATTTGCCCATACTTAAGCGTTTGGGTTGAAAGAATAGGTGGATTAATTCTATTCTTTCGCAAAGACTTTATCGTGTGTTGGAAGTGAAAGTATTCATTTATTATTAAGATTCATAAAGTGCATGATGAAACTTTAAAACTAAATCAAGCATGTAAGAATTAAATATAAATAAGTATCTAAAAATATATAGATGAAATTATAAATTGTCCGATGTATTGCCTTGTAGTAGATAAATTGTTTTTCTATACAGGTAGAATTACATTTGTCGAAAATGATTGATGGGAAAATACAAGAGAACCATAATATTTATATTAACATTTATTTAAAAAAATAATGCCAATAATATTGTTTATTTATACATTCATGACTTTATAATTCATTATGTTCATCGCATGTTTCAACGGACTGATGATCTTAATTAGAGCTTATATTTGGAGTAGGGCATAAATTATAAGCATCTTGAAAAATTATGATAGGGCTTATTTTCTGGTTAGGTCTTATTTTTGGGAAACACAGTACATTAGTCAATTAGCTTGGACTAAAAATATTATTGTGTTTTTAATTTGAGCTCATAGCTTTATAGTTAACTAAAATGGCAAAAGGTTTGTGTTGGAGGAATACTTTAGATCCAAAGATCTAGGGCCTTGTTCTCAAATCCAAGGCTTCTCACTGATGAAAGCCATAAGTAGAAACTAATTTGGAGATATTGGATAAGCAGGCAATATTATAGAAATTAAGTGCACAACTTTTTAGCAGCTATTGATTACTATAGCTTGCATTAGGCATGTAAATTCTAAAAAAAGATGAGCACGTGATAAATTTTATATGATAAATACAAACACATTCATCCATTATAACCATAAGTCACTATTTTATCTTACATTTCTGTAATTTATTTTATTAACTATTGGTATTGCCAATTTCTAATGTCGAATGACACCAAACCAGTATAGTATTATTTCAAATTTTATATTACAGTTAAGTTTTTTTTTATTTATTTATCATATTTAGACAAAGTAATTAACTTATATAGTAATATATGATTACTAATTTTCACTTTTTTCTTTTAACAGTTCTTGCACAAGATTGCATTGTTTTTGTGGATGATTTTTCTGTAATGAAAGTACCCTCCAGTAATGGCCGCAAGTTTTATATTTCTAGTCCTGGCAGTGGTACGTTAGACAATAAAACTAAAAGTACAATTAAAAAAAAGATGAGATTATTAGTTAGTCCAGAAATTAAACAAAGGTAACTATTTTTTTCATTAACGATAATAATTAATTTTTATTGAATTCATTGTTATTAGTACAAAAATAAAATCTAGATGTGATTAACATATCATCACTATAAATGATTATATTTAAATGTATATTATGTTCATAGGCTTGTTATTCATTTATAATAAGGGCTATATTTTTTTTATTGATATATCTAGATAAAATTAAGAAAGTTTTAATGAATAATTTTGTATGTAATAAATAATCATAAAGGGCCACGTAACTATTGCATTTGATTGTTGAGATCATACCAGTTTCATTGTCATAATTATCACTAAAAATTTCCTACACTTTTTCACAAATCTTTTGGCAATTTTTATCTAAAAATCTTTTTTATATTATATATGTGTGGGTGTTTATTCATTTAATTTTTAAAATCTTTATTTTTTCATCTTATTTTCAATAGTTTTTTTTTCTTTCTGTTCTGATTGTAATTTTTGCTTCATTTTTGAATCCAAACTCCATATTTCATAAAGAAGTTAAAATTGATACTTTATTAAAAAGTTTTATTTTTAAAGTTAAGATTATATTTTTTAAAATATAATACCAAGCTTACCAATTATACTCCATGTTTTGTTTATTCTTCTCTTTATTTTAATAGTCTTAATTAACATTAGTTAGCGTATATAAACTTATCTTATTTCATTTATTAAACTGCCCACAGGCAATACACATTTATTCTCAAATTTATCACACTTAAAAAAAGATGGATATATTATTTAGGATATATATATAAAAGAATGAGAAATGTAAAGAAAAGTCAAAGACATTACTAATAAATAACTTAGAAAGTAAGAAGTGGAAAATGAGAAAATGAAAACATAAAGCAATTATTTTTTTAGGGATTAAAATTAGTACTAAAATGAAATATATTAGAAGAAAAAAGATTGAGTTAGTAAATTGGCACTATTTGTTTATAACAAACACAACAAAGAAGCTATACAAAATGAAATAGAATGGTTATCATTTTATAAGAAAAATGCTAAGAGTAAATTAAAAATGTTTGAATGATTGTAATTTATGCATGGGAATAGAATCTCTAAAATAATTTTTAATTGGATTAATTGAGAGAATGTCAGCCATCGATTAAGACAAATATTTAAATATACAAAAGAATTAGATGGTGAATGCATCTTAGTGTACCTTATACAAAAATTGGGACAAATATTTCAATAGACATAAAATGTTTTAGGGATTGAAATAGAAAGTTAAAAAATTTAATAAATAAGAAGAATGAGGCAAAAAATGTTATAGAAATCAAAAGTATATAATAAAAAATACTAATATAATATCAAAACAAGATTATATTGCAAATGAAAATATTTATTATAACAATAGAAGTGATTTTTATTATTTAAAGTAAGAGCAAGAAATCTAGATAACTTTTTAAAATTATCATAGGGTACTTGCTATAATTGATGAATGATTGAAAGATGAAAATGTTGTGGGTAAATTTGATTATGATGACAGAAATGGGATTGCACGCAAACTTGTGTAGTTCACGCACAAAGAAGAAAAACTGTATGTCATGAATTCTTTTTTTTTTTTTGAGAAAAATGCTAAAAAGAAATGGATATGGAAGCTTCCATTGAAAGTATAGCAGAATTGTATTATATTTTGACTATCAGAAACTATATATTTTAAGATTAATGTACACAGGAAGTGATGATTGGTTAATGAGGTGATAATGCAAATTGTTTTAAAATATTAACAGATTTTGAAGATGGTTCTGCCTTAATTGAAATCAATAAGAACATAACTGATGCTTTTTAAGGCCCACAAGAAAGATAAGTGATACAAAATATGAAAATTTTTAAATATGATCACTAAAAAAATTTGCAATATCTCTTTGTAAAATGATACAAAAAAGAATTAATAATGATATAATAAAATATAATTGTGAATGGACAAGGAAAGCTATGGAAGTGAAATAAAAGTCTCAAAAGTGTAAAAACCTTGGTATTGGAAGAAAATTTGTTTCTGTAATAAGAGGAAAAGATGGAACTATTATTAAAAAGAGAGATGATATCATGATATGTAAGGAAGAGTTCTACGAAAAAAATGTAACGAAGAATAAGAGAACAATTTATCCCCTGTAATTTCTACATCTTCTGAATTGCTAACTAATTTAAATGAAGAAATGAGATATGGAATTAAATCTATGAAGAAGGGAAAAACTCTAGGAAATATTAGAATTATTATTAACCTTTTAAAAGAAGCAGGTGAAGAAATAGTAGGCTTGTTATATACCATATCTAAATGATAAAGATATACTAGCGAATTGGAAGAATGAAATGGTAATGTTAATATTTAAGAAAAGTAATAAAAATATTTATTATAAATTACAGACTTATCAGTCTTCTATCAGTTTTATACAAAATCATTATCAAGATAATTACAAGTTGTCTATAGCAAACTTTGAATTCTAATCACCTAAAAGAACAAAGTGGATTTAAGCTCAGTGCACAGTAGTATTGGAAGAAACAAAATGAATTGCTATTATGCTTTGGATTTGTCGATTACGAAAAGGCATTTGATTCTATATTTTCATTGTGATTAAAACCTTGGGCTATCAAGATGTAGATCTGGGATATTATCCTATTCTGAAGAATATTTATCAGAATACAGCAGCAATAATTAGATTCCATGGGGGAAGATTAATTGTGAAAAGTGTCGGTGCTAGGGTGATTTCATATCTCCAAAACTTTTTGTAGCAGTTTTGCAATAAATATTTTGTGAATTAAAATGAGAAGCTAAGGGAGTAAAAGTAAATGGAGACTGTTTAAGTCATATAGATTTTGCAGATGATGTGGTTGTTTTTGCAAATAATGCTTTAGAGCTTCAGGAAATATTGCAATAATTATCAGATGAAAGTAAAAAAGTAATATTAAAGATAAATACTAAAAAAAGACTAAGTCATGTTCAGTGGATTTTCTTATAAGAAAATAAAATTGATAAACACAAATTAGAAGTTAAACAACTGTAAATATTTAAGCCATATTATTAATATAGATGGAATCATAATGAGTAAATTTAATTATAGAATGGAATGTTTTTGGTAGAAATATACTTAGTATTAAAAAATATGTCTATGCATTTGAAAAGAAGAATCTGATATTTGCACACTTAGCAGAAAAGTGATACAGAAAATTCAGAACATTCAATGAAGTATGGAGAGATATATATTAAAACGCAATACATAGGTAAGAGAACAGAAAGATATAGTTGAAACTTTTATATACATATATATTCCTGGTGACAATACACTTTTGTAGAATTTGCAAACATTTTAACAAAAAAATAGCAAAACATAAATTTTTAATTTCATATATAACAAAATTGCTTGCACTGACTAGCGGTACTCTTTGTAATTTAAAACCGAATGATTAATTGAAAACGTATTTAATCAAAGTTCGACATTTCAAAATATAAATGAAATAAATTCATCTCATTATACATTTAATTTTGTGCATCTTAAATAAATAAATATTGAAAGAATTAAGAAACTGAAATAGACCTGAAATGGAAATTGAATCCCAAAAGATTGTAAAATGGCTAAAAGGATATCACATATGAGGTGATGGATGGAATAATGATATTTGCTGATATGATGTGGAGAAAAGGAGACTCTATTGGAGAAAGTGGATTAAATTTGAAGAGATCTTCTCCTGCATTAGATTCATAATGGTTGAACACGATAATGATGAGTAGTAAAGTAGAAGAATGTAACAATTGTAAATGTCATGGTCAGATTATTAATTTAGATAAAAACATTGAAAGAAACTAATTAGAGAAATGAATTTGGATAGAGTGCTTTTAATAGAAATAATAAGATATTAAAAGGAAATATGTCTCTGTGTTGAAAAGTAAGATTTTTAATGAATGTGTTTACCAGTTTTTTGTGGATTTGATTTTGAACTTTTAATAGAAGAATTGTAGAGAGATTTCAAACTACTCAGAAAAATATAAAGAGATATATGTTGAAATTAACTAGGGGGGATTAAAAACAAAATATATGATTGAGAATACAGATAGACTTCACTGGCATCACTGAAAGTATGAAGAGGATAAAATGTAGCTAGGTTGATGTGTTGTCAGAAGAAATAATAATAGATTCACTGTTAAAATCTTAAAACATGATCACAAGATATTTTAAAGATGCAAAGAGAAATTACTTATGAATGGATAAGAAAGATTTTTGGAGGAATGTAGAAAAGAAAAACTGGTTCAATGAAACTGGATTAAATTTGGACAGAGCTTCATTATTGTTGATTAATTTTTATTCACTTGCAACAGCTTTTAAACATTATGTGCATTTGTATAAATATAGCAGCATCAGTACCTTTTTTTACTATATAAAATGTTATAATTTTATTTTTATTAAAACAATTTATACTTATTTAGTTGTATTTTTTTTTTTCCAGAACTGGGACCAATGACACTGAAATTACTCTTAGTGAGTGCCAACAATTAATGTATCACAAAGCCTGCCGGCACCATTTACTCTTAGTTTATTCTAGAGAAATATTAATTTTAGATCTTGAAATAAACCAGACTGTGGGAATTGTTACTATGGAACGCTCAGGATCTCTTTTTACTCAAATTATATCATGTAAGCAGCGGGATGTTCTCATGTGCTTGCATGAAAATGGAGGTATAACCGTTAGAGCACGTCGCAGAATGGGGTCTTCTCGTGTGATTTCACCCACAGAAACTCATCCAAACTATGGTTAATAAGATTAGTTTTTAAGATTTTAATAATTATGCCTAGTTACACCACACACATTTTTAATATATGTATATTTACTTCAGATTTTTTTTAATGGAAGCTTCATGTATATGGCTGAAAACTAACTGCACTTAAGAGATGTTGATTTGCTTTATTTCTTCACTGAGTAATATGAACATAATTTTTTCTATTCAAGCATATGATAATTCTATAAAATTAGAACAATAAAAATTATAGCTGACATTTCATTGTGATTTCAAAATGGTTTGAGAATGAGTAAATTTTAAGGAAAATCCATTGTTATTACTTTGAAATTTCTTTACATTTTTTATTATTAATATTTTAAATACAAGTATATTTTATATATCTGGAGACTAAATGCAATATAGGGGATTTGAATACAGACTTTCAAGCTCTCTTCAGCCATCGATTCTATCTCATACAACCGATACACATGACCACACACATGTGAAAAAAGATAAATGATCACCAATATTCAAATTTTGTGCTGATCCAGCACTCATTAATTTGTCCAGATCATCATCTCCCACACACATATATAATCAGTGCTCAATTTATATTAAGATTTTAAATCTAACACTTTAATGGGCAGGCTTCAATCTATTCCACCCTCCAATTCTTTAGCCATCCATGTCATTGAAAATCTGATGATGGAATGCTGAAGTTTCTTGTTAATGCTAATATTATTGTCATGCCCACGTTGACTTTAAGTCACTCTGATCCCTCATTCATATAGATGGCTGAAGAGTTGGAGGGTGGAATAGATTGAAGCCTGTTCATTAAAATGTGAAGATTTGCTATCTTAATATAAACTGAGCACTGATTATATATGTTTATGGGAGATGATAATCTGGACCAACTGACGAGCACTTGTTAGATATCATTTATCTTTTTTATATGTGTGTGGTCATTTGTATCAGTTGATGAGATAGAGTCAATGGCTGAAGAGAGCTTGAAAGTCTGTGTTCAAATCCTCTATATTTTTTATTATTCTATATTCATAGAATTACTGTTATCTATTTGAGTAGGAAAATTTCTATTATCTCAAAAATACATAATGGAGAAATATTGCTAAAGATTGCATTTTTTCATGGATTTAAATGCAATGTGCTATCATAGTCAAAATAATGTTTTAGAGTTTTCTGTTAAAAAATTGTCTGCAAGTATTCTTAATTACGAATAAATATCTTCATATGTATAGAAATTGAAAAAAGTATGATTTCTATACTATTAGCACTATATTTTTGATATTACAAATCATAAAAATGAAAATACATTTTTTTTTTTTACAAATTGAATTGGCAGGAAATTAATATTAGTTTTGTAAGCCTGTAAGAATAAATTTTGGATCTCTCTTAAAGAGGTTAGACAACTGATGCCTAATTTACTGAAGCATTAGTGTATAGAACTGCTGAGTTGTTTAAGATAGAAGAATCTAGAAAAACTACAGTCTGCAATAAAAGCTTATCAAGGAACACAAAACGATGAACGATTATTGCAAAGATCATTATACATCCAAGTATCTTTTTATTCACCAAAACAATTTATCATAAACTTCACAAGAAGAATATTTGCAGCCAGTCTGCTATTTTAAAACCACTGGTTTCTGATGTGAATTCTATGGTGCAGAATTAGTGATCTCTCAAGTATAAGATCTCAACAGTGGAGGAATTGAAGCATATTTTTTGAAATATATATTTACCTTTTTTTAACATTGGAAAGTTTTATATTGATGATCACTAAATGTAAAAGTTTCAGGCAATCTTCTTCCAACTGTGTAAAATGATTGTGGAAATATATTGATTTGAGTAGTTATATCACAATATTCATTTGTTCTAGTATTCACTGTGATGCACTTTGCTGGAACTTTTGGGCAACCAATTTTTGCTGTATGATAGAAACGTTTTACTGAATACTATCATTTGACATTAATTATTAAATAAATCATTTTTATCATAAGGATGTTTTATAAATAACATCTGATTTTAAAAATTATTTCTTTATTTGAAAATGTATTTGGTAATCATTATTATAAAATTCTTTTTCAAAATTTTGATAAGAACTAATATCATCAAAATTGGAAAAGAATAAAAATCTTTATGCTGTTCTTCCATAAAATAATAATCAGAAAATAATAATAAATTCTTTATAACAGCTATATAAATATAAATAATAATTTTACATAGAAGCACCTGGTTTTGTGCCCTTTTCAAATGTTAATAATCTATTTAACGTTAACGAATTATTTCAGACATAAAACCATTTAGTGTTCAGTAATGTAATTATACCAAGCAATAATAATATTAATCATTAAAATAAATCAAAACCCTCATATATAAATCCAGTAATTACAAAATAATTGACTATATCATAACAATACATTAAATTAAATATTACATGCATTTTTTACAATTACATATATATCATCTTATATAATTTTCTATTCATTTTTAATTAACCAATTGATAACCAAATTTATAGAAGTCTTGTAAATATTCATACAATTATTCATATTATTTTTGAATATAGTATGTTTCAAAAAAAAAGACAAATATCTGAAACATTATATTAAAAATAATTTGAATAATTGTATGGATATTTACTTCTATAAATTGGGTTAACAATTGGTTAATTAAAAATAAATAGAAAATTATATAAGATAATATATGTATATATAATTGTAAAAAATACATGTAATATTCATTTAATGTATTGTTATAATATAGTCAAATTATCTTATAATTACTGGATTTATATATGAGAGTTTTGATTTATTTTAATGATTTATATTGTTATTACTTGTTATTGAACACTAGATGGTTTAATGTCTGAAATAATTTGTAAACATTAAATATATTATTAACATTTGAATAGGGCACTAAATCAGGTGCAGAAAAAGGCTTTTTATGTTTAGAATTATTATTGATATTTATATAACTGTTATAAAGAATTTATTATTATTCTCTGATTATTATTATAAGAATTAATATATTAAATTGTAAATGAAGTTTTGTAAGATATTCATTTAATTTACTACATTTTTATTGACTGCGTGGTAATAATCAGTACACTTTCTCATAAGGACCTCTATTGTGATTAATAACTTCTTTAATCTTTGACTTAAAATTTTTGGTTTTTTTGCATAAACCATTTGAAAGAAAACCAAACAGAAAGGATTACTTTGAAAATTACTGTATGATACTGCAAAGCCCAATTCATCAATCTTTAAAGTCATTGTTGCTACCATTTGTAGGTATTTTATCCATAATAGAATGGAATTCCATCTTGTTGAAAGAAAGAAATTATTGTTATTTGCAACTAATGGCGAAAATTTATTTGGGAGGTATTTAAGATCATATTACATTAACTATATTATCAAAAAACAAAGAATCAATAATACTTAAAGAAAATTTTGTCCACAAAATCATAATTTCTCGCATACTGATTTTTTTAAAAATCATTACTTTGGATTAGAGTAAAAAATCATTTATAAATATTTTTTTTAGAAATCTAAAAATTGACTGTTGCTGCATAAAGAAGTTTCTGTTAAGTAAAAGAACTTTTGAAGCCTTAAAGACACCAACCAAATCAAGTTTTTATAATGCCCATTTCTTGCATTCTTGTCATTGCAGCTGTTATTAACATGAGAATGGAGAATTGCTCATCAATTTACATTAGTCAGTATGAAAAGTTGATTCACTTTTACATCTAAGTTTAAATCCAAGAAAATAAAGTCTTCTAAAACGCTTAATTATTTTTAAATGAGATAGATTAGGTTTTTTGAAATAGGTTGAATGTGTGAATATGTGTGATAATGTTCATTCTTTTATTATATTTCCATTTTTGACAGACAAAATAAATTATGGCCCTATATCCTGGAAGCTGTAAAATCATTAGTCAATATAGAGAATGCAATCATCAGATAATATTTCTAGGCTATAATTTTGTTTTTATTTAATTGCATACAACTGAAAGTTATTTTCAAATGAAGGAAATAATATAAATTGGAAGAAATTTAAAGACATAAGTAGTATGGGATTTATTGTAAATAAATAAAAAAAAAAGAATACCATAATGAGCAAATATGACAGATATCAAATGCAGATCATTTGGACTTGACTTAATTTTTCTCCCATAACAATTTTAATTGTCATAGGAGAGTTTAATGCTAGAATTGGAAAATAGTTAAACATTGAAAGTGCTGAGAATAAATTTGGATATGGAAACAGGAATAATATAGTTTGTTAAATTTGTGGATAAATAGAAATTGAATCTTATACTTTTTTTAAAAAAACAAAACAAAACAGAAATGAAGTTATAGCAGTGTTGAATTATATTTTGACTAATAGAAAGTATATATTTTAAGACTATAGTGTATTTAATAGATTCAGTACAAGAAGTGGTAATTGATTAGAGAGATTTAAAGTACATGTTAATATGAAGCTGAGATACGAAATCTGTTAATAAAGACAATATTTGCAGACTATATCTTTAATTTTTATAAATACTCCAAGGATTTGTGCTGTAACTTACAAATCATTTAAAAATATTAATAGGCTTAAATGAGTTCAGTAAGAAATGCTTTGAAATTCACTGGTAAATTTTCAACTAATGCAAGACAATGCTTGAAGAAAAGAAAATATTTAAAAATGATCCAAACTGAATACTATATTTGGAAATCTGTTAAATGATATGAAGTAGGCTATATGGAAATATAACCATGAAATGGGAAGGAAAGCTATAGAAAAAAACAAAACTGTCAAAATATAGAACATCATAATATTGGATTGAAAATTATTTCAGTAATAAATAAATAAAAAAAAGCATTATTAATAAAAAAGAGGGATGACATAATGAAATGTGTGAAGAGTTTTGAAAAGTAATTATATAATAATAAAGAATAAGAAAATAAAACAGCACTTACATTTACAATATCTTTTGAAATGAAAATAGTTTAAATGAAGAAATGAGACATGCAATTAAATTTATAACTAATGGAAAAACTTTTGAAATGAGGAAATCGTTTTAAATAGTTTAAAAGAAACAGATGAAGAAATGAGAAATATTCGGCAAACTATATACCAAATATCTAAATAATATAAATATACCTGATGATTGCAGAAATGTAGCAGTGATATTTAAGAAAGATAAACCAAGAAAATATTCTATAAATTCTGTAGAAGATCTTTACTAAGGACATTACAATTTGTCTATTAGAAAATTCAGATTCAAAACAATCAAATGAAAAGCAGGATTTAAATGTGATTATAGCACAATAGATTATATCCAGTTATTAAAAAAAGTTATAAAAAAGATTAATGAATCTGAATTACCATTTGACTTGAAGATTATGAAAAGATGTTTAATTGTAAAAGTATTTTAGTAGTGATTTTAGAACATCAGAATGTAGATTGAAAATAATTTTGGAATATTGATTTAAGTGCAATAACAGTAATTAGATTATATTGATATAGGGAATAAAAATAAATATAGATTACTTAAATTATCTAGAATTTACAGATAATGTGATTTTTCATAAATAATGCTTCATAGAGCATTATGAACTAAATAATAAAATAACAAAAATTATGTTTAATGGTTTCAGAAAAGAGAACAATAAGTATTGATAGAAAAAGTTAACAACTACAAATATCTTAATCAGATTTTTAAATACAAATTTGAAGTCATAATGAATGAAATTAATTTTGTTGTAATTAAAATTTAGATGAAGTGCTTTGTATTTGTTTCTATGTTTGAAAGGAAAGATTTTGATGAACCCGTTTACGGGTGTTTGCTTATAGATCTGAGATTTGAGAACTTGATAGACTACTCAGAAGGTATGGAGCGATGTGTGAATGAGATTAGCAAAACTGAGTCAAAAGAAAAATAGATAAGAAAACATGAAATAACTGTCATAATCTGGACAGATATATTAATAAAGAAATAGCAATAAATGGATAGTTAATATCTTAAATAAATTGGATATCTGGAGATTGTAAAAGACATAGAAAAAGATCAATATATTATGGATAGATGTAATGAAGTTTACTGGAATAATGTGGAAAAAGAAAATTCTAGGAATCAAAGAACTTAACTAAAGTTGAAGAGCCCTTCAATTTGTAATAGAGTGATAATAATTGAAAATGTTGAAAAATGGTGATGATGAATAGTATTTTATTACTTTGTTATAAGTTGTTTTTTTCCCCTCAGACTTTTGTTTTTGATGTTCAAATGAAACTAATCAATTTCAAAATCCACCAATTATAATAGGTATTACTATAAAAAAATATCACAAAAGCTTGAGGTGTAACAATAACATTAAATAAATGATCATCTAATAAATTCCCCATTACTATTCTGTGCGAATTATTAACCTTAATGAAGTTCTAGCTACAGCTAATGAAACCCCGCAAATAAAATATATTGTCCCAATATTCTTAAGACGTGACAAAAATATTCATTGCAATAAAGTCATTATTCCAATAGGAATATTATCGACGTAAAATTCAATTTTTCTTTACATATCCTACTCACAAACTTTCTATACTCCTAAAAACTATACTAATATACATCAACTGTACATAAAAGAAATCTCAACAACATTCTCATAGTAAAATAAAATATATAGTAAATAACTTGAATATAATCCTAAATATAATAGCAACAATTATTCATCCAACATGCCCAATTGATGAACATGTTAATAATTTAATGCTATTTGATTTGATCCACCAAATTAAGCATAATCCTAATAATTACTCTTAACATGAAAAGTAAACATAAATTTGATAAATATTTATAATAAATAACAAACCAAATTTCTGAACAGTTTAAAAAAATATTTACTCACTTTAAATTTTCCAAAGCATGGAAATCCAAAACTGGAAAGGTGCTGCACCAAATTTTTAATATCCTTGATCTTCAAAAAACTTACTAAATCATAATAAAAATATCTCACCATTAATAAAGTTACAGATCCAAAAACTTAAACAATAAAATATTTAATTGCTCTCTCAATACCCATTTCCAAACCAACTAAAATAAATATTCATGATTTTATATTTACCTGAATTATTAAACTAAAAATTAATAATAATATATAAAAAAAAATAAGGAAAATTCATAAGCGTTTGACACTAAATTTTTGACGTTTAAATTTTAGTTCATAATAAACTAACAAAACTTGAATTCATAATTCAAAAATATTTTAATAAGGTAATAGAATAAAATTAAAAGTATTCAAAACTTTAAACCAAGATCATATAATAAATGAAATATGTTTTAAAAGTTTGTTGCATAAAGAATTTGTCTTTTTTTTATCACATTTTATCATTTAAAAAGAGATATCAAGTTTTAATTAAAGATTCACTTTTTTTTATTATTATAAATTATTAAATATAATATGTATTATTTGTGTTTGTTAAAAGAATACAATGAAATAAAAAATAAGTAAAGAAGATAAAGTGTGAATTTAAGGTTATCAAAAACTATGTTTAATTTGACATGTTTAAATTTTATAAAATCAAACCATCATACCCTATGTATATAGTAATTATTTTAGAAAATTTATTTAGGATTTATCAGTTATAAATACACTGATGTACTGATGATACTAAATAACTAGATGATGATGATATATTCATTATAAGTTTTACTGATTAGTAATTAGCTCAGTAAAAATGATATATTTTGTATATGCATATCTTTCATATGTATAAAAGTTACTAATTGATTATAATTTACAATACAAACATTTTAAATAAAAAAACAATTTTTATTTTTTGCAAATTGTATAAATATATACCAGTTGATTTTCAAGAAATGTTTTCATTGCCTTCTGCCAAAGTCTCATATTCTTAGATATTATATATAATTATCATTTAAATATGATTTAACATGTATTTTCCTAATATATATGCATATATTGTTTATATAACATATATTTTCATTAAGTTAATTATCATCATATTCTGGATGTATTGTAAAACTATTTTTCATTTGTTATATACAACTTATGTTCATTAAACTACAATATTTTATAAAACTTTACAATATTTTTGCATTAATGATAACTATATTATTACTCAGAAATTAAAAATATTTTTTGATTTTACATTGTTATCTACAAAATACAAATCACTCAATCAATTTTATGTTTTCAAAGCTTATTTAAATTGTTATATATATATTGCATTATCCTCCATAATCCACTTTATATCATTCTACTGTAGAACTGTCTATAATAATAGTATAAATAATTAATGGATGCCAGATGATAGAGCCAATCATATCCCTTAACTAGTTTCTGTCTATTAGTCTCAGTCATTTTGATGATCTTTATTGATACTAATACACATTTTAAATATAAGTGCTAAATTGGTTATTACTTTGTTTTTTGTTATAAAATTATCTAATTTCTGACATTTGGAAATGAAAAGAAAAAAAATTTATTTAATATAATAGCAATTTATTAAATTTGAAATATGAATACTATATATATATAACGCATAAATACAAACTATCCTAGCAGTTAATATTATATACTAATTAGATTAACAACTCAAACGTGGTTTATTGAGCATGTAAAATACTCTCAATCCAAAGCACAAGATAGAGTCTTTGAAAAGATATCCTTTTTATCTATATTCATTTATAAAGGCCATTCTTAAACCTCTTGGAGTGAAGATCTTAAATTGATCACATTTCTTCTTTTAAAGCTATACTTTAACTATTGACATTTGCAAAAATTTTCAATTTTCTGCTTGTCAATATTAGATTAAATAATGGAATATGTAAATACAAACTTCCTAACAGTTAATATTATATACTAATTAGATTAACAATTCATTATATATATATGGATGGAATAAGGAAATGTGTTGGAATGATGTGGAGAAGGGAGGTTAGAGATCAAAAATGGATTGAACTTGGGAGACTGTCATCCTGCAGTGGATCGATAATGGTTGAGATGATGATGATAGTGATGTATAACTTAATTTTATTTTCAATTGAATGAACAATTGCTTCTGAGATATGATTGATTTTTTTTACTTTCTTGACCTAAATATTTTTGCATATATAATTATATAAATATACAAATCTTATATAACTAATTTAAATGTATTTTAGTTGTGTTCTTATTTTCATTTCTGTTTAGTGAAATTTTTTGGCTCTACTATTTAAGTTCATTGATCACTAAAGCATACAATAGATAGTTCTGGAGTATAATAATAGTGAAAATTATTGTTCTTAATGCAGATTTTGATTGTAAACTAGTGCGATACTTTATTTATATATACTATTGATTTAAATCACTAAAATATATATGATATTTTTAAGTAACTCATTTAAATATCTCAGATTTTTAGTTTGGAAACTATAAAAGAAATAACAGTAACTTCTGCTAATTTGTGAATTCAAATGTGTTGCTCATCTAATGAAAACCACGGTTATCTCTATAAATTTTAAAAGTTATTCAAATTTCAGCACAGATTAATGAAATCTTTATATTACAGATATTCCAAAATAGAGCATATTAAAGAAGCCAGTCAAAAGGATTTATAGAATTTATTTTATCTTAATAGAAATATATTTAGTTTTAATAATCTGCTAAGGTGGGCTTGCAAACAGTTATGCTGAATTGTTAACAGCAAGATGTTGTTATTTTACAAAATTTTCTAATACTACATGGTTGCTTTTTTATATGGTTTACAAACTCCTTTTAAACAGTCCACTGCAATATGAATTTCTTCTTCTAAGCCAGTATTGGAAATGTAGCTGTGTCAATTCAAAACTAATTTCATTGAATATAACGGGCTGTTGAATCTCTTTGCATATTCTCATACGTCAAGAGACTTTTAAATGATTGATAGAAAGCTCTATCATGCTAATCATAATAACTCCTTTGCAATATCATTGACTTTTATATAAACAAATATTGAGGTTTGTAGTGCCCATGCCATGTTGAATGCATTTCTGTGGAATGTATTTAAATGAATAATGTAAATTGGGATGCCCTACACCTGTGACTTATCAAAATCATTACAAACAATACTTTAAATATTAATATTATAAAGTTCATTAATTTTAGTTTCCTTCTTTTAATTTTTTGCTACTTGTTCACTGTGACTATTCTTATTATTATCTATATTAATAGATCTCTATATTAAATATGAAATTAATTGTTAAATTAAATTAATTTAATAGTTTTATCAAACTATTTGAATTATAGTTTTCTGTTATATTTTTCTATAACGGTTTTCAGAAATACTTTTTTTTTTCATATATACCATAGAGTATTACAAACAATAATATTCTACATTGTCATACTAAATATTTTATACATATCTACTAAAACGAATTATCGTTTCTAACACTACCTTCTGAGATAACACATTATAACAAAGATGGATCATTAACAAACCAATCCTGCTATCTAATCCTTCAAAAAGTGGCTATTTTTATTAATGACAAAAACTCTACCAAATGAAATTATATCTCAAGATCATATTTCTTATTTTATTTTTTCAAGCATAGCAAATGTAAGAGGATTCTTAACATGTGATATGTGTCATTATTTTCCAATAGGATTATCAAATAAGTTTTCAATTTCTATATCTGCCTTCAGAATAGATTTTGATTTCTTTACATATATTGGAGCAATGGATCTGAAGTACGATCCATGCTTCACAGCCTCCTATAAACTTAATTAGTATTGTAGGCCTGAATTAAGTTTATAGTCCAATATCAGCAGGGTTTTGCATTAAAGCTAAAATTAATTACATTTATATAATTTGTATTTGCATTTAACTATTTCATTTTAAATAAATTCCATTTCTAAGATTAGATTTCTGTTAATAAAAATTACTTGTTAAAACCTTTTAATCAAACATATATATACGTCAAGCGTATATATATATGAGTTAATGCAAAATTCTGCTGAAATAAAATGCTTATTTTGTTAAAAGAAATAAGAATGTATTTTTCTTTTTAAATCTTGTTAAAACATGGCGTATGATTTTATTTTGAGATAAGCCACCAACATTTTCTAAAGGAATGTATATTTTTAATTAATTAGCCCATTCAAGGCAAATTAAAGATGGCCTTCTCTTTCTTTTTTAATTAATAAAATTCAAAGTTTAAAGAAAGAAATTTAGAATAAAAAAGTAAAAGTTATTTTTAAAAAATGTTACCTTGAAACAAAGGAGCGTGGGGGTGGCTTATCAAGATCTAAGATCATATATAAAACAATAGAAGGTAGCTTACAAAAAAATGTATAAATAGGAGAGTGAACAAAAGACTGGGGATTCAGATTGTCCTTTTGGAAATGGTTATTCAGAGTTGCTTTTGCCATTAGAGATTGCATTCAGATTTTTCCTGTGCTTTGAACCTCCCAGATTTTACTTCTCGTTTCCATTTTGCTCAAAAAAGTTATTCAACTGTCGTCTTCAAAATGACGGAGAATTTTGAACATGCTACAAGCTAAAAGTCATATGAATTTGATGGATTCTACCATGCGAGACGGTTAGGTAAAGCTTTGCCTACTGCCGGGGTTCCTAATTACCATCAAAATGCCATAGTATCCACTCCATATTAATCTGAACTCTGTGCCGTGTCTGTAGGACTTTTCGTGAAAGCATGCTACATATTTCCACTTTCCTTGTCCGGACAAATACCTATCGATGGACAGATCAAACCACGAACAGGACCAAGGAATCAGGATGGTAATTGTATCTCTCCTCATGAACTATTTATTATGCTACCCTTTTTGTTCATACCTTTCTTAATTGCTTAATTGAATTACATTTCTGAATTGTGTTATTTATTTAATTATATTGTTATGTAACCATTTCTTTAGACTAGTCTTAGAGATATCTATATATATATATATATTGTGTGATCATCTATCTATATATATATATATTGTGTGATCATCTATCTATATATATTTAACTCTTTTTCCTTCGCTATTCTTCATTACTAACATGTATAAATATTTTGTATTCCATTGCGGTTAAGTTTAAAAGTTAATTTTTCATTAAAGTATCTTTCCAATTTCAATTGTGTTGTAAATTAAATACGAGTAAGTTTTCTTTTGTTTGCCCACTTGATCTCCTCGATAACGCCTCTTTTGTCCGCCATTAGCTTATTATGTATATCTGATTTAGCTATATACGTTTTAAATAATTTTAATCTGTTTTTAGCGCAAAGCAATTAGAAAATGCTTTGTGAAAGATTTTTTTATGGTGCTTTGTCGAGGAGATTCGAGTTGACAATTTTATTAAAATTGGGAAGAAAAGACTTAGACCGCAAAAATATTATATCGTTTAATCTGTTTTTATTGTCTAATTAGTTTTTTATTAATTTAGGGGAATAGCGGAGGCCATTAAAAAACATTCTTAATATTTTAAAGTCATTAATTAAACATATTATTTAACTATAAAAAGCTTGAGTTTCCTGATTTTATTATAATGCTTTATTTTACTTTTCCAATGATCCAGGCACGCAAAACACATTTTTCATAGTACTTTTATGCACATTTAACTATTTAGCTCAGTAGGTGTTCCCGTCCATGTCTCTACCGCTGATGCTAAGCTTGGCCGGATGAAAAATAATTTATGTATGGCTCAGATAATGTTGTTGGTTCGTAGTTAGCCTCGAGAATAGGCGAATAGGGCTGAGGTCATAGTATTCTTGATTTAATATCTCGCGTATGGGTGACCTCGAGGTACTTTCGCCTAGTATTCGAACTGGGTTAAACCAACTTACATCATCTGACTGTCACAATATATACATTTAAAATTTATATAATTATTAATTAAAATATTTAAAAATAAAAATAACAAATGTTCAACAATATATATTTAAGCAAATGTTACTATTTAAGAATAAATATATTTAAAAATACATAGTATTTTATACTGTACACACTAAATCTTCCAATTACTGCTATAAATCCAATTTTCTTTTATTGAGATTGATCCATATATTCATAAATTAAGAATTATTTTCACTTAATATAAGATTTCATAGATTTTATGATCAAATTCATAGTAGAACTCTTATTTCTCAGTGTTTTGGAATATTTTTCATTTTGCTTATTTTATAATCTGTTTATAAAATAATAAGATTGTACAATTTGAACAATTCTTTATACATTGCAATATTTAATGATTACTTGTATTACCATGTTTCTTGTGATGGAACAGATATACCACCAATGCTGAATAATATTCATATTTCACCATCATGAAGTCCATTTTTTCTATTTCTAATCAATTAACTTCAAGTTCTTTAACCAGAAGCTGTCATACCATGGGAAATTATATCTTTGTTTCAAAAATAATCCATTAAAGAAAAAAAGTTTCTAGTCCTATGTTACATGCAATTGATTATTTTAAGAACAAGACTTGGTAGGTCAGAATTCTGGCTAAATCAAAATTCGTTCAATTCTAGCATGTTGAGGCTAATCAAATTATTCACCATTTCAATGTCTCAAATTTCCCTAAGACTTTCTCTTCACAATAATTTTCAAATGTCTGAGGTGCTAACATTCTGGGTATGGCAAGAAGAGGCATCACTAGTGTTTGAGTTACCATAGTACTTTATATATTAACTGAGAGATTTTTTAAAAGTAAACTATGATCACCTATGTGTTGTCTCTATACTTTTCTTGCACATTCATTTTGTACATATTTAAGTAGCTGATCATCAATCAATTCTGTGAAATAGAATTTTCAAGAAGGTTATTAATTCTTTTCTGTTTCCTGAAAAATATTTATAATGAAACCATAACTGTCAGCATCAGAGGTTTTCAAAAAATTTTACTTTGTCCTTTTCCATTAATCTTGGAAGAAATATTAAAGAAGAATATCTTTAGCACTCAATTCATTTGGACTATTGCTTCACTTACTAAGAAATTCTGATTCAGAAAGTTTGCTGCATTTCCTACATAATAATGTATTATGCCATCTTTAAAAAATTAATAAGACATCATATAAATTTATTTTTGTCACATAATAACTTTTCACTTTGAACTTTCTTTAATACTAGTTAACTTATTAATGTTTATAATGCTTGCTTATTTTAATTGTTCAGTACCATAATATGATAGCATATTTATATATACACATATTATAGAATCAACTGGATCTCCAGACTCAAATTCAGATGTTTGGTATGATTTACGATGTCAGTCTGATCCTATGCGCATTACCAAACACAATCGTGTGTTTAGTATGGTTTGTTGCCCAGTTAAAGAAAGAAAAGTTGCTTTAGTGATGAGTGATGGACGAGTGCTTATATGGGAAATGAAAGCTGTTGATCAGGTAAAAATAATATAGTAATATTTATGAAATAGTATATCTTTTTTATATCTATATGTGTTTGTGCATATATTAAGACTCATTCAGATAATACTAAAGCATAATAAATATTAGTATGCATTAGTTATGTATAAAATAATGATCTAATTATTAAGAATATATAAAACAATCATAATATGAAGAAAGAATTATGAAGAAACCTTACGTTATGTTTTATCTCTATACATCTTATTGAATGATGCTGAGATCAAATAATTATGAAAATTTAAAATAATTTTTAGTTGTGAGATTAATTTGCTAGTGAGAGATGTTTGAATCCTTTTACATTGTGTCCATCTTAAAGCCTTTTGCTGGTATTGGAACTCTTTTGATTTAAAGCAAGAAAAAAAAGTGTTATGCTATTTTTGGCATTTTTTAATATGTCGAATAGTGATTTCTTTTTATATATGTATTTATTTGCACTTAAAATTAATAAATAGATAAAATGGTACTTACATATTAGTCCTGCAACATAGAGGAGATGGTATGCCTTTTCACATCCGTGATAAATGTGTAACCTTGCGATCATGTCAAATTAACCTTGCTGTTCCGATCTTATTCAATAATGTATTTTTTTTTGGATATGATTTTTAGTGCTGTCAATTGCATTTTAAAACTATTTTTACTTCATTTGTATTCATAGTTTTGATTCAATAATTTTTACTTTCATTTCTATTCGTAGTTTTGATTCAAATAATTTTTATTTGCTACTGAAATGAATGCTGTTTTATATTTTCAAGAAAATTTAAAATTGGAGGCTCTAACAAAATCGACAACAGCCTTTTCAAAAACAAGCTGAACGAAATATGGCCTATAAAAGTGCTGAATTATGAACAGCAGCAATTCTTATGCAAGCCATCTAGCAAAATGTAGAAGAGGGACTGGCGATTTATTCCAACAGTTGGAAAGCCTATAAAAGTATTGAATTACGATGTGCCGACGAGTGTTTTATCATTTTAGTTAATGATAGAACCACAAATACAATCACATGTTAAGTAAGTGTGCATTTTGTGAAAAAATAAAAATTTTACTTTTACTCTCGCTTTTGAAGAAAAAAATTATTCACTTAAAAATAAAGTAGAATTGGTAATTTGATTGTTTCATCGTGACAATTCCTGTTATATATTATATGATAAGTTTTATATGTGTATATTTTACATTTTTTTTGTAATATTTTATGATATATTCTGACTGTTGGAGGGCCTATAAAAGTGCTGAATTACTAATTGCCAGTTACGATCATTTTCATGTGAACCACCATTTGGTAAGTAAGTGTGCATTTTGGGAAAAATAAAAATTGTACTTTTAGTCTCCATTTTGGAAAAAAAAATTATCCACTTAAAATAAAGTAGAACTGGCAAATTGATTGTTTCATCTTGGCAATTCTGGTTATATACTACAGCAAGAACCATATGTGTATATTTTAGTTTTTTGATAATATTTTAGACTATTTTTGTTATTTAGTGATTGTTTTGTCTGTATTTTTGGATGAAATTCATATTTTTAGTTATATTGTTAGAAATTATTATTACATGTCATATTAATTCTATTATTTATTGTATGTATATGTGTGGGTATGTATTGTATCTCAGGTCACCCAGGAGTGAAGCTCCACCTGTGTCCAGGCACCATTTTCCATACAGATCAATTGTAATTTTCCAATTAAAAAATAAACATTGAGAGTTTCACAATTATGGATTAATATTAAAAAGTACATTTTTTTAATAATACTAAAAATAGTCATATTTTTAGTATTATTAAAAAAATATACTCTTTAATGTTAATTCATAATTGTGAAACTCATGATATTTATTTTTAAATTGGAAAACTACAATTGATCTGTACAGAAAATGGTGCCCGGATACAGGTGGAGCTTTGCTCCTGGGTGACCTGAGCTGCATACATACTCACACATATAGATACAAGCTACTAAGATAGTAACACAGAATACATTGTTTTTTTGGTAATATTTTCGAATATTTTTGTAATTGTTTTAGTATTAGACCTGCAGCACTTTTTTACATAGAATTCAGACTGCCGAAGGGCTGCAGGTCTAATACATAAGTACCGATAAAATATTCCAGATCAAGAATAGAAAACATTAATTAAACAAATATTGCAAAAATTAATACTTTATTTACATCACAATTGCAATTATTGTTAAAAATCCAATTTCTTTTAGTGGGAGGTTGATTCTATATCATATTTTTGCAATTGGTTTAGTCATCATTAATACTTTTCTAGCATTGTCATTTTTTATACAATTCAATGGTACAATTTTTTTTATTGTTTATACTACGTCCTGTTTAAGAAATTATCAAAAAATCTTGAACTAAGAAAACAATCTTGAACATAATAAAACAAAAGAAAAAATAAAAAAAGGTCAGAAACTTTTAATCTTAATCATTTTTTAAGAAAAAGGTCACAATACTATATAAATTTTTAAACATTAAAAATATTGAATTATATAAAAATATTAAAGTTAGAAAAAAATCTATGCAATCTTATATTAAGTGAAAATAATTCTAAATTCATAAATAAATATATGGATCAATCTCAATAAAATGAAATTGGATTTATAGCCGTTATTGGAAGATTTAGTGTGTACAGTATAAAATACTATGTAGTTTTAAATATATTTATTTTAAATAGTAATATTTGCTTAATTATATATTGTTGAATATTTCTTATTTTTATTTTAAAATTATTTTAATTAATAATTATATAAAATTTTAAATGTATATATATGTAAAGAAATCAAAATCTATTCTGAAGGCAGATATAGAAATTGAAAACTTAGTTGATAATCCTATTGGAAAATAATGACACATATCACATGTTAAGAATCCTCTTACATTTGCTATGCTTGAAAAAATAGAATAAGAAATATGATCTTGAGATATAATTTTATTTGGTAGAGTTTTTGTCGTTAATAAAAATAGTCATTGTTTGAAGGATCAGATAGCAGGATTGGTTTGTTAATGATAAAAATGTACATAGAATACCATCTTTGTTATAATGTGTTATCTCAGAAGGTAGTGTTAGAAAAGATAATTAATTTTAGTAGATATGTATAAAATATTTAGTAAGAAAATGTAGAATATTGTTGTTTATGATACTCTATGGTATATACGGAAAAAAAAGTATTTCTGAAAACCGTTATAGAATAATATAACAGAAAACTATAATTCAAATAGTTTGATAAAACTTAAATTAATTGAATTTAAGCAGTTTCATATTTAGTATAGAGATCTATTAATATAGATAATAATAAGAATAGTCACAGTGAACAAATAGCAAAAAATTAAAAGAAGGAAACTAAAATTAATATTTAGAGTATTGTTTATAATGATTTCCACAGAAGTGCATTCAACATGGCATGGGCACTAGAAACCTCAATATTTGCTCTTATAAAATTCATTGATATTGTAAAAGAGTTATTATCATTAGCATGGTAGAGCTTTCTATCAATCATTTATAAGTCTTTTGATGTATGGAAATATGCAAAGAGATACAACAGCCTGCTATACTCAACAAAATTAGTTTTGAATTGACACATCTGCGTTTAAGATATCATTCAAGATAAATTTTGAGGAAGTACTCTATTCACCAAAAGAAATAAATTTAATATTTAACCTGCAATGGCTATAACGTGATTTTATAACATAAATGCTAAAACCAGTATCTCATATTGCTCCTAAGAAAAGTATTTATTTTATATTGTTTAGAATAGCTTTTAATTGGAATCAGTTGATTGCTTTTTTACAATCAGTTATTATAATGGAATACATTTATTATTATTATTATTATAAACAAACCATAGTTTGCAAGATGCAGAGGAAAATTAGTTAGGTTTAACTACCAGTGGTATATGACATCTCTAAACTCCAAAAAAGTGGCACAAAACTTACACTATGCATACAAAATTCAAAATAATATGATTTTTGCCAAATATATATGTAAGGAGGTACTGAGCTGACTGACACCTGTTCAATTACAAAAATTAAAATGTATGAACATTTTTTGTGCTGTCATATACCAGTTGTAACTGTTGAGAATTAATGTAGAAAGTCATTATCTTAGTATGAATCATGAAACTTGGATGAAATTGATTGCACAAGAATCCTTCTTCAGGATTGAAAAAGAAAAAAAACCCAGAGTCAATAAGCAGAAATAAAGTGTCACGATTAATTCCTTTATTCTGAATGTTAAAGAGTGCTGTAGTATCGGTAGCATTCTTATGAATTTCATTAATTATCACTACAATATTGGTCAACTAAGACTTATAAACTGTAATAATTTCAGATGTAGTAACTTTAATATAAAATCTTCTATATTCAGAGAATAAAGCAAAGATTTTGAGTTGCTACGTTTGGTGCACTTCATTTGATATTTAAATTTCAAGCTTTTTTTTTGTTGTTGGAAGAGAGGAAGAGAAAATATATCCGCTCTTAGTAAATGATTTTAATAGATCAAATATTACATACTTTTTATAATGACGAATATAAATTTGTAACTGTTCATATCATAGCTATGTGAATATGACCTATAATCATCTTTTTGCTCATATACACATGAAAACTCATATTAAAGCTTTTGGGAATATTGTATCTTTCTTTATAACTCATTTAGACATGCTGTCATTGATTGCATCTCAATAAAGTAGTTTTTTTTATTAATCTTCATTAGCAAATATAATGTGCCATCAATGACTTTTGTTAGAGTGGGTTACTGATTATAAACTTGTAAGATATTTTGCAATTGTTGATTAATTCTAATACAATTTTTTTTTTTAAATACCAACATTTATATATTTTTATTTTTTTTGTCTGTTTTTGACAATGAATTGCATAATTGCAATTACTGAAATTATTAGAATTAAAACAATATTTTTTTAAGATATCTGCAAAAGTGATTCTTTCTTATCAATAAATAAACATTAAACTGCTTATTTTTCATTTAATATAACAGCTTTAAATAATAAATCATTTATTTTAATAAAATAGATATTAATTTATCATTCACTTTTTTTATCCCTTGCATTTTATATAAATCTAATATTAAGACTATCCAGTAAAATAACAAATTCCGTTTTGTCAATCATAAGATATAAATACATATTGTTTTCAATGTTTTAGATATAATTAAATAATAATGGTTCCAAAAAAATTGAAGAGGGGGAGAAGTAAAAAATATTTGTAAATTATTAAAAAAAAATTTTATTTAGAAAGTTTGAAACATGCACAAAAAGTTTTTGCATATGATTATGATTTTGCTATGATATTACTGTTTTAATGTATCTGGATTGCCGTATAAAATGCTAGAGGGCAAAAAAAAAAATCTCTTAATTTATAATAAAAATAAATAAGTAATATCATAAACAAAAGAAAAATCAGTCTTTGTATAAATTACATTAATTTTTTTTTAAAAATTTAATTGTTAATAAATATCTATTTAAAATTGAAGTATTTTTCTTTTCACTACCGTTGTTTTTGAAAAATTAAAGATCATGTGATGTTTTGTTGATCATGGATATATTATTGATTTTAAAATTGAAATAACATATTTTTTAAATAATATATTTAAATAATAATAAATAGAAATACTAGTATAAAAACTTTAATGGCATCTTCTCACAGAAATTTAAATGTACTACTTTCATGGACTTATATGCTTTTATCAAATCTTTCAAAAATTGAAAACAATAATGAATCTTTAAATTTAAAAAGATCCAATTAACATCTGTTTAAATTGCAACATATACATTTATACTTGCAGTAATAAAGTTTTTAGGCAAGCATATTAAGTGTTAAGTATATTAAATCTTTTTTTTTTAAACAAAAAAAAAAAAAATTAATATGGTGATAGAAAAATCATTATATTTAATAAAATTCAAATAAATAATTAGTGCTTTATTTTTGAAAAAAATTTTATATATGAATATTTGTCTGAAGGTTTTGTATATGAATCTCAATAAAAATCTTAAATTTATATGTGTATGCTTTCTATAAGTAGTTCAATAAATCAAAGCTATACTAAATAGGTAATACATTATTTCCCATAAATATTTTATAGAGTGAAAATAACATATACGTAGATGCATGTAAAAACAAAGTATAAATACTATAAGTGTTTCATGAACATATTAGTAATAATAAGATCATATAGGTTAGTATTAGTGCTATAATACATTACCAAAATAAAAAAATTTTTTTTTACCTTTCTAGATTCAATAAATAGGGCCATTTATGACTAGATCCTAGATATGTTGATTTTTTTAATAATAGAGGCCATGAAAACAAAAAATTTAAGAAATAATTTTATCAAAATTATAATACATAAAATATATAGTTTTATTAAATCAAGAAATATGACTGAAAAATTCAAGTTTGCTGTTACTTAAACATTTCTATTTTTTTATTTTAAGAATGAAAGAACTATTTTTAATAAAAATTAAAGTGAATAAGTTTACACATAGGTTAAACTCTCCATACAATAGTGCCACTAGTGCAAGCCAGAGTAATCATTGGATGCCAGAAGATTTGTGCATAAAATTTTTATCTAGTGTCTAGTTATCCAATATCTCCAGACTAGTTTCTAGCTTGTAGCTTTCATCAGTGAGAAGCCTTGGATGTGAGAGCACTGCACCTAGATCTTAGGATCTAATGCAACCCTCGATCAGCCACCTTTTATCTTATTAGCTAACTATAAAGCTTTGAGTGCAAAATGAAAACAATAATGTTTTCAATTCAAGCTCATTAGCTTATATAGTTATATAGATCTGAATTCAGTTCAGCATCCATATTTTTTGGTGTCTTTGGTTCTTTAATAACCATAATCACCATAATCCTATTGGACAGGATTGGTTTTAAGCCACTAAACATCACATGATCACCATTTCTTATGCTTACACAAGCCCTTTACACAGAGGCTAAACTTTCCATATAGTAGCGCCACCAGTGCAAGCCAGAGTAATCAATGGATTTGGCATCCATTGATTACTCTGTATTATGTATTGATTGTTCACACCCTTTTGTGGAATATAATTTTACATATATATTTATATGAATATATGTTTGTATATATATGTATGAAATAGACCCAGTGCATATCGTTAGTTGAAAATTCAAATAGAAAATGTCCATCACTTCCCCAAGGCTATGTTTTTTAAGAAAATGCTACTGTGTAATTAAAGATAAAGTCTGCATTTCATGGCATGACCAAGATGGTTGCGCTGTTACATGCAGACTTTACCTTTACTTACACAGTAGTGTTTTCTGGAGAACAGCATTGGGGGAGTGATGAATATTTTTATATATATGCAGCATTGTTTGAGTTATTAAAAATAAAAATATATTTTTAGCTATCTTTTTAAAAAACATTTAATTAAAAGGTTTTGTAAATAAACATTTTATTATAAAGGACCAGTGAATTGTCAGATTATGAAAATATATTTGATTTTGTTATTCTTTCTGCAATGATTATATATGATGATTCAAATTCTGAAAAATGATTTATCAAAGTACTAAAGTAGTGATTGTAATATTAAGATGTTTTATTATTAATAAGATAGTATAGCAGTCTGATTCATCTTTTTAAAATTTTTTACAGCAGTTTTACAAAACGTCTTTGAGGATTAAAATTAAAATAGGAAGCTAAGGAAGTAAAAATAAATGGAGATTATTTAAATTATCTAGATAATGCAGAATTTGTAATTATGAAATATTCAAGAAATATTACAAGAGCTGTCAGATAAAAGCAATAGAGATTTAAAATAAGTCCTGAGAAGACTAATGCACTGTTGAATGACTTTTTTAATTTACTAAAATCATCAAATTGGAAAAGAATAAATAACTTTATGCTGCTCTTCCATAAAATAATAATCAGAAAATAATAAATTCTTACAACAGCTATAGCTGTTGTAAGAATTTATTATTTTCTGATTAGAATTAATTTAATATTAGATTTTTAATAACTGTGTTTTTGGCTAATACTTACATATGAATCTGGGACTTAGATACTTAATAGAAGATCAATCTGGAGATTTTAAATCACACAATGAAATATGGAGATATACATATTAATTTACAAGTAGGAATTGAAAGTGAAATATATAGGTGGAAAAATAAATATTATTTTAAGAATTAAAAAGCTGAAATGAAGTTGGAGTAGATAAAATGACTGACAATTTATGTCTTAAACTAGATTTTAAGGGATTTAAAAGATGTGACAAAGAGTTTTCACGAGATAGTTGAGATAAGAAAATTGACTGAGATAGAATATAAAAAAGGTTACACAAATGTATTTATTAAAGGTGAAATAAGTATAATAAGAGCAAAGAAAACAAAGAATACTTTTATATCATTATCAGTTATAAAAGAATAGATAATGACTTGTCTGAAAAAGAACTCTTGAACTTACTGATTGTGAAAACATTTAAATATTGATAATAAATTGTTCAGCGTGCTTAATTTTATAATTAGTTTTGATAAATTTATTTTTTACTAATTTTCTAGACAATGACTAAATAGAATTTTTATATTTACCTAAATATTTAATTCCTGACAGCCTCTCACACACAGTCTTGCTTTTATTTTAATTAAAATTTTGAAATTGGATGTTTAGTAAAACATTAACTTAATATTTAATATTAATGAATTATGAAATCTTTGGCAATTTTACAGCTATATTATTGTGTCAACTGAATCATTTAGTGAATAAAAAATGACCAGTATATCTGGAAATTTGTTTGTATATGTATTTGGATTTAAATACCAATTTTTTATTATAAAAATATGTTGTTTTAATTTAAACTTGTGCGTATAAGCTTAAATTTGTCTCTTCATGTTTACCGTAAATAATTCTTTTTAAAAAAATTTTAATATAAATTTATTTTTAGCCTCCAAATAATCATTTAATATTATCTCCACTTTACTCTCCTGGTGTTAGTCAGATATTTTCCTACTCAGATGTGGAGTTATCGGGCAGTAAAGTTCCTTATATTTCCAATGTTCCTTATCCCAAGACTTGCTTGAGTGATCTTATCTCACCTGCTCTGACTTCTGGTGAAGCAAGAAATAAACGCCATAACATTACTCTCAAATTCATTCTAACAGGATTATTATGTGGATTACCATCTCCACCATTTGTTATTCGAATGTGTCCTCCTCTTACCACTAAAAATTTTGAAACATATCAGCCATTACTAGCAGTTGGTAAGATCATTTTCTTTTAATTATGATACATTTATTTTTTGTTTAATCTATATATTTGAATGGATTTACTTTTAAATTAGTTAAGAATTTTAAAGTTTATCTTGAAATAAAGTATCTTCTTTGTAATATTAATTTTCATTTAAATCTGTAATTAATTGAAAATTTACTAAAAAGATATATATATATATTTCAAATTATTAATAAATAATTGATATGTTATCATCATTATTTTTAAACATTATTGGTCCTTTGCGAGATGAACATCTCTCCATGTTTAATTTAGTTTACTGATCCATAGCTTTTCTAATTCACTTAACTCCAGAAAACATTCTTATCCATCTATCTCACATGAAATTTCTTTTTAAGTCTTTTACAATTTCTTAGTATTAAATTTAAGCCTTCTTGTAAAATATTCAGCCCAGTCACTTCTGCATTATAATTTTCTAATGATGTCAATGATAACTATTTGTTGATGATATCTATTTGTTTTCTCACCTATTTATTTCACTTTTGATTCCTTCTTGTTGCTCCAAGCATATTTCACTGCGTGATCTGTAGGTTTTACATATTTCTTCTGTTAAGTAGTATACAAGACGTTGATCCATATGTAAACATTGGTAAGTCACTTTTATTAAAAATAACTTATTTTTCCAAGCACATAAGCATATTTTTTTTTAACATTAAATTATTTTACTAAAAGCATTTCTCCAAATTTAATTTTATGATTAATTTTATCTATTATATTTTCATTTGTTTTAATAATTTGAGAAAATTATTTAAATTTTTTAATTTCTTTTCATTTGTTACTATCAATCTTTATTTTTTTTTGAAAAATAATTGAATATTATTTTAGAGTTTTAATATTTATTTTTAGTCCTACTTCTTTGCTTTCATATAATAGATTTTGAAACATTTCCTGAAGCTCTGAAGTATCATTTGCAAAAATAACCATCTCAATTGCAAAATGTAGATGATGTAAGCAGTCTCCATTTATTTTTATTCGAACAATTATTAAAACAGGCAAAACTCTATATGTATTGCCATTCAATGCAAGCCAGAGTAATCAATGGATGCCAGAAGGCTTGTACATAAAATCCCCATCTAGTGCCTTATGCACAAGCCTTCTGGCATCCATTGATTACTCTGGCTTGCACTGAGTGGCAATACGTATAGAGTTTTGCCTGTTTTAATAACAGTTATGAGCAAGCATAAGAGGTGGAGATCATGTGATATTTTTATTCCAGTAGCTTCTCATTTTTATTAACAAAATACTGCTTATAAAACTATAGTAAGAAGTTTGGAGAGATGGGATCACATGTCATATACTCTTATCAATATTGATTTATCACCATTTAATTCAATTGCTGCTGTTGCAATTTGTTTAATATTCTTAATGTCCCAAAATATGCTTTTAGAATCAAATACTTTTTTGTATAATTTATAATTTTGTGCAAAATGGCAGCTTATACTCATTAATTCTTTACTAATAATTTTAATGGCATGTAAATGATTTTTACTGCTGATTAAATCTGTAATGTTTAGGAATATAAATACTTTACATAACAATCATGTTTTAATATGTTACTTGGACAAATTGCAAGCAGATTCTCTTAATATTTTTCTTATTAATTAACACATGTTTGATTCTTAAACAAAAATTTACATGGAATAGTTCACATCTTTTACTTTGCTATATTATTCATCAGAAATTAATAACTATTTAAAATTAATGTCCCAATTCATTTTCTACAGTTAATCTTTAATGAGAATATATATATATATGAAGGCATAGAATTATTTCTGTGAGCTTCCGTATAGCAAAAATATAATAGCTAAATAACTGATGTTTCAATACAATAACAAGTACTTTCTTCAGAGCTTTTTCTTTTTCAAATCATAAGAAGCTCTGAGGAAAGTACTTGTTATTGTACTGAAACGTCAGCTATTTAGCTATTTTATTTTTAGTACGTGGAAGCTCCTGGAAATAATACGACAAAATCATCAGTTATCCATGAGAATATTAGAATTAATATATATAGATAATGTACTTGTATTTAAATATTACATATTCAGCCTGTATTATGCTCATCCCTCATCTATGTATTTAAATGGACATATTAAAGTACTATATGTGAAGGGTCACAGTGACTTAAAAGTTAACATGGATATGATAATAATATTGGCATCAACAAGAGTTTTGAGCATTCCATCATCAGATTTTCAATGATATGGATGGCTGAAGAGTTTGAGAATGGAGAATATTGAAGCCTGACCATTAAAGTTTGAAAATTTGCTATCTTAATATAAACTAAGCACTGATTTCATATATGTGTGATAGATGACAATCTGGACCAACCGATGAGTGCTGATTCAGCATGAAGTACATCTATATCTCATTTATCTTTTTCACCTGTATGTGGTCATGTGCATCAGTTGTATAAGATAGAGTGGATAACTGTAGGAAGCTTGAAAGTCTGAGTTCAAATCCCTTTTAATTATATATATTAGGGGTGGCCAACTTTTGTGTTCATAAGATCGACTTTTTATTTTGAAAATGTGTTGCGATCGACTTGTTGTCATAGGCGTAGTCTAAGTGGAGGGAGATGTGAAATATATACTATTTTTATATATCTACCTATGTAAAAAATAACATAATTATTTAACAGGCTAAAAAACTCATGTCTGTGGGAATTAAAGCAACATGAGTAATTATTAACAATATTTATTAATTCAAATTAGCTACTGATAAAGACAGATTTAGAATTTATTTTATTATCTTAACATTAATGGGAAGACTGTGTTTGCATGTCTCTAACCAAGGAATCATAATTAGGTGTATATCCTGACAAAGATAATAATAAAGAATCCTCAATATGGGAATCAGTTAGGACAGAACATTGTTTAGTCTTCGTTTACTTTAAGTATGAAAATGCCGATTCACACAGGTATGTAGATCCGAAACAAGAATAAATATATTCGCTACATTTGATGATATTGGGATATTTTTCTCGGTTGACATATTTCCAAAAATCTTCTTCAAATATTCTAGCTTGTAAGATTAAATCGGTTTGTAAAATTATAATTTCATTTTCTAATGCCTTTTGCTGCATATGAAATATGTCTGAAATTTTTTGGTTAATGCGTTTCACATTTAAATCTTTTTTAAAAGGAAAAGATATACATTCTAGAATTTCTTTAAATTTTTTCAAATTCTTGGAATCTTACCTTAAAATCTTCAATTACTTTTTGGATTTCTGCGACATATTTGTCGATATTATAATTAATATTTTTATGCTTTTATAGGTGATCCGCCATATTTGGAAAATGATTCAGATTACTTTGTTGCAGATCTTCTATTAGCAAAATAAATTTTGTCTTACATGCATGTACACAGCTGATCATATCAATTACTGTTTTATTTCTACCTTGTAATTCTAAATTTAAATGACTTAACATTGAAGTAAAATCAGTTAGAAAAGCTAAGTCACTAAGCAAGTTTCATCATTTAAATTTTCACATTTACCATCTTGCTCACGGAGAAAATCTATTACTTCAGGCAATAAATCACGAAATCGTTGCAGAAATTTACCTCTGCTTAACCATCTTACATCGGTATGTAATAATAATTCAGGTTGGCCTTTATAGAGCTGCAGTTGGAAGAGATGTCATTTGAGGGAACTTCCTCGAATTGAATTAACAATTTTAAATGCTATATCCATTACTTCTTTTGTGTTTAGTCTCTTGCTGGCTAACACTTGTTGGTGAATTATGCAGTGGTAGCTCAAAAAAGCTGGGAATTTATCTTCATTTTGACATAGGGTTATAATTCCATTTATGCGACTTATCATTGCAGCTGTGCCATCCGTTGTTATTGAAACTAATTTAAAAAGTGGTACTTTCAAATCCTTTAGCAAGTTTTTAAAGGCTTTGAATATATCTACACCTCTAGTTCTTTCAAAGAAATCAGACCCAACAATTCTTCTTTAGATGTAAAAGCTTTAAAAACCATATGAATGAAAACAAATAATTTTGCTGTATCACTTATATCTGTTGATTCATCACATTGAAGGGAAAAACAAGAACATCTATTAATATCATTATATAACTGTTCTTTTACATTTCCACTCATCTTCTCAATTCATTGTACCACAGTGTTTCAAGCCAGTTGCAGATCTTGAATTGCAGCAATAATTTCACTCTTGTTATGAAAATTGTTAAAAAGTGAATCTGACATTATTACTATTAAATAAAATAGCTTTTGACAAATTTATCAGAATAGCCAACGCTTAAATAATCTTTATAAAATTGACCATTTTGAAACAAAGCTACCTATTTCTATATAGAAATAGGAGATTAAATAATTCCAGTGGGGTAACTTTGTTTCAAAAAGGTAAATTTTATAAAGATTATTTGAGTTTGGCTACTCTGATAAATTTGTTAAAAGTATTTTATTTAATAATAATAAGATATTAAATAATTCTAGTGGAGTAGCTTTGTTTCAAAAAGGTCACTTTTATAAAGATTATTTGAGTGTTGGCTACTCTGATAAATTTGTTAAAAGTATTTTATTTAATAGTAATAATATTTATAGTGATGTAAAGGATAAGGGGTATTAGTTTGAATAATTTATTAAATAATGCAAAGTTGTAATTATAAATTTATTAAACGCACATTGATTACATAAGTAATATCCACTGAGGCTATAACCTCGATAATATACGTGTAAAATGCGATAGTAGGGACCTCTACAGGTGTTTTAACCACAAGCTTCTTCCATTAAGCTTGTGGTTAAAACACCTGTAGAGGTCCCTACTATCGCATTTTACACGTATATTATCGAGGTTATAGCCTCAGTGGATATTACTTAAATAATGCAAAAGAAATTTTTGTTAGAAAGACTATTCCCAGAATAGTGTATATTATTTCTTGTTTTTGTAAGAAGGTTATATAGATCAGATTAGTTTGAGCTCAAATGAAAGAATAAAGGTACATAAACATAGGTTTAGAAATAAATATCTTAGTTCTGTCTTATATATCCATCTAAAAGATACAGGCCACATTATTAATTTTGATGAAATTAAGATTGTCTTCTTTGAGAGAAATGAAATTAAAAGAAGAATTAAAGAATCTTTATTATTACAAATTTATGATTCTGAAGGAGTTAACTTATTTAAAAGTTCTTTTAATATTAAGGGTAGATGGGAGGTAAATGGAATTGTGGGTAATGTTTAGTTTAAATATTTTTTTTTTGTAGTTCTTTATACTTGAGAAGTCTGCTTGTAGCAATGAAACCATTGGTAGTATTTTAGAGTTTATTTTCTTGGCTAGTCTGGTTGAGTTGTGAATTTGATATAATTTTGATTACATATGTATGTATATATGTTGACACAAATAATTTCATGAATAAAAATGGCACATTTTTTTTAGGTTTTTCTATGCATAAGAATAGACAAAATACTATTTGTGTTGAGTAAAATCATTAGTTATAGAGTCTTTATTATTATTGGTTTTATGCATGATAATTAAAAATTATTTGCTGACATTTCAATAAGACCCAGTTATTTTCTTCAGGGTAATATTGTCTATTGTATTTTTATATTGGACTATTTCCATCATCTAAGATTAAGTATTGAATGTCTTTAGAAAAAGTAAACTTTATTTAAATTTTCAAATTACATTCAACTTTTAGAAATTACACACAGGTTAGTGCATGCATAATGTTTTGAGAGGCATTATTTTCCTCTCTTCTTCAGGTGTTGCTCGCCTGACCAGTGATGGTACTAGCATGGAAATTGAACCTGAACCTCATATTCTTGAATATTGAATTTTAAGGTAATGTTCTAACCAACTGAGTCATCTTGCTAAAGGCAACAGTTAGTAGAAATTTCATATACTTATCTATGAGTTTCTTCCTGATTTAGTGGTTTCCATACATTGTGTATAGTCACACTTGGTTGACTTATGGGGTTATCCGCTATTGTCATGTGACCAGCTTTTTCGAATTTTTTTCTTTGTACCTTTTCCTCTTTATCCAATATTTTTGTATTTTCTCAATTGAATATATGTTCATTGGTACATGCATGGTCCGCTACCTTAGACATATCTGTTTTCTCTCTTCTAATCATCAGCTTGTGCTCTTGCAATCGCTTTTCAATAGGGCAATTGGTCTCACCTATATACATTCTTCCACATTTCATATGATATTATATAGATGCAGTTTTTGTTTTTCAGCATTTGAAGTTTAAGTTTGTAGATGTTAGAATTCCTCATAGTATGGTATGGCTCTGGAAAGCTGTTCTGATGTTATATTAATTACAGATTTTTCTTAATTTATCTAGTATTTTTTCTATATATGGATACACTATAGTACCAGGAATTGTTTTTTTCTTTTAATGGTTTTTTTTGTTATCTATTTAAGATTTCTTAATAACAGCTGATGGATAATTATTTTTCGTAAGAGTTTGTTCTATATTGATTTTTTTTTTCAAATTGCTGATTTCTGAATAAACTTCTTTCATTCTGTTCTATAGTGATAGTATAACCTCATGTTTAATGTTTCTGGTATGTTTGGATATATATGCTGAGTATTTTCCTATATGTGTGGGTTTTCTGTAGACTGTAGTTTTCATTTTGTCAGGAAAGAGTCTTGTCACAATATGCCAATTTTTGTTCTTGTTCTGATTCTATTGTGAATTTAATTGAAGGGGATATGTTGCTAAAATGTGTTCCAGAAAGTTCATAGTAGTGTTCTACTATGTGGCAAATGTATCATCAACATAGTGAAGCCAAACTTTAGGTAAATATGGAGTAGACTTTATGGCTGTGGTTTCAAGTTCTTCTATGTAAATATTTTTAATCAGGGTGACAATAGTGAGCCCATAGCCATTCTTTGATTATGTTGGAAGAATTCTGTGTTGTATTGAAGGTAGGTTGATGTTATGCAGAATATTAATAATTCCATTATACTATCAATCAAGGGTTGTTCTGGTATGTAAGTTATTATCACCATTTAATATTTTTCTTACAGTAGACAATGATTCTTCACATAGTACATTTCTGAATAAACTTTCCACATTAAGGCTTACTAGTATTTTATTTCTTTCAATTTTCATGTTCTTGATTAATTCTATAATTAGAATCCCTGACAGAGAACTGGATCTTGTATACCAAAAGACTAAGAACTTGAAAAGAAATCTTTACAAATGTTGGCAATGTGAGTTTCTAGAATTAACAATAGGTTTTAATGGAACATAATCCTTATGGATTTTCGGTAGACCATAAAGATAAGGAATTTTGCTGAAATATGATGTTACTTTACTTTTTTCTGAATCGCTGAAATACCTGGATGGCTTTTTGAGTAATGCTTGTAACTTTGTTTCTATACTTGATTTCAGATTTTTTTTGCCACTTTTCTGTATTGGCTTGCTGTGAGGAGTTTTTGTATTTTGTTGTCATAATCAATTGTATCCATTACAATTGTTGCACTGCCTTTATCAATAGGGAGAATATTATAGATTTATATACTGAGAGATTTAATTGCTTTTCTTTCATCATAGGATATGTTTGACTTCAATTTTTGTTGCTTCTCAAGTGTTCTTTTTATTCTCCAGCGTAATTCTGCTGCTTCTTCTAAAGGCAATTTTTGATTGACTTCCTCAATGGCTGCCATTATATTTAATAAAGAAAGCGATATTAGATAGTATGATGGCAAAGTTTAATCCTTTTTTGAGAACAGCAATTTCAGCATCTATTAGATATATAGAACTGAGATTTGCCCATGTAGGTTTGCATGTTTTTTCTTTTGGCATTCTTTTATTTTTCCATGTAATGTGGAATATGATTTTCTTACTACTTGAGAAATTCTTGTGAAGTCTTCATCATTAAGTTTATTTTTTAGAAAACATTCTATATTATTAATGGAATGCAAGGTTTGATACTTGAAAAACCTTTAGGCATTTATTCTTTCTCTTAACAGAGCTTCACTTGCCCTCTGAGTAATTTTCTCAACTCTCTGGGATTGAACTGGAGATTTTATTTGCAAATCTTTAGGAACTATCCCTTCAGATTTACATAAGAAAGTTAAATGATTTTCTATTTTGGCCAGCTTTAGACACAATTTTTCATAATGTCTAAAGTTTGATATAATATTGAATCCATACCGAATACTTAGTGTTTTCCTGAAGATTTGTGATGATGGTATTTTAGTAGTATTTATGTATTGGACTATTTCCATCATCTAAGATTAAGTATTAAATGTGTTTAGAAAAATTAAACTTTATTTACATTTTTAAATTACACTCAATTGTTAGTAAAAGTACATATTACATTTTTAAATTACACTCAATTGTTAGTAATAGTACACATGTTAGTATATGCACAATGTTTCGAGAGGTATTATTCTCCTTTCTTCATTAGGTGTTTCTGGCCTTACTAGTGACAGTATTAGCATGGGAATTGACCCTGGACTCATAGATTCTAGAGTATTAAATTTTAAGGTAATTCTTTAATTAATTGAACCATCTTGCCAAAGGCAACAATCATTAGAAATTTCATATATTTATCTATGAAGTTCCTTCTGATTTCTCCACTTTTTCGTAAGAGTAAAGTTGATTAATGATTTCCATACATTACGTATAATCATACTAGGTTGACTTATGGGGTTATTTGCCATTATTATGTGAGCAGCTTCTTTGCATTTACTTCTTTGTACCTTTTCCTCTCTATCCAATATTCTTGTATTTTTCCAATTGAACATGTTCATTGGTCCATACATGGTTGTCTAGCTTAGACACATCTCTCTCTTCTAATCATCAGCTTGTGCTCTTGCAGTCACTTTTCAATAGGACAATTGGTTTCATCTATATACGTTCTTCCATATTCACATGGTATTTCATAGGTGCAATTTTTGCTTTTCAGTACTTCAAGTTTATGTTTTGTAGATATTAAAATTCCTTGTAGTGTGGTATTGCTCTGGAAAACTGTTCTGATGTTGTATTGGTTGCAGATTTTCTTAATTTATCAAGTATTTTTAGTATGTATGAATGCACTACAGTACCAATAATTTTTTTTTTTTTGATGGTTCTTTTTGTTGTCTATTTAAGTTTTTTTTAATAACAATTAATGGATAATCATTTAGTGTCTGTTATTCTCAAATCTCCACTTTGGAGTTCAGTCACTTTGATTTTTTTGTTTTTGTGGTCAATCATTTATTTATTAATTTTTTTTAAAATACTACAGTAAAACTATTTTCTTTTGTTAGCTTTATATATTCATTTAAATTAATGTTTATTTGCTCATATTAAATCAATGCAGATATTTTTCATGTTGTTTGTGATTAAAAATTTATGTTACTCTATCAGTTTTATTTTTTAAGATCTACAGATTTGATATATTTGTTGTCTAATTAAAAATAATATTATTTCTACATACCCACGCTTGGTGCATAAATTTGATCTGAAATGCGATCTTATTCATATATTTTTTAATATGAATTGTTTTATCTAAATTATTGTTGTATTTTGTAAAAATTGCATGCAAGTTTATGCACTCCAGAAAAACTAGTATTTATTCGAGAGGTTGTTTTTAGATCGCGCACTGATAACTGAGGAGTTTAATTAAGGCATTAACGTAATGGCGAACGATAATTCCAGGAAATATTTGCTGGTTGCAAATATTTCTAGATAAGAGACGTTACCTTATTGGACAATGTAATTAATTGCTGCAGTTATCAGAAAGCTATGGAAAGACTGTGTAACAACTATGTCAGGGCAGTATTTGAGTGCATCTCCAGTAGACGTTCCTGTTCAATTCAAGTAGGAGATATCTAGCGTCAGTGCTCGTGGTTAATGTACAGTGCTCAGTGGAAATGTAGTCCAGGGGTATAGCTGAAAGATCCCACAGATATGGGGAGACCATAGCCTGAGGAAACCATCCGGATAGCAGCTGAATAAAGAGTTGAGTTTCCAGCGGTTTTCAAGTGGAGTTACTGGTAGACTGTTGCAGAGCTGTAAGGAGCTTAAGGTCTGTCGCAATGCTATACTACGAAGCGTTCGTGTGCAGCTAAACTGGACTGGGGCTAAGGTATGTGTAAACCTAGCCCATTGTGAACCGTTTTTGTAGCAGCCAGCCTGAATGAACATCGAAGGAATTGAACATTAGCGAACTGTAGAGATAGAGTTGTTGCAGACTATTCGCTATTCTGATTACTTAAAAACATTGTGTCTTAATGTATATAGTCATACTTATGGACACATCAGTTATAAAGCCTTTTTTATTTTCTTTCTTGAATTTAACTCAAAATAAAATAATACTGTAGCATCTTTACAAATAATGGGATTCTGTTATTGCCTTTATAAAAATTAGATATTGTATTTTCTTTAGCATTAGTGATTTTCTGAAAAGCTAGTATTAGGCTTTCTATTGGATGAAGAATAAATGAAATCAAAATATAAATACTCTTTAAAAAATCATTGAAACATTAATACTAAACTATCATTTAACTAAAATCTGTTTTTGTTGTACTAAAAATTTAATTTTGTCTAACTAATTAAATACTGTTTATTTATTATCTTTTTTATGTATAATAAAATTAATTTTTTCATCATTTGCTTTATTTAGGTACATCATTTGGATCTATACAAGTATATAATTTGTCAACAGGAATGCTTTGGAGAGAATACAATATCTTGACTTGTGCTGTCAGGTATTATAATTTTTTCGTTATTTATCTCTTGCAATTTTAAAAATGAAGAAAACTTGGAAGCAAAAAAACAAGCGTCATTATTTTCTTTTATTAAAAAAATATTTTCAAATAAAATTTTATTTTAAATATAAATTAATGTTTATTTTTACATTTGATGCAATATATATTTATAAAATTTTATTTATTTGAATAATTATGTTGAATTAAGTGTAAAAATTAATTTTGTTATTCTTAGTATTTTACAATAATTGTGGGAAGTTAGAATTATTTTGTAATAAATTCTATTGAAAAGAATAATTTATATATTCACAACATATTAATTGTTAGTCAAATTTTAATATAAGCTAAAAATGTTAAAAATATTCTTTCTTCAATATTATGATAAATTTTAGCATTTTAAAAAACCATAAGTAAAGAAATCAATACCTTGGGCTTTTTTTATGAAAAAAGAACAACTATTGATTAATTTAGAGAAGTTACGGCTAATTTGAAACTAACTAGTGCTTTAAAAAATATTATTACAGATAAGGATATAAACATTTTTATTTATAGCACTTTCTTTATGAGATAAAATAAAGCACACATTTCTCCAAAAAATATGATCAAATTTTATAAAATTTCTAGATTAAATCATTATTCAAAATCCCAGCTTTCAGATATCTTTTCAAGAATTTAATCATTTTTACATAATAATATATATTTTTTAGCAAATTAAAGATAATCATGTAATTTTTGTCAGTCTAAAGAAAAAGTAATTAAATTTTATATAAATCCAATTTATCCAAATCACTTAACAAAAACCTTTTATTTTACATATATACACATACACCTATGTTTTGAGTGTCCTGTCTTTTAAAAAAAAACATTTGTAAACTGGTTCTGAAGAAGTCTGCAGGACAGTAGAAATGTAGATGTATGTGTTTATATGTAAAATAAAAAGTTTTTCTAAAAAATGTTCAAAGTGATTTGGATAAATTGGATTTATATAAGGTATTATAGCAAAAATAAAGGAAAAGGTGATTTTGATAATAGTTACATTTTAGTTATGCTCTTTGATGAATTAAACCAGTATAGTCTTTCTCAGCTGATGATGGTCATGAGATATTCTAAATTAAACAATGCATCTTTGGTAAATTATTATTTTTCTTTATTATTAGAGAGTCCTTACCCCTTCAGTCTTTTATTTAATTATTTAAAGAAATCATAAATTGGATGCTTTGATTCAGTACATTACTGAGATCTATTATCAGAAAAAAAAAATCAACAATTATTTACAAAAACAGAATAATAACACAATTAAGATCCATTTTGTATTAATAAAATAATTTATTACATCTCAGAGAATATAAAACCAGTGTTTTTCGAGACATTTTTATATGGCCACCAGATAGTTTTTATATATTTTTATTTTATTTTATTTTAAATTTTAACATTAAAAAAATACTAGTATAAATATTATATAAACTTAAAAAATTGGCATTTAATAATATGAGATATGATTGTTGATAAAAAGTACAGATATTTTCGTAACTATACTAAAAGTTTGTCAGTGATTGTTGATTCTTTTTAAAGTGCAGAGAATGCCACTGCATGGCTTTGAGACGAAAGATATATAGCGTAAAATTGACTACATAAGTGTTTGATATAAATGGTAGTAGTTTGAACTGAAATTATGAGTATAACGATTTCATCTACTTAAATTTATTTAAATAGTACTTCTCAATGTTTTAAAAGAAATTGTGATTTTAAGATATTATGATTCCGCCAATTAAATCTTGTGACATTTTTTATGACCACCAGAAAATACAGTTGAGAATTCCTTCCTGAAGAAAAATGTTAAATAATTCACCAAATGTGAAAATTATTATCTTGTTAGGAAATTACATGTAAATTATTTTTCGATACAACAATTGATACATTCTACATCATATGGAAATTATTTTTTTATTTATAATAATGCTATTAAGAAGCAGGGTTTATTAAATGTTTTAAGTGTGAATGTCCTTTTTTTTTTTTCTTTGACTTATCACATAAGCTTAGATTTGAAAACAGATTTTCTTCTTGCAAACTTTCCATTTAAATCTATCTAATCTTTGGCTCTCATACTTTTTGCATATTTTTTTTCCAAGATCTTAAACATAAAATTATAGAAATTATAATACAACTGAATTTCTCTACCTTATTTAATGATCAATGTCTAGGAATTTAATAATTATATAGCATCAGTTTAAACTATAGATAATAATATTCTATTAGCATGTGACTAGAATATAAATATTTTGCTAAAAATTATGCTACATATAGGTAGTTTGATAAATGCTTTCCCCATGTCGAATGTGAGAATTAAATAGAAAACAATCTTCATAAATACAGTAATGTAATAAATTGTTGAAATAGAATTAATTGTACTTTTAAATCATTCTAAATTCAAAAAAATTCATTGTTTTTTCATGTTAACAGTATCAATTATGATTTTCAGTCTTCTATTTAATTATATCAAAAGTTAGAATATTATTAAAAAATTTTGATTTATTAGTTGAGCAGAAATGCTTTGAAAGAGCTAAGAATCAAATATTCAAAAGGCAGTTTTTTTCCTTCTTTTAAAGAAGTTTTTCTTAATTTTAAAACCTAATAAAAATATTTTAACTTCAAAGTGTAGAAAAAATATATATATAAAAGAAATATTATTAGCACATATACACAAAAACAATTCTTTCATTAACAGAAATCAACATTTTCATCTTTGGAAAATATTAATTACACGTAATTAGCATTATATAATAAATATTCAAATTAACATTAACATTTTTCAGATTAATTTCTTTATATATTTTTTACAATGCAATAATTTATTCAATTTGGCAAAACTTTCTTACACTTTTAGCTATCCAGCGGATTTTTTCAGAGGTATAACATATAAATATATGTAAATACATAATATATATTATCTAAAGTGCATATTTAATAAAGTTTTACAACTTTATGCCTATCCATTAATATAAACCTTATATATACTTTATATATACACACATTTAATATATATCTTATACAATTTATTATAAACTCATTACATAACTTTACAAGGGTGGCCCAAAAGTAGGTTTACAGTTATTAAACTACGTTTTGTATGGTTGAAGTTACTTGCTTAGTAATACCAATGTAAAACATTCCTCAGAGTATAAATCTAACTTACATAAACAGCTTTTTCCTTGCTGATTGTAATTTATTTTATTATGTAATGCTAACTTTTTACCACATTATGCGTCTATGCTAAGAGACTACCTTAACCAAGTTTTTCCACAGCGTTGGTTAGGAAGAAGGGGCAGCATCGAACGGCCACCATGTTCACCTGACCTGACACCTATGGATTTCTTTTTTGGGGTGTTGTTAAGAACAAAGTTTATGAGAAGAAACCCAAAACAATAAATGATTTAAAAGATTACATTCATCTCGCATTCACAGAAATTGATGAAGAGCGGAATTTGTGCCGCACTGTGTATCAGAGTGTCCTGGAGAGATTTGAAGAATGTTGCAATGTTGAAGGAGGATATTTTGAGCATCTGAGAGATTAAATTGTTTATGTTTATATTAACAGGTATAACGAATTTCCCACTGTTCTAGTGTTGAATTTTCAAATAAATAGTCTACATGATAACTGTAAACTACTTTTGGGCCACCTTGTATATGAAATGTGTATATATATATAATATAGGTAAGGTATATATTAAAGAACAGACAAAGTTGTAAAATTTTGTTATATTTGTTATGTGATTTAGATAATATATATTGTACATATTATGTATTCATATATATTTATATGTTATAATTTTAAGAAGGCTGCTGGATAACTGAAACTGTAAGGTTTTGTGAATTTGAATAAATTATTGCATTTTAAAAAGTGTACAAATGAAGAAGCACATGCTTGTTATATTAGACTTAATGATACTTGAAACTTTATCCCCATGTGGCCACCAGAGGCACTGATTTCTGTGTCAACCACAGAAATATTCAGAGTAGGGGCTGAAAGCAGACGATGCAAGTTCCGGACGCTAGATGGCGCTGTTCATATATATATATCAGTTAGAGAATATAGAATCAATTAAAGTTAAAAATGGTATGGGACTAAGGCAAGCATGCCCTATGTCACCTACTTTGTTTGTGTTGTATTTGAGCGAAATGGAAAGAGCAATAGAAAGATTAGGAAGAGGGATAGAGATACCGTTAATAGGTAGTAAGGGAGTATATATTTTGTCAGGTCTTTTTTTTTGCGGATGATATATTTTTGTGTGCAGAAAAAAGAGAAGATATGGAAGTTATGTTGAGGACATGTACAAGGGTGGGTAAAGAGATGGGGATTAAATTTAGGTGAAGAAAAATCAAATATAATGATGGTTAATACTGGGGAAAGAGAAGATGTAGACTTTTTATTGGGAGGTATTAAGTTAAGTGTGGTGAATAGATATAGTTATTTGGAATTATTTTAAGGAATCAGAAAAATTATTTGGATGAATGGGAGAAAAAAATTGATAAATGAAGCAAAGAAAAGAAAGGGATTGATAAAGAAATTAACAGTATTTTCATATAATAAATATGATGTAGCTAGAATTATATGGAAAGGAGTTGCAGTAGCAGGGTCAACATATGGTAATGATGCATTATATGTTAGTAAAAAGATATTAGATTACTTAGAAAAAACTCAAAGGGAAGTAGGAAGACACGCATTGGATGCAGAAGTATGGACAGCAAGGGAGGCAATTTAAGGAGAAATGGGATGGTCAAGTTTTCATATGAGAGATGCAAAAAGTAAAATGAAAATGTTTGTTAGATTGCAGTTTATGGATAATAAAAGAATAGCTAAAATAGTATTTAATTGGGTTATGAGTAAAGGGCAGGTAACAAGATGGGTGAGAAAGGTAATGCGGTATGCAAAAAATTTGGATAAAGAATTTATATCGGTATATTTGTACAAAAGATGGGATGATTGTGTTAAGAGGATTATTGAGTGTTATAGTAGTAAGGAATGGGATAAAAGAATAAATTTATTAATAAAAACTAGGGAGTTAGAGAGATGGAGAAATAGTATGAAGAGTAAAAAGAGTTTAAATATATATATAGAAATAAACAGAATATTAGGTGTGAGTTAATATAAGATAATAGTAAGGAAAGTAGTTTATTGTTTAATGCTCGAACAGGATCTTTAGCTACAAAAGAATATACATGTAAATGGAAAAATATGGGTGATTTATTTTGTAAACTATGTAAGGAAGGAATTGAAAATATTAGGCATTTGTTAATTGAATGTAAATGTTTGAAAACAGAAAGGGTACATATAATGAAGTTGTGGAAAAATAAATATGAAAAGAGTGATTATATAGAAAGTGAATTATTGGTTTTTATGTTGGGTTTGGGAAAAGATAAGGGGGATTTAGATATAAAGGTTATAGAGTAGACAAAGATTATGTTGTGGAAATGGGATAGAGCAGATTATGGGTAAATTTAGAGTGGGGAATGTAAAATAAAGTGACTAACAGGTTTATCTGGGCATAAGTGCTGAGATATTCTTGACTTCGTTTAAGGAGAAGCTATAATACATCACATCACAGGAACCTTATGCCAAGTAGCTGCCAGCACTACTGCTCGCTTGGTGGCGCTGAAGCCATACGTAAACACATCTAGCTTACATCGTGTGCTACCAGCAACTACCAGCAATCTAGCCCACTACATTGCGCTGTTTCTCCATGCTAACTGCACCGTTTAGAAGCGATATTGATACTCGCTTCGTAGTGTTGTTTTATATGCACATTCTTAAAAGATCGATAGCGTATAATGTGAAGATGTGATTAATTTAGACACCACAACTATTTAAATCTGCTTTAAAATTTAATATTCTTACATTGAGTTTCACTCTCTGATAAATCTATGTATTTTTAAATGTGGTACCAACAATCATTATTAATGCCATTGTTTATTTTATATCTGTTTAAGTATGTAGAAGTCAGGTGAAAAATCGATTCATTTTTTCACCTATTCTTTGTGTTGGCATTGTTCATTGTAAATATTTATATAAGTGAGATGTTATTTGATGAATATTTTCTTAATAAAAAATCAAATCTAGAGTATTTCGTTATTTATATATATAATTTAAAATCTATATATTTTTTATTAAGTTTATATTAAGTATTACGTGAAATCTAATAATTTTTAACACAATAAAAATCATTAATAATCATCTAAATATTTACTGAAAAATGATATGAATGAGTGTATTTTAAAGAATACACAATTATAAGATAAATTTTTATAACATATCAATAATTACAAACTGCTAAGTATGATGTTTAGAAAATGTGTGAGACTAAGCCTAGCTGATGGTGTATGAATGATGGAAATACATAAATGCATTCTAGAAGACATTAGTATATTTTTTGCAATGTGTTTATCTATATATTTGAATATACCAGAAAGTGAGAGTTTATTATAAAAGTTCTAGAAATATATACATATTACATTACAGAATAATGACTCATATACAAGAAGTAAACAGGAATTTATATTATTTAATTTCACGATTATTAGTGATAATCATAAAAAAAATTTAAATACCTATTAAATGAAAAGAAAGGCAGTTCAGTTATTCACTAATTTTTAATTGTTAGTATTTTTATTTAATCTATTGGTTGTTGAAATGAAAACGAAGTAGTGAAATTTTAGAAGGAAAATTTTATTCTGCATTTTTGTTATATTTGAATACATTGATGATATTTATTGTGCAATTTAAAATTACACTATGTAGATTAGAGATATAATCCAGAAAAATCTATATATATATATTTTTATATTTGCATTATAAAATAAAAATATCTTGTTTAGAATTTAATGATTTTAGTTACATTAGATAAGTTTTTACATATTTAAAATATTATAAATATTTTTTATATTGGAATGATCTTCACTAATTTATTCATAGCAATTATTTTGCTTTGTGTTTTTTTTTTTTTTAAATTAAAACACAGACATACACATTATATGTACTATTTACATAATATTAGAACATGTTTTTCAATATTTGTAATTGTATTTTTCTAATTACAGAGGCATTGAGTGGGTGAGTTTAAGAAGTTTTCTAGCATATGCCTACCCTACCCCTGGCAGTAGTGGATTTGTCAAGAATGAATTGCTTTTAGTGGACATACAATCGGGTTAGAACTATAATCACACAATTTTTTTTTACTTTTTATTGAAAAATTGTTTAATTATAATCATTGCCATTTATTTGATAAATTTCAACTGTGTGTGATGTTTTTAATTGTCTCAACTATGGCAGATGTTTTAAACATCATTAATTTGAAGACTAATTTTTCACATGATAGAATTTTTCATATAATTCATTTATTTAGTTTCCATTATTGTTTTTAGGATTATTATCAATTTTGTAATATATAATTTGAATTGTGACTACAGGTCTCTCAGAAATTCTGGAAATAAATCTAAAGTGATTTGTGTCTGCCTTGCTATTCATCATTGACATTAAAACAATAAAAATGATATGATCAAAGATAAAGTGGAGATAGTTCAGAAGGAAACAAGTATTATAAAGAATAGAAATAATAGAATAATGTTTATTTGTTTTTTTTTTTTCAGTAATAAAAGTACATAGAAAAGGCTTAATTGTTTTGACGCAAAATGACCATAATCTAGAGATTTTACAAAATTTTGTTGTGATTTTAAAATTTGGCAAGGGATGCTTTATTTTCTTATTCTTTATTACTATATAATTCTTTATAGAACTTTGCACTTTTCATAATATCATCTTTCTTTTTAGTAATAATTCCATCTTTTCTTCTTATGCTTTCCTTCCAATATCAAGATGTTTTATATTTTTAAGACTTTTATTTTCTTATATAGCTTTTCTTGCCAAATTACAATTAGATTTTCAATCCATGTTAATTCTTTTTCATACTGTTTTACAAAGTATTTAAAAAATTTTTATATTCTTTCTTTTCTTTATAGATTGTTTTATCTTAGTAGAAAATTTACTGATAAATTGTTGCCTTTTTATACCAGTTATCTTTTTTGTAGTTCTTAATAGAGTATCAGTTATGAGTTTCATAGTCTGGCAATATTTTAAAATTATTTGCAAGTTATAATTTAAATTCATTGGAGTGTTCTGAAGGTTAAAAATATCAACTACCGAAATACAACAAAATTATTTAAACTCAACATTGTGGGTCTATCAAAATCAAAAATGGATATCCTCTATAAATTAATTATTCAGCTTAACATTGTTTGCACTTCAGTAGATTTACCATTCTTCTAATAATGCAAATCTTATTAAAATTTTTGGATTTACATTGATTATTAATCATATACATTGTAATCATTGTGTGGCTGCTTTTGTCTCAAACCATTTTTTAAAATAAACAGTTTCCATTGAAGATGATTCAAATGATATTGCAATCATATTTCACATAAATAGTTTTTATGTATGCAATTATAAATCTTTCAAATACAAATTGGCTTTACATTTTCTTTCAGATCTTTTTTCATCCTTTATATTTATGAGTTTTTAGTTTTCAAAGTAGTCTTTGGGGATATGAAATGAAAATCATGCAGGTTTTCAACTTTTAGAGTTGATAAATATCACGTTATATATGACTTGCTTTTTTAATTATTAATATTCACTTATTTTACAATGCCAAACAAGCAGTTAGGGAACAGAAGTAACTTCTGATTTATGCTTTGTTTTGGTTTACGATTGCTTACTGAGCTGCTAATATTTGATCATTTCCCCCATAGTCAGATTAAACCAAGTCTAATCACTTTTGGAGTTTTCGTTCCTATAGTTGAAAGTTATCCTGTTTGAAGGCAGAATTGACGAAAATCTAACTGGAGTTAATATATTAGACTATCTTGAAAACAATATTAATTAGTTCAACAAGTTTTGAGACATATGCAATAGACAACACAATGATTTTTTAAACAGTGGGTTTATTTAATTTGAGGAAAAAAGAAAAAGAAATGAAAGATTATAGAACTTGTTTTTTAAAACCCTACTAACTGATTTTAAACAATTTTATTAGATATACCCAAACACTAATAAATAAAAAATAATATATATAATAATTTTTTGATCGAATAATATATATAATAATTATTTTTTAAATGATACTTTTATTTAATTTGAGGACTAATGCACTAAAAATCAAAAAAAATAATTTTTTATTGATTCTCAATTCTTGTTCTTATATGTAACTTTAAATAAAAGCATGGGATGTCCATAAATTAATTAATTTAAGCAATATAGTTTATAATTAGGCTAAATATTCTGTTATTGCTTGAAATAATTAATGTATGGTTACCCCACAAGTTACATATAACAGCCAAAATTATGCTGCTTTTTAATTCATTAGTCTCAAATAAAAACATTAAAAAAAAAAAAAATTATATATATTATTTTTTATTTAATTTTATTGAAATTAAACTGAGAGAGTACAAATTTCTCAAGCGCTTATGACTACCAACAGCCAATCAGATCTTTAGCACTGGGACAGAGAATTTAACAAGAAAAGAGTGGTTCCCACTCTCTTCTTTACTTGTCTTTCTATATATCCAAGCCAGTCCAAAGTACTTATATCTGAAAACGTGAATCTTATATATCATCACACTTAATTAACTGAGTTCAAATTATAAACATACAGCGTGAAATCTTTCGATTTACTACGCAGTAGTTTTTCGATGTTATAACTTTGCAGCAATATATATGAAATTTAAAAAGTCCATTGTGAATAATAAATAAAATATAGATTGAAATGACTATTATGAATATGTTTTATCTTACACATGTTTATTTTTGTTTTTTAAAATATTGTTGAATTTGTCTAATATTGTATTTTTTTTATACTTTTCAAGTTTATTGTATGGAACTAAATTCCAACTATGCTTCATGAGTTTGCATCTATTATTCATTTATTTGTATATAAACTTTTTACCAATCTTATTAATCTTTTAACATTTTGTTAATTTTAGTTTTGATATCTGCAGACATTCCCATATTCCCTTATCATTAAAAAATATGAAACAAAAAAGATCTCTTCTTATATCTAATTCTTTAGACATTTTTTGACTATCTCTCTTTTCATTTTATAACTTCTTAAATATCCAACAAAATGACTCAATTTATCTTATTTGTGTGTGTGCACATTTCTCAACACCCATTCTAATTATTTTAATAGCATCTGTAGCAGCTCTAACCTTTTTAAATTCAAACATTTCTTCAAGTATTTATCTGGTCAAAAAAGAATAAAGTACACCTGGGTCTCGTTTTATGTGGTAGATATAGGTTCCTCAGAAAATGCGCACAAAAGAAATCGCACAAAAATAGACTTAACTTACCTTGAAAAATGGGGATAGGGGTTGTAATTTTCAGAAATCACATAAAAGCAAAGCAAGAAGGAAAAATTACTTTAAAATTCGCATTAAAAAAATAAGGAAATAAAGTATGACTAATAAAAAATTTCAAATATTTGAAAAAAAATAATACAAGACAAACTTTTTTTATTAACTACAGTATTTAATTTTACATTTTTTCATACATATTTTAATCATTAGCGGTTATTTGGCTATTTGACAATATGCATTCGTTTGTGAACTGTTAAGAAATCAGATTCTTCATGTGACATACAACTAGCGTCCTTTCAGTCTTGAGCTGTGTTAATGGTTTTTTGTTTCTATATTAAAAAAATGAAATCGTAATCAAAACAAAAAGATTATAGATTATTATTAGAAAGATTATTTTCAGTTTATAAAATCAATAAAATCTTCATTATTATTTATTTTAAAAATCTAAAAAATTATTTATTTCTGTTATAATTAACAAAATATGTTTTAAAAGTTTAAAATTTTTGAATATTTATTGCGATATTTTTATATGTAAATATAAATCTATTATTATTATTTACTCATTAGTATAAGTAGGTTATTTACATAGAAGCTAATATCCTAAATGCAGCTTCAGGCCATATTCACATTAGCTGCTAATATAACATTATATTTTTGAAGAAAAAAAAGTATTTCAAGTCAAAATAAGTTATTAATAATGTAAATTTCTTGATATCTAATAAATATAGTGAAATATGAAAGATATTAAAAAGAAACATGAATTACATAACTTCAAAATTGCATTAAAATAATCCGCATAAAACAAGATCCAGGTGTAATATAAAATGTTTCAAATATAGCACACTTGAAATTTTGATAATTTTTATTATATTATTTCCTGATGGCAAAGCTTAGCTTAACTTATAGAAGTTTCTGTAGTACACAGAGTTCAGAGAAAAAATGTAAAAAAACAAAAACAAAAAAAAACTCTGCAATAGATCATTAAAGAAAATCATCTTTATTGCATTTTTAGGTATATATTTTAGTTTTTTAATTAACTCGAAATAAATTTAGTATATTGGAAATAAATCTTTAGAAAACATTGTAATATATAAATCATATTCAGCACAAGATTTTATTATTATTTATGTAATTATTTTCTGCATTATATTTCAAGAGCAAAAAAATTTAAAGATTTGAAAATTAACTTATGGAAACTGTAAACTATACTATGTCTAACTATGCAATTTCAATTATAGGCTATCCAAAGTAAAATTTAAACAAATAAAAATGTAAATAAATCAACAAAAAAAATTAAGTAACAAATTTTAATATTTGGCAGTCATTTTTTCTTCCCTGAGCCAAGCATATACAAATTACCTATATTAATAAAATATCTTCATTTTATGTTGAAAGCACATATATTTTAATCTTTCTTTATTAATCTTTTTGAATTTGATATATAGTATTTTGCTTAATAAAATATTTTCTAAAAGGAAAAGTTTTAAAAGATTTCAGAATATTCATTAACATAATTGGGGAAATAATAATTTTTTGAAAAAGAAACAATTCTATTATTTTATAAGAGAAAAAATTATTGAAAGAAAAAAGAATATTGTGTAGTGCATATTTTTTATTTACTTTATGTTAAAGATAAAAATACACTAAGAGTTAAGTTTTTATTTTTTATTTTCATTGCTTCAATAATTTCATTATTGAACACACATTCTGTAAAATAAAATAAATATCTGCTCCATTTATTATTAATAATTATTATTATTTTTAAAATTTTGTTTATACAATAATTTTGTTTTGTATATATATTTAAAAAACATCTGTGTTATATTGAAGCAGTCAATCTTAGCTTAAGATTGAGCTTTATGGTTCTATCTACTAACCTGTGTTTAAATCCTATATCCCATCCTACTCCTTTAGTTGCATATATATATATTATGTATATATTTGAGATGCGCGCTTAAAATTTATAAAATTTTAACTTTTAAATAACATATTTTAATTATTATTAATTCTTTTTTTATTAAAATACATAGGTGTGACTCAAATATATATATATAGGAGCAAACATACTAACAAAATATTGATTTTTTAAAAATATTTTATTATTCGTCATTTTTTAAACTTTTCTATTTAAATTGTTTTTTTTTCTATTAAACTGTATATTTTTATAAAATCCAAGATGGAAGATGCAACCATTAATTATCCAAAAATAATTAAAGAGTTGGAAATATAATATTGTTTTAATCTTGGGAAGGAATTTTTAATTAAAGTTTTTACTTAAAATAAAATGGGGATTAAGATTAACGATTGTACTTTTCTTATAAATATTTTTGTCAAATCTATTTCCAATCTGGAAATAGATTTGAATATATTTTGGAATGTTATCTAACGTTTGCATCTTCCAAAAACAATGGATAAAGAAAAGTAAAATTTCTGTTAGATTAAAGATTACATTTAAACTAGAGATAAGAAATTGAAAGCATTCCAGAAATACCTGAGCAGAATATAAAATGGGCCAATTTTGGCAACCAAGAGGATAGCTACTATTGAGAGAACTGTGCAGTTAATAAACTTCACACTGCTTTGAAATATAAAAATGATGATTGGGTAGAAAGCCCATCGCCTCCCCGACCCTTGCTGGGGTCATCTTCCACTGCCGTAATATCCTGCTGCTCTAAAATGAAGGAAAGCCTAAAGAAGAACTCTGGAATGCTAAATGGAAGCTTGCTGTCACATAAGAACTGCTAATCATGAGCTGGAGTTTTTAATATGGACTCTTAAAATGGTGCGAGGTAAATTTTCAAGCTGCTATCTAAAAGTAACCGATTTACCTCTATGTAAAATGTAATTTGCTCTTAAGTAATTTCTATGAATCTAATTTTCTCTCATATGCTTTCTTTCTTTAACTTTGGTGCAGTCAATTATTTATATGTAGTTATTATTTGATTTTATATGTATACTTTTATTATTAATTGCCAATCTGAAGAGCTGAATTTCTCACAATCTTTCCTTTTAATTAAAACCTCCATGAATTAAGGTTATTAATGTCTCCTTAAAATATAATGTATTATTAATTAATATGCTCGCCAGATTGTTTTTATGAGTCAACATTTTATGTTTTAGTATAAAAATTTGATTGCTAACTCTGGATTCTACCCAGGGTGAATCCAGAACTTAGGCTAATTAATGCTCTGAAACCTTATTTATTTTATAAATGTTATTTATTCAATTCTGAAAGGGTGACTTATTATTTGTTTTCTATATAACTGCTAGTTTTACTTTATTTTTCATATTCTTAAAATATCAAATACAGTACTTAATATTCCAGTTATTATAAAATCAATGAAGATGGATTGAATTATTTTAAATATCAGAAACGGAGGGGGATCAATCTAAATGTATATTTTAGTAAGTGAAATCTAAATCTCTCTATATATATTATAGCACCATCACATATTATTTGTATAAATTATGGCATTCAAACAGAGGGCATTTATTTTTAAAGCAGTAAATCTTATTCAATGTCATTAATGAAATTTATCAGTACTGTGTTTCTGACCTTCGGCCTATCTTCATGAATATATATATATATATTACATGCTTCTAATCTGGGAGTTGCGACAAGATCGAACTCATAGATTTTCTTCTCATGCCCTGTCCTGTGGATAATTGATCTTCCCAGGACTTATTTTATAAAAAAAGGCCTCTGATGGTGATTCCAGTATGCCTGGCATGCACTATGCTTATCCACTTCGTATAAAAGGCCTCTGCACGTTGATGATGACCACGGCATGCCTTATCCACATTTTCTAAGCACTGCTCAAGAAGGGGTCTTAGATTTCGTTTTCCATCCATTTCTTTGCCACAATGTCAGTATCGCCACTTCTCCATTTATTATCTCTTTTGCTTCATGACCCAATTTTAGTGCTGTAATATTAAAATTGTGTTCTGCTCAATATATATATATAAATGCCAAATATTACTAGTTTTGTTAATTAAAATGTTATTTCAGATGTATTATACAATTCCACAGTCGTAAATTATTTCTGTATTTAAGAGTATCTATCTGCCTTGGGGAAAATAAAACGTTCTGTCCTTTAAATGTTAATTAAAAGAATTTTCAATAATCAAATATAATTTTTCAAATATTATTTTATTTATTTTCACGACGATAATAGCGTGAAAATAGTTTTTTTTATATATATAATGAATCTTGGAATGCTCCCTGAAATAATGTTAGTCACCACATTTCAGAACTGTAAACCAAAGTGCTTATGACAATCTTATGTAATTTTTTTAATAATTGATTGGCATCTTAATATTAGACCCACCAAAGATGTGTGTTTATGTATAGTATATGTCATTTAATTAATAAAAGAGCATATGAGAAATAATAGTGTGATATGTAATTATCTACCGTTTGGGGAGACTGTTCATTCACGCACATATAAATGTATATAATTAAGACATAATGTATAATAATTAATTCTTTATATTAAACTATTTTATGTTATCTAACTTGTTTGAGTAGTTCGAATTCCTTTTTCTCCACTACCACACATACAGCCATGCCTGTACATATTTTAGTTAAGTCATAGTTAATAGATGTTTCATTGTCTTCTCCGCTCTGCTAGTGGACCGGATTTAAAATAAATTCTCATGTGCCATCATGTTTATGTTATCCATTAGGTGCTTGATCTGGGGCTTAGGAGTGGGTTCGAATTCATGTTGATCCCTGACCTAAATCTCGGGCTTGACTGGGTTTGAAATGCAGTTTGTGAGTTCCAGCTCATGTTAGATGGATCAACATGTTTTGACCAGTACAATATACATGTGTGTTTTGAAAGATACTATACACTTGCAATTCAATAAATAATACATATTATATTTTAATCATTATTTATCAACAAAAAGTGAGCTATTATATGCTATTTTCTTGGAATATAAGGGAAGGCTTGGAATAAAATATAGCATAATGTGTGACTTTGCTGTATATATATAGTTTCAAATTTTATTTTTATCACAGTTAAGATATAGACATATTGTTTAGTTAATTTACATTTTTCTATATTATAGGTAAATCAAAGGCATTGCGCATGGACAAAAATTCAGAAGAATCTCCTATTGAAATGGTCCGAGTCTCTCATCTCAAGTAGAGTATATATATTTCTTTCTTATATATATAATTCATTATTATTTTTTTTTTTTGAATTGTAAATTTTTGTGAAGATTTGGAACAGTTAATTAAGTATTTATTGCAATTATCTATTTTAATAATTTAATTGAGGAATACAGTTGAATTTATAGTTATTGGGCTTAAGAGATGTAAAAGACAGAAGAAAAAAATACATCTGGGTCTCGTTTTATGCGAATTATTTTAATGCGATTTTGAAGTTATGCGATTCATGTTTCTTCTTAATATCTTTCATATTTCACTATATTTATTAGATATCAAGAAATTTAAATTATTAATAACTTATTTTCACTTGAAATACTTTTTTTTTATCAAAAATATAACATATTGGCAGCTAACGTGAATATGGCCTGAAGCTGTATTTAGAATTTTAGCTTCTATGTAAATAACCTATTTATACTAATGAGTAAATAATAATAATAGATTTATACTTACATATAAAAATATCGCAATAAATATTCAAAAAAATTAAAATTTTAAAACGTATATTTTGTTATATATTAACAGAAATAAATAATCTTTTAGATTTTAAAAATAAAAAACGAAGATTTTATAAACTGAAAATAATCTTTCTAATGATAATGTATAATTTTTTTGTTTTGATTACGATATCATTTTTTAAATATAGAAACAGAAAACCATTAACACAGCACAAGACTGAAAATAGCGTTAGTTGTACATCACATCACGAATAAAAATAAAGTGGCTTACAGGTTTCTCTGGGCATAATTGCTGAGAGATTCTTGACTTCGTTTAAGGAGAAGCTACAATACATCACATCATATCGAATCTGATTTTTTATCAGTTTACAAACGAATGCTAGCGGTAATGATTAAAATATGTATGAAAAATGTAAAATTAAATATTGTAGTTAATAAAAAAAGTAAAAAAAGTTTGTCTTGTATTAATTTTTTTCAAATATTTGAAATTTTTTATTAGTCATACTTTATTTGCTTATTTTTTTAATGTGAATTTTAAAGTAATTTTTGTTTGTTGCTTTGCTTTTATGCGAATTCTGAAAATTACAGACCCTATCCCCCATTTTTCAAGGTAAGTTAAGTCTATTTTTGTGCAATTTTTTTTTAATGCGGGTTTTCTGTGGAACCTATCTACCGCATAAAACGAGACCCAAATGTATTTGTTTTATAAATCATGATATGACATTTTACAGATTAATTAAAGAAGAAATTATATAAAAAGGACAGTATAAGCTTTAATTACAGAAATAATTGCAATTATAGTGATTGTATAATTATATTTTGCGATGTTTATTTTTATTTATAAGAATTGCTAAAAGAGGCATGTAGCAATTAGTATATCTGTGAGAAAGGATAAATTCATTGTTTTAGCTTTCCAGATAATTATACTATTTATATAATAAAATAGAATAGTATTAATATAATTTGTGAGAAATTTATAATGAAAATAAATTCCTGACGAATTATAACTTTGTAGATATGTTAATTATTAAAAAAGAGTTACGGTTTTTAAATTTATAGTAAGGTATGTTTTTTTTTTTTTTAAAAAAAAAAAAATTAAATAAAATTGAAAAAAGCAAAATTTTTATAAAAATAGTATGAGGAAGAGAAGCAAGCATGTGAAACAAATTTAATCTATACAATGGTTATCAAAATTGATTAACAAGCAGCCTATGATTGAAGGAACCTCCAGCAGCTTTTCCTTTAATCCTGAGTTTTAGCTTTCACTTACATATGTAAATATTTCATCTTTTGGAAGGCAATATTATGTTCTATTTAGTGCTGTTTATTATCCTTTATAGAAAGGCTTCCCCAATGGCATTTCTTGTTGTGTCTTTCATCCATTTTTATAAATAAATATAGCACAAAACATATATAATTTTTTTAGAAATTGTTTCTATTCTTTCAATTAACAAAATGAATAAAATTTTTTAAATCATATTGAAGTATACCTAAGTTAAAAAAATAACCTAAATAGTTTATGCTTATTGTATTTTAGTGCATTTTTTAAAAATATGTATTAAGATAGGTTAATGCTATTGCAAATAGATAAATTTAATGGGAGTTATATCTTCTCATTTTATTTTATGATCATCATTTTAGCTTAATGGGATCAATCTGATAGATTCAGAATTTTGTTAATTATATAAGAATGTATAATTGTCTAGAATTTTTCTCATGCAGCACTTTCTGGAATTATAAAGAAATCAGTTTGGATATTGGAAGGACATTCTTAATTTAAATACTATTTGTAATATTAAATATAAGAATTTATTCATTCCTGATATATATGAAGATTATATTTTTAAATGCCTCATATATTTTATATTATGAGCATTATAAATAAAAGGTACATATGGAACTATTATCTTCTACATTTTAACTATTACTATTACATTTTATATATTTTTTTTCTTTGCTTGTAGGATTATGTATCTTAAAAAAGTAAATGAAAATAAATAACTAAAATTGTGTTGATATTCAGTGGGTTCTATTGACTTGATTTTTATAAACCACATCTCCTCATGATTTTATATTCATTGATCAAACAAGTCATATTCACAAATATATGAATGAAAATATACCATTTTTAAATTGTATCTTAATTCAGGTGATATAAAGTGACAAAGATTGTCAAATGATTATTCTGATCCTCTATAGATTTTGTAAAATAAATTTTTGATTGAGATCACAGTGGGAAATCTATATCTTCTTTTATCGGGTATATTTATGTATATATCACAAGGTAATGATGAAGCAATGTCATCTTTAAAAAAGATCAAATGAGATTTACTTGATAGTGTCCTTGTTGTTACTCATCTTATTGTGATCTTGTATTTTTTATACCATTTACAAGAGAAAATACTATATTCTTTCACAGTTTTATTTAACCAATATAGTCTTTTATAATGCATTCTTAATCTCATTTAAAGATTATATATTTTTATGTAGTTCATAAATAATTTTTAATTTTTTTGAAATATTTCTCTCATGAATAATAAATCTGTATTTTATTGTATGAAACATACATATTCATACATTTTTTTATGAAAGATAAAAATTTGGGTCCATCGTTTTCATTACACATATTCACAAATCTATTAAGAGTCTGATTTGGAATATATAAAAACCTAAATGTATTCTTTCAAAGATTCCATAATTTTTTAAAATTTGTAGAAAATTAGATATGGATAGTTATTTTCATTGATATATTTATTATCAAAAAAATGAAAAAATTTCATGCTTAAATGTAATACCTGACATCAGTTAAAGTAAATATGGAAGAATTTTTTTTTGACCAGACCCAATTCTGATGTGGCATTTTGATGATGCTTGAAACATTTACTGATCTGCATATTTGTTTCCATGACAATCTTTTGAAGTAATGTGTTGACAAAAATCAAGGATTTTGATACTTAACATGGAGTGGTAAAATATTTTGCATATTTATTGGATGCCAAGACTTAGCATTATATATTACATTCATATTATCACTATTTTCTTTATCCGTATCACGATCAAAATCTATAGATCCACATTCTAAATCAAAGCAATCAAAACTCATACCAAGCATGCAAATCATAAATGGCAAAGGTTGATGCAATACTTGATGCAAATGCCATTTTTATTTAACAAAGAAAAAAAAAATATTGGTATTATTTAAAATATATCATATGATCAAGCTGTTAAAACAGGCAAAACTCGTTTTCACTATATTATAATAGAAATTCTAATTATATGTATAAAATATATTTATCAAAAACCTTTATAAAGTATAATATATATTTAAATTTGCATGATATATATAAAATTATAATTTATAGAATGTAACATTTTGAAATCTTTCAATATATTGAAATATAGAATGTAAACTGGAAAGTCTAAGGTTTTGAAATCACTTAGGTATGAAATGAAAAACATGATTTGGAATTCAAATATTTATAACATATGAAATAAAACAAAAAAATATAAAATATGTATATCAAATGATGTTATAGAATCAGCAGGATAAAATATTATATATATAAGCAAACTTACTGTTACAAATTATTTCAATAAATAAATTACTTTGTTATTAAAATACTTATCTTTATTGTTTATTAATTGAAGAGAAATTAATTTTTAAATTTTCTAAGAGCCCATGATAGAAAAAAATGAAAAAATAAAGAATTTATATTTGATCTCAACCAAATTTCAAACTGGCTAAAATGTTGCAATCAAGACTCTGAACAGATTTACTTTATATAAGCAGAAAATCTAGAATATTTAGTAATTTTAGTGTCTTTTTAAAAAAAATAAGAGAATTATAACTAGAATTATTTTCTTTAATGTAAAATGTAAGTATAAAATTGAGAAGATAAATCCCCACATCCTAATAATGGGCATTGAGAAATCAATAGAAAGTGAAAGATACATATCAGGAAGCCATTTGGAAAGGTTAAAATATTTTATAGAAATCAATTTTTACTTTAGTAGATAACATTGTAAATTTTTTACACGGAGAGCAAATTATGGATCAAAAAAAACTTGCTAGTCTCTTTTTCTTTAGTTTTGATTAATTATCTTTTATTAATTATTTTCTCTGATTTATAATTAATGATTGGCCTATTTAAACATCAAGGATTTTAGCTTCTAAAAATAGATGCACTTGTGCTTATTTTAAGTGTAAAAATTAAAAATCAATTTCAAATAAATATCACTTAGTTAGAATTGTGTTATTATATTTTAATGTAATGTATGTGTAAGTATACATATATATATAATCACACACACATTAACATTTATATTTGTTCTGTATTAGAATATCATGATGGTGATTTATTATAGTAATTCCATTATTTTATATATTTTAGTTAAAGTAATATTTAATTATTTATCTTTATTTATAGTCTCCAAATTATTACATACAATATTTATTAGTCATCTGCTCTTCTATTAAAGTTCTTATAAACTTTTGAGAGGATTAATTTTTTCTCATACTTTTGGCTTATTTGAGAGTATAGATTTTAGTAAACAGGTTGTACTCTCCCTACATATATATACAATTATGTATGAGTGCATGTATACCTAGATACATTTATAAATATTTAATAATAATTGTTTTATATATATATTTTCTGTAGGCAGTATTTCATCATTGTATTCAAAGATAAGCCATTTGAATTATGGGATATGAAACTTCTTTCAGTTCTTAGGCAAATGCCTCGCAAGTTTCCTATTGTAACTGCTTTGGTAAATTATATATTTATATGTATGTTTGCTTATACACATATTTATACATATGTTTTTGTAAAATTACAATTACATTGTTCTAATTAGAAACAAATATTTGAACATAATTCATGAATGATATATAAACTAAAAGTGAATTTATAAAAATAAATACTAAATATTTTTTCTACTGTAAAATGTTTTAAGAAAGATTTAAAAATTGTATTTATATGCTATATGTAATTACAAATTTTTATTCCTAACCATTTAAAAATACCTGCTCAAATGTGATATGTAGTAAAACAATAATATTCTTCAATTTAATAATTCAATTAAAACTTAACAGAAATTTTTAAATTAAAAATTAAGAAAGAAAAAGTTATGTATTATATACATTTTTTCTGGCTCATATATTAGGATTAATTATTTTATCATTTTAAAATGTTCATTAAAACATGTAAATGTAAACAACTATGTTAATCATAATTTATTATTGTTTAAGACCATTATCAACAACTATTATCAATCCACTGCAGGATGAAAGTCCTCTCCAAGTTCAATGCATCTTCTCTAATCTCTCCTCTCCACATCACCCCTGCATACTTTCTTATTTCATCCATCCATCTCACATGTGATCTCTTTTTGGGTCTTTTTCAATCTCTTGAAATCCAGATTTTAAGATTTCAATTGTCCACCTATTATCATCTCTTCTAGCAATATATTCAGCCCAACTCCACTTCAGTCTTTTAATTCTTTCAATGAAGTCAGTAACATCTGTTTGTTCTCTTACCCATGTATTGCATTTTCGATCTCTTGTTACTCCTAACATGCATCTGTCCATACTTCTTTGAGTGGTCTGAAGTCTCTATTGCTCTTTTATTAAGTGTCCAAGTCTCAGATCCATGTACAAGAACTGGTAAAACTTATTAAAAACCTTTCTTTTCAAACCCTTAGGCATACTTCCTTTTAATATTAAGTTATTTCTACCAAAAGCACTCCAACCAAGTCTAATTCTATGATTAATTTCATCCATTATGTTTCCATCTGTAGTAATAATCTGACCAAGGTATTTGTAATTGTTAACTTCTAACTCATCATAATCAATCTTTATTTTCATCTTTTGAGAAAATCCATTGAACATTACTTTAGTCTTTTTAACATTTACTTTTAGTTCTTTCTTACTTTTATCTGATAACTCTTGCAACATTTCTTGAAGCTGTGAAATATTATTTGCAAAAACAACTACACTATCTGCAAAATCTAAATGTCTTAAATAATCTTCCTTTACTTTTAATCCTATAGCTTCCCATTTTAATCCACAAAATACTTCTTGAAGCACTGCTGTTAAACGTTTTGGACATATGGAGTCACCCTGTCTCATAACTTTCTCAATGTTAACCTTCCTAGTATCATTATGTAATCTAATTGTTGCTATTGCATTTTTATAAATATTCTTCAGAATATGACAATATCCTGGGTCTATACTTTAATGATCCAATGCTTTAATCACTGAAGAAATGCTTATAGAATCAAATGCCTTTTCATAATCTACAAATCCAAAGCATAATGGCAACTCATAGTAATTGGTCCTTCCTATAACTTTTTCAATATTTGGATGTGATCTACTGTACTAAAACCACTTTTAAATTCAGCTTGTTCTATTAGTTGGTTGAAATCCAATGTTCTCTGTAGATGAGTTGTAATTATCTTCATAAAAATTTTGTATAAAACTGATAAAGGGTTGATAGGTTTGTAATTTCTAATATCTTCTTTATCACCTTTTTTAAATATTAATACTGCATTTTTCCAATCATCTGGTACATCTTTATCATTTAGACATGTGTTATATAACTTTGCCAAATTTTTTTCTATTTCTTCACCTGCTTCTTTTATTATATTGATTATAATTCCTTCATTATCTGGAGCTTTCCCCTTCTTCATAAATTTAATTGCATGTCTCACTTCTTAATTTAATATCCTGGACAATTCAGAAGATGTAATAGATGTAGAAGGTACTTGTTCTTCATTACTATATAATTCTTGTTAGAACTCATCTACTCATTTCATGATATCATCTCTCTTTTTAGTAATAGTTCCTATTGAGACTTTTATTCTCTTCTACATCTTTTATTGCTGGTGCACAATTATACTTTTTTATATTATTATCAGTTCTTTTTCCTACCATTTTACAAAATTTGAGATATTCAATTCTTCTTAATGTATCATTTTTATATATCTTTATATACCTTTTTTTTTCATAAATTCTTTAATCTCAGTAGAAATTTTATTGTTATTTACTACTTTTGTCTACCAGATATTTTCATTATAGTTTTTAAAAGTGTATCAGTTATTTTCCTATTAATTTCATTTAAATATGAGTCATATTTAAAATCTACTAATATTTGAAAAAGATTTGCAAGTTCTAATTTAAATTCATTAGAATGTTTCTGAAGATTAGAAATATTAACTGTAAATATTGTTTTCTTAATAATTTTTGTCTCTCTAGTTGTGCATTAACACATATCTTACATCTTACTAATTGACAATCATTTCCTGTGTTGAATTTATTAAGGACATTACAATCTTGGAAATACGTATTTTTTGTTAGTCAAAGTATAATCCAAATTTGCTGTACCTTCATTTGGATGCTTCCATGTCTATTTCCTTTTAACATTTTTCTCATAAAAAAAGAATTTATAATATAATTTTTTATTTTTTGCAATCTCCACAAGTCTATGTCCTCTCTCATTTCTATTACCATAACCAAATTTACCTACAAAACTTTTATCTTTCATTTGTTTACCAATTCCAGCATTAAAATCTCCCATAACAATTTTAAAATGTTGTTTAGTCTGATCAAAAGCCTTTGTTCATCCATATAAAAATCTTCTACTACTTCATCATTATGAGAACTTGTTGATGCATAAAACTGAATTATCTGCATTTGATATCTGTTATTAAAGTTGAACAACTAATCTTTCCATTCTGTTCAATATTTCATCATTCTCCACAATGTTTATCTTTCACTTTTTATTTATAATAAATCATACCACTCCACTTGTGCTTCTAATATTTGTGCCTTTGTAGTAGAGTATATGTCCATTTTTTAAATCAGTTGTCTCTTCACCTTTCAACTTCACAAAATCCAATATTGTCCCATTTAATATGAAACAGTTCTTCTTCCAATTCTTGCAATCTTCCTTCACTTGAAAGTGATCTGCAGTTTTAAGTACCTAAATAAAAAATCACTGTCAAATGGCAGCCTGGGTCTGCAATCAAGGGATTCTAAGCACCCTCCACTTTCAGCCACGAACTGCTGCCTTGGCTAATGACTTTATAGCCTTCTGGGAATAAGGGCCATGATTTATTTTTGTCTGTCATGATTGCATACATCTATTAGAAAAAATATTTTCATTCACATACACATTCATTCTGCCTTATCAGACAACTGAGTAGAAAAATCATGGTGTTTCTTGATCTTAAACTCAGAGGTAAAAAGTCAACAAACTCACCAGGCTGGCTAATGGATGTTGGTGAGCAGCCCATCCATGTTCATATATTATAGGAATTACGACATAGTAATAACAGCTGCAATGACAAAGAATGTATGGAATGGACATTAGGCACTTGCCCTGCTCAGTTCCTTTAAGGCCTCCAAAAAGATCAAAGGGTCTCCTTTCAGTTAATAGCAAACTCCTTTCTGCAGCCTTTAAGGCTATATATCAAAGCCAATAAACTTAAATAAATTTAATTAAATTAGACTTTCCATTAATATTCATTGCAACTAATCTACCTATCGTCTTTCTTAATAATATTATTTAACCAATTATATTTGAAATGGGTTAAATATTTTTCTTCTAGGTGCATACAATAACATATGCAGGTTCAGCATTTTTAGCTTATGACCCAGGTATCTTTGGCTGCACAAATTTATTTTCCTTATTACTTATATTAAGCTGTTACTTGATAAAAATCTTAATCTTGTTTTGGTTATATAAACATCTATTGTATGTGAACATCATTTACACTAGACTATTTTTTTATCAATGTTTCCAATCTCCAGTTGCTTTAACAACATAACAAATAATTATTACTATCTGCACTAGCTCATATTTTTTAGTCACATTTTTTATTACGAATGTCAACTTTTTTGCTTAAATTATTGAAACAATTGTAATCACTTTATTTGAATTATAGCATGACGTAATACTACTATAATGGATTGATAATAATTATAAATGATGATATATATTGTAATTGTCAGCCTAGGAAATGATGGTGAGTACATGAATTCTCACCAGGCAAGGACTTCTGGATACTTAGAATGCCTGATGTGGCTTAGTTATGTATTCTATCTAAAAATTTTATGAAATTTACCCAAGAGGTGTCATAACTTTGCACCTTCATGGCACTTTTTACCACTATGAGTATATTTATTTAAGGCCACTTAAATTGGGAAGAAACATGAATTTTTCTCTATATCTAATTATATTCAATCTTCTCTCATATAGGTAATACTAAAGTTAACAAAATATATTAAATAACTTTTACAAATAGATCAAATAACAAGAAACTTAAACAACATAATAAATTGAATTAATTAAATTATATTAAAGAAGCAAGTCAAGGTTTCTTTTATTATGCAAAATTGTATAAAGTAAATTTATTATTTATCTAATTGTAGATATAAAAGTATGAAAAAGTTATAAAAAAATAGTTTTTCAGATATCACAACGTGCATATGTTGTATTATTTTTGGAATCTTGCGAGACTTAAATGTTTCAATATATATATTATTCTATTGATATAAATATTTTCATGGGTTACAGATATAAATGATATAAAAAATGTTTTAAGATTGGCTCAGTTTATTCAAATGGAAATTTTTTAAAAAGAATATGTACTTTAAAGCTGAATTTATCTTTCGATAAAATATTTTTTTTATCTGCTTAATTTTAAAATGGTTTTTTTAATCAATTATAATCAGTTCGTTATTAATTGAGACTCTTAACAACATATATTTTTGTTTCATTAAGTATTGTTATCTGGAAAATTCTCTATTTTAAGTCTTGTAATTTCTGATTAATGCTATTGTAAATTTAGAATTCCTTAATTAAAATTGCTGGCTTATCTTGGTTCAAAATTTTAATCATTGGTTTGCTAATTAAAGAGATTCTTGAAATCTTGAATGGATTACACAATGAATTTGAGATCTATGAAAAGACCAGCTAAAAATTATATTCTAATTCTTCTGGTTCTGCTGTTTTGGTTTGTAATTTGATTCTACTTACCTATGCCTGGTGCGATGATGAACTCAGAACTGGTTCCAGTGATCATGTTTAAAAGTATGTAAGCACCAGAAATGAACTCCACTCTCCAGCATGAAACTATAGCAGCATGCTAACGTCACCTGTTACTATAATGAAAAAAAGAAGACTCCAGAAATAATATCGACATGTCAAATATACGTATGCATTTATATGCTCCATCTGTACAGAAAGTAATAGTCTTATACCCACTTCACTATGAACTTAAGATAAAATCTTCACATGAACTATTATTATTAAGATATACCAATAAACCAGTGATATACATACGGGTGTAATTTTATATTTCTGTTTTATTGATTTCTAATTTTGTATATCTGTTTTTATTTTAATTATAATTATAATTGTTTGAGTAATTTTTTATTTAAAGCCCTTTAATTTTTTTTAAATTTGATAGGTGATAATTAATTTTATAACCTACAATAGTTTTTTTACAGATATTTTTTTCTCATAAAGTTAATGGAAAGTTATTTAAAAGAATCTGAGAGCAAGATTTTTTCCTCTCCACTTTCACATTTGTTTTAAACAATCTTGATTTTCTTTAGCAAGGAGTAAGAAAAAAAATTTGTGAATTTAAAAAAAAAAAAGAAATCTAGTTTGATATTTTTTTTAAGTATAGGTTTTATAATTAATAATGCCTTGAAATTTTAAAATCGTCATTTCTATTTGTACTTGATGTATGTAAGGGTGTGTGTATAGGTTTTTTATGTAACTGTTGAACTATTTAAATTATTGGCATTTTTTTTTTTCTTGTTGCTATTTATGTCACACACATCTGAAAGTAATAAAGAAAAGAGGGTTTTGCTTATGTATGTGCATGCCTATATCAAACGATCCCATAGATATTACGTACAGTTTTATTTATATGTTTGGACCTTTGATTTATTATTCTGCTAACTGCTATATAGAGGCAGATTCTGATATTTTGCATTTGATATAATGGCTTTTCCTACCCATGCTCATTTTTATAAGTTACTTTTATATATTCGAACCTGTCTTTATTTACTGCTTGACATTGGCGGTTCTTATTGATATTTGCCTTGGATAAAGTGCTTCTTCTCAGGTTTTATTATATGTTTCACTCTTTAACATGGGTTATCTATGGGTCTTTTTTATTATTTTTCTCTATATGTTTCTTTTTGTGGTTAAGATTTTGTGCATCATATATGAACTTGGTTTAGGAATGTCAGTGCATGTGAGCCAGTGTAGAAATTAAGCCTGCCAATTTTTGAACTATAGATTCATATTATTGCGAACATATATATGCACACATCTATAGATGGTCAAGTCTCTGTAAAATTCAAAGATTATTAATGAACTTTAGTATCATTGAGGGCAAGGACAATAGAGTGAATCAATTGTCAAATACATCATTTACTTATTTAAAAAGGGTTGTAATCAATTTTACTAATTATTTGAGTGAACTTTAGTTTAAACCTTACAATTAATTTAAGCATTTTATTTTATTGTTAATAAATATTGTTGTTAATTGTTAGATTTGTTTAGGTCTTGATTACTGTTGTCTGTTCTGCCAATTGTTTATTTTGAAAATAATCACTAATCTCCCTGATCTAAAGGCAATAATTAATTTATATATAAGGGAACAGCTGTGAAAGACATCTAGGTGATTATCCTCATCAGCAAATTATAAATATTCTCAGCTAGAGGTCTAGTGGCATCCCTTCAATGGAGGATCATAGGTGCAGGCTGTCTGGTATAATATACATATACCTGTTTTTTTTTTTTTTTATGGTAGAACTTTAACATTGTTATAAACCAGTGTTTATATCACTTTTATAGCCATCTTTATAATATTCTATTTATCACCCAGATCAAGCAGAGATGGTATATTCATAATCAAAATCATACACGGATTAACCTGCTAAGTATATCATAATTATATATTATTATTAAATATATATATTTTTTTAGTTTAATGTTTATAACTACTACTAAGAGTATAGTTGTGTACTTTATACTAAGTGTAAAGTTTATTATAAAATAGTTTCGTTTTTTTATTATTAATGTTAAAATTAAGTTGTAGAAAACCTTTCATTTACTTAGTAATATATCTTCATGCTATGTAATATATACAAACATTGTTTGAGAAAATGAAACATTACATCAGTAATAATCAAATAAGGAAAAATTGCATTATGTATTTTGTCCAGTGGCAAATTCCACCCACTTACTAAGTCAACTTTTACTTCTGTTTTATTTTCTATTTTCTCTTCAAATTGATGTAATTTTGTATTTCTTACGATAATGTAATTTTTCGTCATCTGTCTTTTTTATTATTTAAAAGTCTTACAATTTAGTCATTTTCCTGCCAATGATAGATCTAATCTTTCAAACAATTTAGTTTATTTAATTTTATTTATATTCATGTTAATCTTCCTGGTATCATTATATAATTAATTTTTGCTGTTGCATTTTTATAAATATTCTTCAGAATATGACAATATCCTGGATCTATACTTTGATGATCCAATGCTTTAATCACTAAAAAAATGCTTATAGAATCAAATGCCTTTTCATAATCTACAAATCAAAAGCATAATGTCAATTCATATTCATTGGTCCTTTCTATAACTTCTCTCAATATTTTGGGTATGATCCATTGTACTAAAACTATTTTTAAATCCAGTTTGTTGTCTTGGTTGGTTAAAATCCACAGTTTTCTGCAGACAAATTGCAATTATCTTAGTAAAAATTTTGTATAGAACTGATAAAAGACTGATGGGTCTGTAATTTTTAATATTTTCTTTGTCACTTTTTTAAATATTAATATTAATACTGCATTCTTCCAATCATCTGATACATCCTTATTTAGACATTTGGTATATAACTTTGCCAAAACATTTTCTATTTCTTTAACTGCTTCATTTAAGATATGGATTGTAATTTCATCATTATCTGGATCTTATCCTTTCTTTATAGATTTAATTTGCATGTTTCACTTTTTAATTTAAAATCCTGGACAATTCAAAAGTTGTAGTAGTTATAGATGGTACTTTTCCTTGTTCTTTGTTGCTATATAATTTTTGATAGAATTCTTCTACACATTTCATGATGTTATCTCTTGTTAATAATAGTTATATCTTCTTTTCTTATTGCACATATAAATTTTCTATCAATACCAACATTTTGTTTTACACTCTTAAGATTTTTATTCTCTTCTATACCTTTCTTTGCTAATTAACAATTATACTCTTTTTTGCTCAAAACTCTAGATATTCAATCCTTTTTTATCGAATCATTTTTATATATTTTCATATATTTTTTGTTCTTCATAAATTCTCTTGTTTCAGTAAAAATTTTATTGGTCAATTGCTGTTTTTTTGTACCAGCTATCTTTGTTGCAGTTTTTAAAAGTGTATCAGTTATCTTCTATTGCTTTCATTTAAATCTGAATCATGTTCAAAATCTGTTTTAATATTTGAAAACGATTTGCAAGTTCTAATTTAAATTCATTGAAATGTTTCTGAAGATTAATAAAGTCAACTGTGAATGTTGCTTTTCTTAATAATTTTTGTCTCTTTAGTTTTGCATTAGCATGTATTTTACATCTCACTAATTGATGTTTACTTACTGTGTTGAATTTATTAAAAACATTAGAGTTTTGTAATATATATTTTCTGTTAGTCAAAATATAATCCAATTCTGCTGCACCTTCATATAAATACTTCTATGTCCATTTAGCATTTTTCTCAAAAAAAGAATTCATAATTTAAAGTTTTTCTTGTTCTGAAAATTCCACAAATCTTTGTCCTCTGTCATTTTTGTCATTATAATAAATTTATCTTCAGTACTTTCATCTTTCAATTGTTTACAGTTCTAACATTAAAGTCTCACATAACAATTTTAAAATGTTGCTGGTCTGATCTAAAGTGTTCTATACATCCATATAAAAATCCTTTACCACTTTAGTATCTACCATTAAATTGAATAACTGATCTTGCAATTCTCTCTCTTACACCACCAATCTCCACAATGTTGATCTTCCCTTTTTTTAAGTATAATAAATCCTGCTCCACTTGTATTTCCAATGTTTTTGCCTTAATAGTGTAGTACATGTCCACTTTTTAAATCAATTGTCTCTTCACCTTTTCTTCTAACTTTGCAAAGTCTAACAATGTCCCATTTAATATTAGATATTTCTTCTTCCAAATCTGCAATCATCCTTTATTTGAAAGTTATCTGCAATTATAAATACCTAAATAAAAGTCATAAACCAAATGGCAATCTGAGTCTGCCATCAGGAAATTTTTAGCATCCTCTGCCTTTAGCCACCAAATGCTTTCTTGGCTGACCACTTTACAGTCTTCTGGGAATAAGAGCCATGACTTAGATTTGTCTGTGATCATTGTAAATATCTATTAAGAGAGGAAAAAAGTTCATTCACACACACATTTATTCTGCCTTCAAGAAATTCAACTGATATTACAGTTAAAATCTATCAGGCAACTGAGAAGGAAGTCCATGATGATTCTTGATCTTAAACTCAGAGATAAAAAGCCAATAGACTCACCACCCTAATTATTGCATGTTGGTGAGCAGCCCATCCATATTAGTATACTATTTGAATAATCACATATGGAGTGGACATTAGGAATTTATCCTGCTTAGTTCCTTTAAAGTCTTAAAGAGGAATTAAAGGATCTTTTTTCAGTTAATAGCAAACTTTTTTCTGCAGCCAAGATATGAATGAGAGTTGTGACTCCATATCTTCTAAACTTTTTACAGCAGTTTTGCAAAAAGTATATTATGGATTAAAATGGGAAGCTAAGGGAGTAAAAGTAAATAAAGATTATTTCATCTAAATTTTGCAGATGATGTAATTGTTTTTGCAAATGATGCTTTATAGCTTCAGGAAATGTTATAAGAATTATCAGTTGAAAATAAGAGAGTAGAAGTAATGGTAAACGTTAAAAAGACTAAAGTAATGTTCAATGAATTTTCTCAAAAGAAGAAAATAAAGATTGATAATAATGAGTTAGAACTTAATAATTACAAATACTTTGGTCAGGTTATTACTGCAGTTCGAAATAATAGATGAAATTAATCAGAATTAAACTTTGTTGGAATGCTTTTCGTAGAAGTAACTTAATATTAAAAGGAAATGTGTTTTTGTGTTTGAAAAGGAAAGTTTTTAATAAATGTGTTTTACCAGTTCTTACTTATGGATATGATACTTGAATACTTAACACCACTCAGTGAGTATGGAGAGATGCATGTTGAAAGAGATTGAAAACGAAATACCTGGGTGAGACAACAAACAGGTTTTACTGATAACATTTGAAAGAATTAAGAGACTGGAGTTGGGCTGGACTTATTGCTAGAAGAGCTGATATGGACATATTGCTAGAAGAAATGATAATAGATGGACAGTTGAAATTTTAAACTGGATTACAAGAGGTTGTAAAAGATCTAGAAAGAGACCATATGTAAGATGGGTGGATAAAATAAGGAAGTGTGCCGAGGTGATGTGGAGAAGAGGGACTAGAAATCAGAGAAATTGGATTGAATTTGGAGAGACCTTTATTCTATAATGGATCAATAATAGTTGGAAGTGATGATGATGATAATCACATCTTAAAATTTCCACTAGTTTTTCTTATCTTTATGCATAATAAATACTCCATTCCTAAAAATATATATATAATTAATTGCTTTTTTAAAAAAATAAATTTGTATTTTCATTATTACAAAACAGTAGAACAATTTTATTTTATTAAAAGTAATATTGATTTATAATTTTTTTGACTGAACTGTATTGGCTATTCCAATTAGTGTTATGTGCATTTAATTATTTCCATTTTTTAAAATTATTTTTATTAATACAATATGCTTTAGTTATTTTAGAGTGTGTTTGTTTTTCTTAATACATATGTTTTTTTAATTTTTCAAGGAATGGAATCCATCATCTGCAAAAAATCTAAAGAAAAAGTTTGTTCAAGAAACTGCATCTGGAAGTAGTAATTCAGCATCATTTACTGATATCACAACAGATCCAGGCATTCGGTAATTATAGAAGCATTAAATACCCACAGGAAAACTTCTGCAGATTTTGATTTTATTTGAAACTTTTAATCAACTAAGTATATCATATTTGATTTGGATATGCGAATACAATTTTCAAAACAAGAGTTTTAAAATAAAAGAAAAAAGCTTCTGTGACTATATTTTTAAGTTTTGATAATTACTTAATAGTTGAGTGCTATAAGATCTTTAATGATATGACATGATATGACTCATATCTTTTATATATATATATTTTTTTCAAATTATATTATTCTTATTTGGATATCAAAAAATGACTTGTTTTTTTTTCCCTGAATAAGAAAAATAGTTATTTTTAGCTTTACTTTGATTACAATTTGTGACATATACCAATAAATGAATCAGTATATTTGTTTGCTAATTAATATGAGTTTTCCTCTAGAAAAAGAAATGCCCTTAATATAGGTGATTAAAAAGATTATAAAATTAAAAAGTGCACTATTTTATTTCATTACAAAACTTTATTGCTATATTTTATTTTTGAATGTAGTTATTTCTATCTTGATGTTATTAAAGTGAGTCTCTTGCATACAAGCAATTCTGAAAGAACATTTGATATTTATTATACACACATATCAAAGTCAGATATTTAAAAACTTTATTTTTTAAATTTTATATGATGACCATCATTATCATCCACTTTATATGACATTAAAACATTAAAAAGAAAATATACATAAAGACTAGAGATCATGAGAAAGATGACTGATTGAAGCCATTTTAGGTATTATGATCATACAAAAATAGAAATAAGTACCAAACAAATCAAACATAAAAAAAAAAATGAAAATTATGCATATTTTTTTAAAAAGGGGATAATTAATTTTTATCTTACATATTTTATCTGACCATAACCTTAATTGTTACAAGTTTTTTTTTTTCTTCAGCATCATTATATTTAATTGGAATATAAATTTGTATAAAATTGAGCCAGAATATCTTTTGCCGTTATTGTTATCATTTTACCATGTGTATTATTCTCACTCAAAACATTTTTTTTATATTTTTAATGTTAATTTGTTTGTTGTTACATTTGGATAAAAAAAATTATATTTTTAATTTATTTTTTAGAAATTTTTTTATAATAGAAAACTCTTTTTTATTTTTAAAAGTATATTATCTGTTTTTTTTCTTTTTTTGGTTTATTCATCATCTTAATATTCCACGTTATATTTTTATAAACTTTGCTAAATATTATAACTCTGGATGTTAAAGTGTTTCTAGATTAATATGATCAAAGATAGACTTTTCAACATTTAGTTTAATTTTCAAAAATTTTAACAGTAATTAAATCATTATGATTTTTTTTTCATGTGTCAAAGCATTGACCAGGAAGCAAACCGCAAACCCGGGACAACTGCTTGTAAGGCAGCCGTGCTGACCACTCGGCCACCAACACTTGCCAATCATTATGATTTTTATAAATCTATATCAGCAAATTTAAATAATAAGGCAAATATTAATAAACAACCAATTTATTTTTTCAAATTACAATGTCTGCATTTATAATAATTTTTATCAAAAGGCAAAAATGATCATTAAATGTAAAGCAAATCAGGAAGCATTAATTAAAATTGTCTATTCAAATTTATGATTTTTTGATGTTACTCAATTCATTACTCATAATACTGCTTTAAGTATTTAGATATTAATAAAATTCTAATTTCAGTTATATGATATAAACAAACTGCTCTTGTTTACATCATATTACATAAGTTAAAGAATTAAGTGGTAGTAGGTTGTTTAAAAGAGACATTATTACGGGTAAAGTATGGAGATAGGAATATATCCAAAAAGAATATTATTGTTTATCAGATCAGGACAATAAAATAAACATTGATTTACAGATGAATAGAATTATTGAAATAATCTCATTTCTAAATTCATGCAGTAAATGTTGATAGAGATGTGTAAAGTCAAAGATAGTTTTACAATAAATGAAGTATATTATTTGATAAAAATCAAAAACTTCACTGTCATTGGTGATCAAAATATTTACTTGGGTTTTTAAATCTTTAGCCTATATTTGTGTTCATTGTAATAGCTTGCATAATTATTCAGCCTTATATTTAAAGAAAGTATGTCTTTAAATATACAAGTAATTGTTTATCTGAAACAGAATGTTACAGTTAATAATCTTTTCTCAATCTCTATGAAAGATATCAGTATAGAAATTTTTGCACATATACTTTATGGTTAAAGTTAATATATTATGAAAACCATCAAAATCTTGCATTACATAATCTCACTATTTTATAATTAGAAAGATAACTTTGGATTCTCTTCTGATATTATTGTTACACATATGTATTTAAAATTTTTACTGGCTCAGATTAAGATATTGATGTTATTTATGTTCCATTTCATAATTAGATATCCAAAAGCTATCCGTTGTTGATGATATTTTCATACTTTCTACCAATTTAATGGACATAAAGATTTATTAAAATCATATTTATATTTGAACAAGATATTTGATTGGTTTACAATTTTTTTAAAGTCTATAACTAAGAAAGTATTAATAGATAGAACATTGTCATATAATACTAAATTGTCCAAGCACGTCATTGGGTTTTTACTATTATGCCCTCCAAATTTTAACCCAGCAAGTCAAAATTAATAAACACAATAAGTCAAATTTTTTTATTATGATAATCATTTCATCAGAATTTCAAGAATCAAATTATTCATTGTTCTATTTTGACAACATTCTCATAATTAATACAATAAAAAAAATTGAAATCGTATTTAAAACATTTTCTGTTTTCCTATTTATAATTGATTGTGATCTACCTTTTTCCCCAATGTTTATGAAAACTAAGATGTTAAATAAAAAAAGTCTTGTATTCAAACTGTGAAGATTTTCTGAAATGTAGTTGATTCTATTCATTTTATATTTTTTAAAAATAGACTACGGTTCAAATTTGTTTGATGGGAATTATTTTAGCCAATTGAATGCTCTCTTGAAAATAGTAAAACAAATTTATGATTTAATAATTATGTTCATCAAATTATCCATAGAAACCAAATATAAAACATACAAAAATATGATTCAACACGAACACACACAGATCATATAGTTTTTTTTAAAAATTTTTGTAAAAATTAATATAATATATTTTTATGTGTGTTAGTAATTCTATGCCAAATTTTTGAAGAAAATATGATAGGCGATTACCATGTACTTTTTTAACTTGGAGTATATAATCCATTATAAAAGTTTCTTCTGTTTCTTTTATTTTTTGATTCTGAACTTTTCTAATATTGATTTCATTTTATTAATTTTTATTACAAACCAATCCACAATCACTTATGTTTTTTTTTATATCTTCTAACTTTTAAAATTACTATTATACTTTATTTCAGCAAGTAGCTCTTTAAAACAGGCAAAACTCACTATACGTATTGCCACACACAGCAAGCTAGAGTAATCAATGGATGCCAGAAGGCTTGTGCATAAAATCACTATCTAGTGCCTACTCATCCAATATCCCCAGACTAGTTTCTGGCTTGTGGCCTTCATCAGTGAGGAGCTTTGGTAGCTCTCAGATCCAAGGCTCCTCACTGATGAAGGCCACAAGCCAGAAACTAGTCTGGGGATATTGGATGAGTAGGCACTAGATGGTGATTTTATGCACAAGCCTTCTGGCATCCATTGATTACTCTAGCTTGCTGTGTGTGGCAATACATATAGTGAGTTTTGCCTGTTTTAACAACAGTTATACACAAGCATAAGAAGTGGTGATCATGTGAAGTAGCTCTTTACTTGTAGAACAATAAATTTTTAAGGAAAGATTTCAAACTTTGATCAAAGAAGATTAGTTGGTATTGATTTCAAATTTAAGAAAGATATTGCTAAAATTACATACTCATAATCTTTTATTTTATTTTAGAAATTGTTTTATATTATAGCATTTATATCAGAGGACAATGGTTTTTAAATTTTAATAAATTTAATGTATATTTGCATATAAGTAATTTATATTTAATCCAATACTTTAAAGTTTTGCAATAGAAATTAAAATTCACATTTATTATTGTGATCATAATATTCATTTCATATTTTTATTTAAGAATAACTTTTATAAAATTATTCAATACTCCAGATAATAATATTTTTTGGTATGACATTTATAAAGCCTTATTTAGAAAAAAAAAATTGAAAATGTAAAGAAATTAACCATTATGATTATCGACTTGCTAAAATATTTGTATTTTTACTTATTTTATCCTGACTCAAGCATATTTTCTTAAGGATAAATAATAATATTGTTGCAAACAGAACTAAACTATGGTGAATTTTTTTTTATACATTCATTTAAATTGTTTTTTTTTAGTTTTCAGCTAATTGTTATACTAATTATAATAATCATAGAATTCTTCTATTTATTCATCTTTTAGAACTTTATCATCATTCAAATTTAAGATGGAAGAAATTTACTGCCTATGTCTGTATTTTGTTACAGTAGGAGTCATTTGGTTCACTATTTCTTTACAACTATAAGTTTTTTAATTCACAAATTGCTCTGTGTAGGTTAGTGTCGTGATAGACTGATGGTCTCAAGAATTAACGTTTCTTAAACTGCAACTCTGCTTTGTTACTTCCAGTGCTTGAACATCACCTGACTTCTCAAGCAATGAACCATTCAATTACAATACCAATTCACAAATTTGGCTTTTTATTCATTGCATCTTTTTTTTTGTTTTTCCAAGGAAAGCCGTATTTCAATATTTTTTTTTGCCTCACTGTTTTATAAAATTACAATTTGTGTTATTTGTTTCTTCACAAAATTGCTTTCTACGAATCACTATGATTCATGTTTGATTGTATTTATAAATCGATTTAAAGTCAGAGTCAGTTTTGAAAGCAGCTGTAGCCATTTCTAATTTATATGTTATTCTAAGACAGACCAGTAAATTAACTGGATATTTTTACTTTCTGCTCATTGTTGAGACAAAAAGGGTTTAAATTGATTTCTTTATTTTTAATTTAATATTGCAATTTTATCCTTTTTTTTTTATTTTAGCTTATTTATATTTGTTTACTTTTAGAGGAGATACAGCTTTAGTTACACCCAATTCAAATATTCGAGAGCATTTTGTTTTTACTGATAATGAAGGTCATATCTACTTTTTTATTGTTGAAGGCAGCACAATTAAAGATGGCTCTAAAATAACGTCAAACGTAAGTTGATTTATTTTATTTTTGTTTTTACAAATTATATAAGTTTACTTTAAGAAATTAGTATTTTAATAAATACCTTAAATATGACTTATTTTTATTTTGCTTGCAATTATTTATCAAAATGTAAAGAATAATAACAAATACGAATTTGTGTTTAAATTGAGAAATATTGATATCAAAAACCTATTTATTTGTATTTAACTTGTTGTTATCAGAATCTTAAAAAATAAATGCTAAAATAATTTACATTAAGTGTAAAACTGGAAAGTGATGCTAAAGTACTACTAATAATGATTAAATATACTCTTATATTATGATCTCCAAATTTTAACATCGAAATTTAGATGAACAAACTTAAATAATATTAATAATTAATATAAGTAATAGCTTTTTATTTATTTTACTTGATATTTAAAGTTTGTAATTATATCCAAAATATGTTTGGGTGTTTGTGTGTGTGTATATATATATATATATTTATAACTTCAACAATCATCAATCCACTGCAAGGTTAAGATTTCTTTGGATTTAATCCATTTTGACTTCTCCATATTATTCCATCAGATTTTTTATTTCAATTATCCATCTTAAAAATGTTTTTTTTTCTAAATTCTATACTCTTTTGAGATGCAGTTTAAACTTCAAATATCCATCACAGCTACATTTTAGCCTCTTAATTATTTCAGTGTTGTCAGTTTCATTTTCTAATCCATTATTTTACTTTCTGTATCTTGTTGTTACTTCCAAAATAAATCTCTTTATAATTCACTTTTGGAGTCTGCAATCTCTGTGCTATTGTTCTGTTAAGTATTCAAGTCTAATTTCCATAAATAAGCTCTAGTAAAACTTTTATTTAAAAAAACTTCATTTTTTAATTCCATGTTATATATATATTTTAATAATAATTAAATTCTGCCAGAAGCAGTTTCTTTAAGAATTATTTTATAATTACCTAATTTTATCCATTACATCTGCATCTAAAATCATTAGTTTTCAACTTTCAGTTTTTATTTTCTATTTTATTGAGAAACCATTGAATATTATTTTAATCTCATTAAAATTGATTTTTGTCTTAGTTTTTTTGTTTTCATTTAATTGCTTTTGTAATAATTTATGAATTACTTGAATATCTGCAAACACATCATCTTTGAAATCTAGTTGATTTAAATATTAACCATGAAATGCTTCCAATGTTTATGTGTTTATATTTAAAATAAATATCTACTTTTAAATCATTGTGTCTTTCTAGTTTTTACAAAATTGAACAATATAACATTTAATATTATAGACTTTGCAATTTTCTTTTGTTAAACATATAATCTGCAGTTGTAGTTAGCTTAATAAAAAATTAATATCAAATGGTAGCCTAATTTTTAACACTTCATTTAATTTTACATTCTTCAAAGTATGAGGATCGTAACTTATTTGTCTGTCATAAGTATAATCAAAAAAAAAAAAGAACACACATACATATACTAATCAAGAAAATTCAAGCTTAGATAAATCAGTAGAAGAAGAATAAATAATATAATTCTGTGTTAATGCAGATATTAAATGTAAATTAGATGAGTCAAATGATATTTTGATTGGAGTATACATTCTATTTGCCCAAGGATCAAAAATGCTTGCAATTAATATATTCAATGTTACTAGCATATGGTATTCATTTATTATACATTTTTATATAGGTGCTTCTGAAGTTAAATATTATAGAATAGAGTTTTCACTTAATTCAGATAACTGTTAGCCAGGAGAATCATGGGATATTTTGTTAATCTGTCAGGTATTTAAGGAAGAAGATTGTGATGCTTATTTTACTCTGGGATAATCAGTAGATTCATCTAGCCGGCATATTTCTGTAGGTGAGGAGATCATCTATGTTTGTTTATCATTTGAAAAATTTGCAATAACAAAAATGTATGGGGTAAACATTAGAAATTTATTTTGCTCTTTGAGGCTTTAGAGAAAAACCAAGTTGTTTTTTTAAGTTAATATCATACTCATTTTTGCAGTTACGTACACTTATAAATCAGTTCCTCCAAACTTAAATTATAGAATTTTAATAATCCAAATTTATAATTTGAATCAAATTTTGTTTTATAAAAAGTAGACGATGACTTGATTTTCTGCAATGCTTATTTTAGATTAGGAATAATTAATTGAAAAAAATAATAGTTATAAAAATTTGCTTTTGAAATAATTTTTTTTCTAAATTAGAAAAGACTTTTTTTTAAATTTTTCATTTATGTAAATTTAAATATTTTTTAGTTTTATTTAAAATATGCCATATGATAATTTGTTATCCATAAGATTAATTATTTTGTCAGAAAACAATATCTAAAATAAAGATTCATTTCTACTTTTAATTAAGGAATAAAATTATTCAGACTATCATTTATAAAACTTTATATATATATGTAAGACATAAACATTCTGAATCACCCACTACACTATAAAGATTTTTCAACAACAGTTTATGGAGAAAGAATGAAGAATAAAATATTATTCGATAGTCTAATCAATTTTTAGATAATGAGAAAATAGTACACCTGAATCTCGTTTTATGTGGATTTTTTTTTAATGCTATTTTGAAGTTATGCGATTCATGTTTCTTCTTAATATCTTTTTATGCGGGTTTTTTTTATGATAAAGAAGTTCATATTTCGCTGTATTTATTAGATATCAAGAAATTTAAATTATCAATAACTTATTTTGACTTGAAATACTTTTTTTTTTTTTTCAAAAATATAACATTACATTAGCAGCTAATGTGAATATGGCCTGAAGCTGTATTTAGAACTTTAGCTTCTATGTAAATAACCTACTTATACTTATATGAGTAAATGATAATAATAGATTTATACTTACGAATATAAAAGTAAACTTTTAAAATATAAAATATATTTTGTTAGATATAACAGAAACAAATATTCTTTTAAATTTTTAAAATAAATAACGAAGATTTTGTTGATTTTGTAAACTGAAAATAATCTTTCTAATGATAATGTATAATCTTTTTGTTTTGATTGAGATCTCATTTTTTTCTCATAAGTAATAATCATTTAATCATAGATTTTACATTGATGTGTGAGACAAAGAAAAACATCAGAAAATGCTGAAATCTAAGAGTGTTTGCTGCAATGAACAACTTCTTAAATTCCAACGAGAGCTAAATAGTTATATGTCTGGATATTGCAAGCGTTATAAACAATTAGTAAATTCATCATCTTAAAGTTTAATCACCTATTACATTGTCCACAGAAAACCATTAACACAGCACAAGACTAAAAGTGGCGCTAGTTTACTTCCTCTTGTGACGAATTTGATTTCTTACCAGTTTACAAATGAACCGCATATTGCAAATAGCGATAATGATTAAAATATGTATGAAAAAATGTAAAATTAAATATTGTAGTTAATAAAAAAAAGTTTGTCTTGTATCAATTTTTTTCAAATATTTGAAATTTTTTATTAGTCATACTTTATTTCCTTATTTTTTTAATGCAAATTTAAAATAATTTTTCCTTGTTGCTTTGCTTTTATGCAATTTCTGAAAATTACAGAACCTATCCCCCATTTATCAAGGTAAATTAAGTCTGTTTTTGTGCGAATTTTTTTAAGCGGGTTTTCTGCGGAACCTATCTACCGCATAAAACGAGACCCAGGTGTATTATGTTTCATCTTCTAGTTAATATTAAATACTGATTTACTGAATAGTAATTAAATTATTAGGTAATTTGATTATTATAGAATTATTAACTGAAAAAAAAAAAGCTTACCTGTAACCTTAAAATTTTTTTTCACGTTTTGCTTGAATGTGGCAGTGGTCATATCTATGTATTGGTTTGATAAAAAAACAATTATGATTGTCACTTCCTAAAGACTTTGGGATGTCATACAAGATTGCAGTTGGAGACCAAAGGCACACAATTATAAGAATCCTAGTTTTCAGTGATAACTGTATTTGTTCACCTACAACTATAGATATTTACGTCATGTTAAATGGGTATTGTCTGATTTTCTGAATTATAAGCAAATATGGTAAGAAATAACTCATTTCTATTGTGAAGTGGATATTTATTATAAATAACTGAAAGAATACAATATTGGTAGATCGATTAATTAGACAGAATAACAATATTAATAATTCAACTCAATGAAATATAGTAAATGCAGATAATTCAGGTTTATGCAGATAATTGTAAGTTTTTGTCCAAATACGTTTTCATTTTAATTCTCTAGCATATGAGTATGCTTTTGAAAGACCATGCTACATTTTAAAATTTTATTCAAGAATTGGAAAATAATCTGATAGTTAAAAGTATATAAAAGTTGGATATGGAGATAGAAATGATGAGCAAATACATAGATTTCTGTAATTTGTGGGGGGGATCTGTATTATGTTATGAATTTTTTTAAAAAAAAAATTTAAAGAAGAAATGAACATGCAGCAGATTTTGGATTACATTTTGATTAACAGAAAAGAAATATATCAAGATTATTATGTGTAATACATTTAACATAGAAAGGATTTATATTTTGATTGTCAGAAAAAAAATATCAATAACATCATATGATCATAATTTACACAATATTTTTTTAATAACAAGTTTCATTTCTACTACTACAGTTTTGCCATCTAGTGTTAACTATTATAATGTATTATATGTATTATCAAGACTAATACAAAAAGCACATTCAACACAGTAGATGATCATTGATTGGCAAAATACATGATATATATTAATGAAAAACTAGGGAGATTAAAAGCTGTTAACAAACTTATTGTAATAAAATGTAAAATCCATTAGAGGAAAAAATAAACATTAGTCTGATCTGCTGCCCTATCTAAAAAAAAAAAATCTCTTATGTGCTAATTTTTGCTACCATCCTGTGACAAAACTAAGATTGATGTTGAGAATGTGTGTTTGCACTTGCATGCGCGCGTGTGTGTGGGGGGGGAGATATACAAACCAGAGATCTCACTAAGACATTATAATATTGAATGATTAAAAGACCCATCCATATGACAAATTTATTATTTGATTTGATGCTACTACTTTTCTTGATGCAGTAATTTTTTAAACCCTTGTCATTTCAATATCAAATTCACTATAGAAATAGAAAACAAAAGCAAATTTCAATATACAGTTGTATTAATTAAAAGAAATAAACATGGTTTCTTGCCACATACTGCATGTACTAAATAAATGCATATGATTAAGTGGAGCTAAACAGCTTTCTAAAAACAACCACCAGGAACTTATTTTTACTAAAGATGCTTCTTGACAATATTTATAATAACAATATCATTACAATTTATACAAACCACTTCAGACACTTTTTAGCAAAACTCTTTATTTGTACATATACATACTCCTACATTTCGACTGACCTGCAGTCTTCTTCAGAGGAAGTTTTTTTTTTTTTAGAAGATCAAAATAAACTTGCTCTGAAGAAGACTGCAGGTCAGTCGAAACGTAGGTGTAGGTATATGTACAAATAAAGAGTTTTGCTAAAAAGGGTTTGAAGCGATTTGGATAAATTGTATTTATAGGATATTACGGCAAAAATAAAGAAAAGTGTGATTTTGGTAATATTTATGAACAATATCATTAATAGAGCTACTTAATGCAACAAAATAAAATATTTTGCTAAATTCAAAATTTAGATGATTCTCTCTTACACAAAAGTAATAACTGATAAAATTAACTATATTTCTGTAAAAATAATATTTACATTGTTCCCATTACTTATAAAAAAAAAAAATTGATGAAATATTTTTATAGCCAAAGGTAAAATACTATTGGAATTTCATGCTGTCTGTGAAATCTCATGCTTGATCTGCTCCTACTTATGTATTAGACAGATTAATTAAAAAATTGTTATAAGGTAAGTAGAGCACATTTTTGTAGTTAGAAGAGAATCTAATGTCACCTATTTATTTACATATTAAATTAACAAAATACCTTTTTAATGAAGCATATTTCACTGAAAATTTACCCATATGATTGGATATTAATTACTACGAAAAGCAAAACATTTTATAATATGAATGGAAAATATAAATTAACAAAATTAAATGATATCACAATTTAAAAAAAATTCTCATCACTATGTAATTAAGAATAAAAATAATAATAAAAGATATTTGTAAGATAAGAAAATGTTAGTTCTGAAGAAAGTTTATATGAACACATTGAAATCTCAGATGTTTATTATATATTCTTATAAGATTACTGTCATAGCCTTAGATAGAAAGTCTGGTAGAGCAATAGAGCAGATCAATGTCTTTTACAAGAAGTCATTACTGCATATGGTATGCTATATCATATTGCTTTCAGTTATATACATGGAATTTATCATCCAAAAATTGTAAGCAAGTATATGTAAACTTATATATATATATATAATAAAATTATTTAATTAATCTCATGTAAGCATGTAGAATAAATAAATAGTTGGTTATTCATATCAGTGCACAGAAAAAAAACCAACCATTTTTGTTACTATACAGTATTTTGTCTTGAAACAGAGGACTTGTTAGATTTTCTCTGTGCAGTGGTATGGTTAACTATTTATTTAATTTACACATTTATGTGATTAATCAACTTTATCTCATATACTTAGGTGTGTTTTGATATATTTCTTGGATATATTATTTATATCTAATTGCGTATTTTGTATATATATATATATAGTATATTTCTTTTATATCTACTATTAACAGTTAATAGAAACATTTATTTATTGAAATGGTTTGATATAAGGTATATTTTTTAAATTAGCATTAATATTGCACTGATGTTTCAGCTGGATCACACCTGAAATCATCTAAGCAAAGAATATTATTTTTGAAAATGTGGAAATGTTACAAGCAATTGAATTTTATTAAAAAAAAAAAAAACTACCCACGGAACAAGATTACATATCTATCTGATCAGAATATTTTTAAAATATGAAGAGAGAAGGATAGAAAGTAAATAATCTAATATAAAATTAACAATTGTTTTTACCAATAAGAGATAACGTAGATGTATCATATTTGTTATTACAATTCACACCATCAAACAATTTAACGAGAGAGATCATCAAGATTCTTAAGAGATCAGATAGTTCTTAAAACTCATTTGTCAAAACAATTCTTAATTTTATATTAGATTATTCACATACTTTCACTTGCACTTCATGTTTAAAATTTTTTTTTGATTGGATAGATATATAATATTGTCTTATATGTTTGATAATTTTTGTAAAGTAACATTCTTTATCCAGATGATAGCAGATGTGATCTTTTCAAAATGTCATTGTGACATTAGTGTCAATTGCAGTTAGCTGAATCCAAAAAATATATTTTATATATATAGTCTATGGTGTACTAGTATTACTGAAATTAATAATTCTTTCCTATTCTTAGGTATTTTTATTTTAGCTTTTCTAAATCTAATGCATTTTTGGTGCAGTGCATTATAATCATGACTTATAGTTGGTGTCTTAATTAATTAGAACATATTAATTGTTGAGGCTGTCTTATTAATTTTCAATTTAAATGTTACGATAAATATTTAATATAATGTAGATATTTTCTTGATGATGATTCTTTTTATTTTCCTTTTTTTTATTATATTCAGAATATCCAAAATTAATGTTTTCTGGGTTAAATAAATGTCAGGCTCCTCACTGACGAAGGCCACAAGCCAGAAACTGGTCTGGGGATATTGGATGAGTAGGCACTAGATAGGGATTTTATGCACAAGCCTTCTGGCATCCATTGATTACTCTGGTTGGCACAGGGTGGCACTACTTGCCTTGTTTAATAACAATTATGTGCTAGTATAAGAGATAGTGATCATGTGATGTTTAGTGGTTTAAATAAATGCCCACATAAATAAATATTTCTTATAAATAAATATTTTATTTTTGTTATCCAATATTTCAGTATAAGTTAATATTCATTCATTTTAAAAATTGTGAACTAATGCATCAAACATTTTTAAGTTATAATATTTTGTAACTATAATCTATTTAATTAATTTTATCAGTTTTTTTATATTATTTTTTTAAATTCCTTTTTAAACTTTATTATTGTTTTTTTTTTGATAAATTAGTTTTATAATATTGTAATCTTTTAGGGGGGCATTACTATAACAACTTATCTTGCATGGAAAGGAGATTTACTGGTTATGGGTGATGCAGATGGCAATTTAACAATTTGTGATATAAAATCCCAAATGACAAAGTAAGTTAACATGTTTTGAATTATTATTATTATTATTATTATTTTGTTTTCTAGAATAATTTTTTTATATTTTGTTTCTATAATTACTTCTCCTTTTTGTAAGCATAGAACTTTTTTTAAATCTTTTCAAATGGAAATCAATTTTTTTTTTTTTTTGATTGCTTTGAACACAAGCAGAATTCTATAGGTTAAATTATTTGTGATCACATGCCAGTTTAATAATCAGATTAACTTATTTCTTGCCTTTAATTTGTCACTATTTTATTGATGTTTTTATAATTATTTATATTTATTTGCATTTATTTATTTATTTTTTTAAATTTTAATGTTTAATTCATATAATTATGTAGTTGGAATATTATAGAATATTAATTCAATAAACACACATATGCTTAATTCCATAAACATGTATATATTTTATTGTTTATTCTAATAATTTTAACAAGTCTAAATTACATAAATAAATAATCATATTTTTCTATTTAATTGTTTCTTGAAGAAATTTTTTTTGTTTACGTATGTGTATATAAAACTTAAATTAAAAACAAACAAATATATGTATAATGTAAACAAAGGAATGAGTGGGGATATTTTCATGTAATAGCTAGAGAAATATGTTAACAGAAATGTTTAACATATATATAAACTTATGGCATTTAATAGCTATAATATATATATAATGTATTTATTGTAAATTATAATAAGACCTAAATTTCATCTAAGAATTCAAATTATATGGCTTAAAAAATAAATTTATTACCTTAGATTTTCTGTAAAAATCTGAATGTGTTATGTTTTTATCTGAATCAAATAACATTTTATTTTTTGCATAAATGAGATTGACATGCTTAGATCTAGAAATATGTATATCAGCTAGAGTAATTTTTAAAATTACTTTTCCAAAATCTTAATAGTACATATTGTTTCAACTTTGCAACAAAATTTTAATGATATTTGTTTTTGCTATTCTTTTAGTCTATCATTTATATATTGAATGTTCTTTATATTAGTTAAAATAAAATAAATAAATACACATAAAATTTTTTAAGAAGTGAAAGATTTTTACTTAATTAAATACTTAAAAAAAGAACTACATGTAATTTTACAAGTAAGTAGTGGGTGGGTGGTGAAGTCTTTAACAAATTATATATATATTTAAACAATATATATACAGTATTGAATTTAATTTCAAAAGAAATCTAATGTAAAAGTATATGATGATTAAGTTTAAGAAAAATTACTTATATGAAAAAAAGAAATCTCTACAGTAATATTTTAAGAGAATAAATTTTGAAATGCCAAAATATTTATCTAAAAAATAGTTTAAAAATTAGAAGACAGCATATTTGCAATCTCAAAGCAAGGCTAATCTAACAAATAATAAATATATCAGTACTGTTCTTTTCAAACAAATAGAATAAATGACTCAAAACCTCCAAAGGCAAATTATTTTTTTCTCTTATGTTTTAACTAATGAATCAGATATAGCATTTTAAAAATAGATTTCTATGGTAAAATGATTTTTTTATTTAATAATTTTGATAATAATAATTGTATACTTAATTTCTGAGGAGGACATATGACATTTGAATACCTCTAGTAATAATTCCATTCAATGGCAGAATTGAATTTTTTTAATTTACATTATGTAACTGGAAATTGAGTTTAAAACTTTTAATTCTACTATACGAGATTTAGATAATATTATTGTGTTTTTTTAATGGTAATCATAAGTTTTTTATATATATATTAGTGATATAAAAGTTTATTATTTATGTAAATGAAGTTGTAACTTTAACTTTTAGTATAATTGATAAAATAAAACCATATCACATCACTTTCAAAATAATTTAGTTTTTAAATCATTATTTTGAAATTAGTTGTGCAACTGAACAAATGGCTAATATATAAATATCCTTTTGTAGGTGTATATGTAATGGAACATAATATCCACCATATTTTGCTCCAATCCTTTCACTCAGATACATTGTGTATATTCATGTTTTGTTTATAAGCTTTGATTACAATATGCATGATTTACTTTACTTTAGGTGAATAGATTTTTCATTATGTTCATATAAATAATACAGTTGTTTTTTTTTAATGCATATTAGTGTGATATCATTCATACATATTCTTTAATCACTTTTTACAATACATTCAAGTAAAATTTATTCTTTGAAATTTTCTTACAGTTTTAACTGACCAGCAGTAGTTTTAAATGGTATTATGTAGATATATAAAAATCAATGCAGAAAAGAATAAGTTAAGAGAAATTACGATATAAACAAAATATATAAAAAGAAATAATAATGTAATTATTATTGAGAAAGCGCACATACACACACACTTATATAAATATATATTTACTATATGCATCTGTTCACCTTCACTTAAAAAATAAAAGTAATAATAAAAAACTTACTATATTATATCTTTATTTTTATTTTCAAATAAAATCTTAGACATTAACCATTTCTGGCACAGTATAGTAATGTCTACTAGAAATATTTTACTGGTTTATATTTTCTATCAAAAATTTAATGCTTTTTTTAAAAAAATATCTTCCAACTATTTTAGGAGTATAAACAAAAGGGGCTCGATTATGCTATTTTTTTCTCATTAATTCTCTACTAAATAATTCAATCTTTTTGAATATGTAGATAATTTCTCAATATAATTGTTTTCTTTCATTACAAATCAATAATATTCATTTTAGTTGTTATTAAAGCAAATACAAATTCTCTTAAATTATATTTAGAAAATAGTTTATCAAACGAATAAAAGGGGGGGGGGCAATGGCTGAACTTTTTTTTTTTTTATGTGTCAAAACGTCAGCCGGGAAGCACTTCGCCGGGACAATTGTTTGTAAGGCAGTTGTGCTAACCACTCGACCACCAACGCCTGACATTGCCTGAGCTTTCTATATATTTAACACAAAGAAAACATAAGATTATTAAATAAAATCACATTAGAATTGGTGAAAAGCTGTAAAACACTGGTAATATTTACTATAATTATGAATTTTCACACTTTATTTTTTGTTTATTTACAGGTTTTTTTTGGATAACATATGATTGAAATAATATATATTAATGCATGTCCTATATGTATATTTGTATTTCTATATATAATCAGCAAAACAAAAAAAAATATGTTCTTTTTTTAAAAGCAAAATAATCAAAAAATGCTTTGACTATTTTAAATAATCATCTTCATCTAAAAAGAAGTAAAAAGAATTACCATACATCAAAATAATATTAAAAAATAGATTTGCTATAACATAAATACAAGAAATGTATATATTAAGAGTGATTAAACTTGCTTTATATGATGCCATATACAATAAACTAAAAATATTTGAGATTTATAAAATAGAGCAAATATTCCACATTTTATTTTTACACACATATTTTATTGGAAAACTTTTTGTATAAATATAAAAAAATACATGTATGTAATAATATTATTTATGGAAATAGTTTTTAAAATATTAATTTGTATTAGGTCAAGCCTCACACACTACATGAATTGCACATAATTTTAATGGGAATTCTTTATGTGTGATATAGATAAATTTCAACTATGATATGATTAAACAAAATATCAGTTACAAAATGACATTGCCAAATCACACTATCTAGTAATAATATTTATCTATCCTACTTTTAAACCAAAAATGAGATCACTTAGATTATATAAGGGGAATCGACTAGACATAAATACATTACATGTCTCAAAACTGAAAATATAATGATTTATTAAATATTTTTATTATTAAACAAGACTCTGACTTATAAATAATAATTAGTTTTTCATATGCTTTTAGATGAAAATAATAATTTTAATGGGAATTTTCCATATATTTTAAAGATAGCAAAAAATAAATTACAAACTGATTTTCTAGCTAAATTCACTCCATCTAGTAGTAATAGTATTTGTTTAAACCACTTTTAAACCAAAATTGATTAGATAAATATTATTACTCCTAAATGGTTTGATTTCAGTTGGTAAGACCAATTTATAATTGGACTTTGCCTGATTATATCATATCTGATATTTATTTATAAAATATAGAATTTCCATTAAAATTATTAATATTTACATGTAAAATCTGGTTTAAATTTTTTTTATTTATTATTTAAAACCCAATATTAAATAAAGATAAGAGAGAACAATTGGGTAGAGTATTTAATATGATTTAAGTACATGCATGATATCTATTTTTTTATTAATCGATGATAAAAATATGCTTATTTATAAAAAATATTTATATATATTTTTAGATACAGACATTGAAAATTTAAATATTAAAAAAAAAATATTTATGTAAACTTTTTAATTTATTATTTCTTTTTTTAAAAAAAAACCCAAATATTTAGAATCATTCCAACCCATCATGGCAAAATTTTGAAAGCAAGATTTGCACCTGGAAGAGGAAATCTAAAACTGTTAGTTCTTGCAATGGAAGGAGTGGATATTTTAGATATAAAAACGGTACTATTTTTAATTGTATCAGTTTTATAATTTTATATGAGATTTTGTGACATTTCATATATATGTATATGTATATGCATATTTTTGGTTTAGGGTGAATTAGTAAGTTCTTTGAGAATTCCAAGAGATATGGCTAAAATATTGGATGTTGAATGGGCATCATCGGATAAACCAGTTTTGGCATCTGTTGATGGTTGTATACGAGTAATGGATATTAAATTGAAATCATCACATTCACCATTTACAGAACAGGATTTAGCTGGTAATCATTTACAACATTTTACTATTATTCATTTGTATCTTTAAAAAATTTGCATAATATTAATCACATAAATAATGCATTTTTAGTGCAGAATGCCCTCTCTTCAAAAGACAAATATTTGGCAAAAAATATTTATATCAAATGTTTGCCTTTGATAAAGGTACTCTGACTTGTATTTTTTTTTTCTCATGTGTCATAGCATCGGTCAGGAAGCGAATCCGCTAACCCGGGACAACTGCTTGTAAGGCTCTGCTGACCTCTCGACCACCAATGCTTGACAAAGGTGCTCTGACTTACATTTAAATAATAATTATTTTTGGAAGTTTCACTCCATGCAGGAAGATTTATATTAATGCACAAAATTAATGCAATACAATTTATGAAATTTAAGTTATACAAGTTTTATTAATGGAAAAAAGGTTAATAACAATTATATAATATTATTTTATTTAACTTTATTTTTTTTAATATTTATCATTTTATCTAATTAATGTATATCTATTCAGTAAATTCAGCAAAGGGTAATTCTGGATTATAAGAAAGACTTTGCAAGATGATAATCATTTAGATAATAGCAGCAGCAAAAAGCAAACTTACTTTTTTATTATCTAGATTATTACTTTTTAGTGTGATAATCATTCAAGAAATTAAAAAAATTTTTTTTCCTTTTTTTATTTTATTAAAAAGTTAAAAACTGTGATAATTAGTTATACATTTATTTCCACTATTTATTTGTGCTTTTTTTTAATCTTTTCTTCTTGATATTCAGAGCAGAATATTTAGTAGAAATCATATGCATCTAATAGTCTGATCAATGTGTTCTGTTTAATTAGATGATAGTATTGCACATCAGTCCAATTCTGAAATCAGTGTTGTAAAATTTAGTATAGTGATATAGTGAGAGGCTCCAAAGTTAGTCATTTGTGGATCGATGCTAAACCTATCATTTCTAGCATTTGAACATCCCATGACTTGAGAAATTATCATTCAGTTTTATATAAATATAATTAATTAAATTGTTTATTCCAAAAAAAATTGAGATGTGCAAAATTATTTTTTATATTCTGTTTACAGAAATTGAGAATTGGAAATGGAAAGAAAAATAGCTTTGTCATTGCTATATCTAAATTACTCAATCCTATTAGTAATATTTACTAAGGCAATAAACCTAAAGCATGTGGGTTTGAAAATGCGAAGGTAGGGACCTCTACAGGTCTTAACCACAAGCTTACGCATTGGAAGGTGAATTTTTTATGGAAGTATTTATGTTTTTTTGCTATCGATAATATTAGACTTTCAATTTTATTATTACAAATTTCTTCAAGCAAAAACTAAAATAATCTTAATTTTTGATAATCTTAATTATCAATATCAAAAGACATAAGACAAGAAAAAAAAAATTATCAATATCATCATGATGGGTGTGGTGGGGATTACATATAATAAAGATTTGTATCGTGACTTAAGAATTAGGGAAAACTAAATAATTCATTTCTAGAAAATAAATGTATTATTTATTTTCTTTGTATTATCAATTTCAAGACATTTGAAAGATTAGCTTAACTAAGTGTCTATATGTATGTCTTATATTATCACCTTCTAATACATTTGTAAGCCTCACATGAAAATAAATTATTATAGACATAGTTTGTATTAATTTTTATTTATTTTTTATTAAACATATTTAAAATAATATTTCTTTTATTTGATCTCTGAAGAATCTGTGGAAACCATAGTAATTACATTTAAATTTAAAAAATAAAAAAAATTATGTTGAATGTCCATTTATATACTGTGTACATGTTATTTGTATAAGAACATTTTATTATATTGAGTAATTTTATGTTCTTTATGATACCTAAAATTTGTTAAATGAAAAATACTTTTGCATATTGTCAGTTTGTAATTATATGCATGTTTCTTAACTATTAATACTTGTTTAATAGTATTATATCTTTCACATTTTTGAATAAAGCAAACAAAATCTGTCATAAATAAAATTCTAGTTAATTCTATTTTTTGTATAATTTATCTTGACAAATGTTATTGCATATGTAGTTTTGATTTTGTTTTTATTTTTTATTAGAGGCATTATTTTGTCCCTACTTACTAAGCTCTAAAGCAGCTCTCAACATGAAGTATCTCTTACAACATCAGCCATGGAATGAAAAGTTCACCCTAGAATTAATAGGTTTAAATGATCTTCAGTCTGAAGATATAGAAAATAATGTCAACCAACATCTAAATGTGATGGACAGGTGAGCCATAAATTTTGTTTAAATTATTATAAAATTATATTAAAACAATTTCATAAGCTACAGATATAAATGAAATGTTATCCAAGTACATAATATTTATTACCCAGTTGATGACCAGTGTGACTTGGCTGAAATGTTAGTGTATATATATACAATAAATTATACACGGATGTACTTGGATACATTTATATTTATAAAATTATATATATACAGTTTTTTTTTTCTCTCCCTTATAGTTCTATTAGAGAGTATCTTCCACATTGCTTTTTTGGAATTGCTCAAAGATGCTTATTAATATCTAGGTAAGTTTATATTACATGATCACCATCTCTTATACTAGCACATAATTGTTTATAAACAAGGCAAAACTCTCCATACAGTAGTGCAGGGTGGCACTACTGTATGGAAAGTTTTGCCTTGTTTAAGTTTATATTAAATAGAAATGTCATTATCATCAGTAAGCTAAGATTATTGTTTGCTAATATTTAATTGTTTAGATATATTTTATTACAATTAAAAAGTCCTTTGCTTAATATGTAAGTAAAATATTTATTGAACCATTTCATTGCAACTAATATAATATATATAAATGCTTATCAATTATAGTTATAAAAATGATATAAAACTGTCCAAAGTGTATATAATACAGAGTTAACATTTCTAAATGCTTACATACATACACAATTTAGAGATTAATTTTTGTTAGTCTAGTTTTTTTTATTTATAAATAAAGTTAAAATATAATAAATTTATTATTTTTTTATGTGATTATCTTTTTCTAAAGTGAAGTATTTATAATGCAAGTAAGATGTATATATTTGTTTGTATACAATTACCTTTTTTATAAAATATTATTAAACTGCAACTAAACGATTTGATATATATATATTGAAACAATCGAACTCATTGTCATTTTAGTGACTAGCTAGATAACTTTTGTTATGTAAAATAAATTCTGAATTCAATTGTATAAATTTAAATAAATTAATTTGACAAAGAATTATGAAATGTAAAATGAATTTAACTAAAGTTTAAATAATTCTGTAAGCAGGCAACTATAAACTTGAATAATTTGATGAATAATCAATTTTTTAATGTCAGCAAGTCTATTATAAGCAGACTTAGCAAGAATCTTGTAATAACAACCAAGGGTGATTTGAAAGATATAAAAAGATTAACAAATAAATTTGACACAGTTTATTGTAAAGATAATTAATTACGAACCCACAGACAAGTAGCTATGTAAAGCAAGAGTACTTTTTTTAAATTCTGTTATAATTTTGTTTCATCTGATTTTTGCTCTTGCTACTAAGTAAGAAGAGGAAAGCTAGAGTTTAGATAAAATTTGGATAACCTAGACCAGATTTTAATGGTTTTTTGTTATAACCTTAATCACTAATTAACTCTTTTCTGCTATGTTATCTTATTTATCACACTCAATATTGGTAGAAAAGATTCAAGAAGTCATTAGTAAAACATATAAAATGTTTAACTGGGAGAACGTGGATTTCATCAGTGAAGTATTGAATAGCTTCACACTCTCAGATCTAACCGCTTCAGCCTCACCTATTTATATATAAAGTAGGTTGAAGTAAAGAAGGGTTCCCCTCTTTTTTTCCAAAATGTATGCTTGTGGTTAAGATCTGTAGAGGTCCCTACTATCACATTTTTACATGTATATTCTTGAGGTTACAGCCTTAATAAGTATTAATTAAGAAAAAGAATAAAAGTTAAATGAAAAGTTGATTCTTTTATAATAATTATTATAGATAGCAGGATTTAATTTTTAAAGAATTTTAATAATTTCCTCAGGATAAATGATGCCATACATTCAATTTTTTAAAAATATGTTGGCTAATTATAATATTCCCTAAAATGTGTTGTTTAATGCTACAGATAAAATTGAGTCTTTGATCAATTAATTAGTCATTGATATACTCATGATAAAAATAACCAATCTTATTCGATCTGTTTTATTAATTTAACACGGATTATATAATATCTATAGATTCCTGTTATGTATGTACTTAAAAACTAAAAGAAGTTTTAATATTTTATAAGGTTAATATAAATGTATTGTTTTTGTTTTAATATAAACTAGTTTTTATATATATTAAACAAAATGTACATAATATTTTAAGCATGAATTTATTTATATTTTATGATTGGAAATGTTTTTTCATTATTTTCTATAACACATTGCATTTTTTTAAGCATCTTAAATCTTTTATTTATTTTTTTCTTATCAGGTTGTTTGGTGATGAATCTGATCTGAACTTCTGGACTGTTGTTCTTCATTATTTGAGAGTTGACAAGGCATATCCAATATGTAAGGTAATTGAACTTTTTATGATACTTAATAAAATAAATATAAGTAAGATTGTAAATTATCTAATTTTCATATATCAGATTTATTTAAAAGAAGTTTTTGATTATTAATTCCATTTATTTTCATTTGCTTGATTGAATTTATCTATAATGGCAATCATCTACTACAAGTTCGAGTAATCAATGAATACCAGATTGTTTAATGCTATATTCTATTCACAGATCTTTTTTTTTTGTTTGCAAATGCGTTGTTTCTAATTATAAATATATCTGTCTGATTGGGTCTGTGTATGTATATATAATAAAATAATAATAGTAGTTAAATTGATACAAATATCAGTCAGAATGCTGGTTAAATTATTCTCAGTCCATAACATAAAAAAATAAATCAACCAACCACTCTGCTAGACATATTTGTTTTATAATAACTTCTTTCATGATTCTCTTGAGCAATATTAACCTGCATTTAAAACAACTGTAAATAGAAAAACACTAGGTGATATAGGGAATTGATTATATTTCAAGATTAATTGACAAAAGGGAATCCATGAAACAAATATGTGCTGCAGAGTAATTGATTGATTTTTATTTTACATTATGCAGTGGCTGAAAGAGAAATTTAACTTTTGCTCTGATTGCCATTTATATTCATTCATCTAATTACTTATATATATATATAATATCAGACAAAACATTAAAATTAACTTTATAATTTTCAATATACCAGTACGTAGGTAAATAAAATTATAGCCATCAAGAAAGACATTATCAGCCATTCTAAAATAATCTTTAGTATTGAAGTAAAAAATTCTCTCAAAATATTCTTTTCATAATATAGCAACACATAACTATCATAAGAGTTAAGAGCTGAGATTGATAACTTCATGGACCAGCTTTCTTTCATTTTATACAAATGATTCTCAAAAGTTTTTATCAAATTTTAATCAATAAATGTCAACACATCTTTAAATAATAAATATTTAAATAATAGAAATATTAATTAATTATTGAATAAATTTCTTTCTTTTTATAAATTCATTCAGTTCTGTAATATCCAAAGTAAATAATCCATTTTTGTCATCCAGAACACATCACTCTTTTTAACTAACTCAAATGACAATGAAGTTATAAGTTTATGAAAATTTAATTCTTCTTATAAAATCTTTTCAGTACAGATTATTGCTTGGTAAAACCTACAATTTCTAAAGTCTATGATGAACCTAACAGATAAATGTTCTTTATATATTTTTATATTTCCAAAAGTTTTTGGCATAATAGCTGCTTACGGATAAATATTTAACTATAATTTTAAAAAATAAATTTATTTAAATAATGTCTGAATATAGATTTGATAAATTTTATTCTTATTCTGTGGATATAATGAGAATGTAATTTATTAATTCTGTACTTAGATCTTATTTAAATATTTATTCATCAGTTGCTATTAAACTGAGGATTTTTGAAATTTAAATATGCATAAACAGTGTTTACCTGTCAGATTTATTTTGAATTTTGGAGATTATATATTTTAGAAAGCAACAGTTCATATTAGAAAGATTCTAATAAGAATTAGATTTTTATAAGCATACTATTTCATTTTCAATTGATTTTGTTAAAAAGATTGATAAATTAATGACAAAAGTAGATTGTTTAATGTCATAGGACTGTATGGATTCATAAAAAGAATGGAATCCATCCAAATAACAGATCAATATTTACATGATAAAGAATTGTGTATGTTTAAATGTTTGTGTATTAATAATATGTTGACATTTATTGATTGTAATCTGATAGCAACTTTTAATGGACTCGGATAACTACATTCTATTTTACACTTAACCGATTCTTTAAAATATTGCATCGATATCATGAAACAATATTGGGATAACTAATGGATAAATGTAAGATTCAACATACTTTACATATGTG
>JAQFVV010013032.1:239211-307313 GCA_028023455.1 Epiperipatus broadwayi | reverse complement strand
CATGTAAAATCTCTTCATCTAGGTCATTACATTGATCATCTAATAAGATATCTTTTTTCTTCTTTCATTAACAGATTATTTTCATAAACAACCAGAAATGACTTGTCAATAAGAGAGAAAAGGTGATTTATATATGTCCTCATTTACTTCCTTTCTAAGTTTACTAGTCATAATTGCTTTGATAATGTTTTCATTATTAAGTCAGACACCCATTTTTCGTTTGAGAACATCATGTTTTCATATAATGCTTCCATTATCCCTTAACGTAGTTTTTATAATTCTTAAATGTTGAACTGTTTTCTCTGCTATTCCATTACTCTCATTGTGATAAAGTGGAGTAAGGATGTACTTCATACCTTCATCTTATAAGAAATTCTTAAATTTCTGCAAAGTAGAGCATGTTCCATTATTCATTATTATTATCTCCAAATAATCATGAGTAGCAAATATTTCATTCCAGCAATATTATGATACATTTCACGCACTTATGTTTTTTATTAATCCATATTCCATCCATTGAGAGAATAAATTAATAACCATATCATATGTACATTTAACAGTTCTATATGGTCTAAATCAATATGTTTCCAAGGAGTCATGGATTTTCTCCAAGTTTCTAATTGTTTAGATAGCATTTTGACAATTTGTTAACAACTAGTGCAATTTTTACCATCTGCATGATATTACCATTTAATTTTGACCACCATACATATATGAAATATTAATGCCTCCATTAATTCTGCAGGATAACATTGATGAAAAATATCCAACACATGTTCCCTGCATTTAGGGGAAATGAGCATATGATCTACCATTAGCACATGTCTATTGCAGACTGGAAGATTATCTCATTCATTTCCAATCAGTTTTATCCTTCCATAGGGACTAGTTTTAGGGCAGCCATATTTTATCCACTTCATGAGTTTCATCTATCCCACACCTTGCTTATTTCACTTGGCTGTAACTGATTTATTAAGAGCTAAGAAGTTTAATATGTCTATATAAGTAATTTTTCTAGTGCAATATTCTTTCTCCATAACATCCAGGCAACCGAGATAAAACATCAGCATCTCTAATCCCCCCCCATCCAGCCTACTCATAGCTTGGTGAGATATTGATCAGTATGATAGTTTTGGCTGACATATTCAAAAAATTTTATCCTGGTGCCAAATATTCTTATTAGTGGGAAATGGACTTTACAGATTTGGAATTTTCACACATTAATATATTGATAAATTTCTTAATGATGAGAACCACTGATAATGCCTCCTTGTTAATCTAATTGGTTTCAGCAGCTGGCAGTACTCTTGTATAATTGGCTATTGGACATTTTCTACACAACATAGATAGGCAACCACGCTACTGCCAGATTTCAATACATCCACTGTTGTTACAACATCTTGTACCAACAATTTATTAAATGTTAAAGATTTTTAAAATGCCTAATTATGTTTACTGGTCTACGTCAAACATTTTTTTAAGAAGTGGTACAATGGTGATAACCAATGGGGCTATGTTTTGCAAAACTTTCACAAAAATTTAAACCGTCCCAGAATGCATGCAATTCGTTTATATTTCTAGATTTCTCAGCATTTTTTAATATCTTTACTTTGTTTGGATTAAGATATTTTCCATTCACATTTACTGTATGTTTGACAAACTTTATTTTCTTGGTCAACCAAATATATTTAACAATGTTTATTTTAGCTTTTACATATTCTAATTTTGGAAGACTGTTCTACTCTACATCTTAATTATGTCTCTGTGTTAGCCATAACAAAATGTCATCCAAATAAAAATATACCATCCGTAGATTTGAAAAGAATATCCATTTTCACCTGGAAATATTCAATGCTACTGTGATCTCATAAGACAATTTATTGCCTTATACAGTCCCATGTGAATAACTAGTTTCAACATTTTTGACATTTTTTTAATTATAGAAGTCTAGTGAAAGGCCATGTTAAAGTCTCTCTTCATGAAGTTAATAGCAGTTTCCAATGACACTTAACACTTTGCATATGCTTAGAACTGTATGTAAAATAATATATTTGTTCAACATTACTCAATAATTACTGCATAATCTCAGGTTTTCATCTGGTTTTATTATCATAATCACTGGCATGGCCCAAGATGAATCTTTGTTTGGTGTTAAGATTCCTCTAGAAACCATCCCATCCAGCATTTCCTTTAGTTTTTTCTCAAGGTGACACCACCTTGCAACATTTACAAGTGATAGGTTGTGCATCCTTAATCAATTCTATATCCATAAGTAATGATTTTAACTTCTCTGACCTGGACATGAGCAATTCTGGGTATCTCTTCCACATTAGAGAAGTAGTAGATAATAGGTATTTATAAAAGGTTTTTTTCCCCATTCTCTCAAAATTATCTAAATCTTGGTAATCATTGTTATAACTCTAAAGAAGATTGATGAGTAGCTAAAACTAAAAAGAATGTTGTCATGTTGAATAAGTTATTGTATTGTAAAAAGTGTACAAGTGCATTTGTCTTGCATGGTAATTTTAAGAAATTAAGATTTTAGAACTATGTTTTAAGGGTATATATAATTTTTTTTAAATATAAAAATACAGATTTTAAAGAATAGCATTATAACATATCTTTATCATCATCATCATCAACAACAACCATTATCAATCCACTGCAGAATGAAGGTCTCTCCAACTTCAATCCATCTTTTCCTATCTTTAGCTTCTCTTCTCCACATCACCCCTGCACACTTTCTTATTTCATCCATCCATCTCACATGTGGTCTCTTTCTTGGTCTTTTACAATCTCTTGGAATCCAGATTTCAGTTGTTCATGTATTATCATCTCATCTAGCAATATGTCCAGCCCAACTCCACTTCAGTCTTTTAATTTTTTCAATGAGGTCAGTCATACCTGTTTGTTCTCTTACCCATTCATTGCATTTTTGATGTCTTCTTGTTACTCCCTAACATGCATCTGTCCATACTTTCTTTGAGTGGTCTGAAGTCTCTGTATTGCTCTTCTATTAAGTGTCCAAGTCTCAGATCCATAAGTAAGAACTGGTAAAACACATTTATTAAAAACCTTCGTTTTCAAACATATAGGCATATTTCCTTTTAGTATCAAGTTATTTCTACCAAAAGCACTCCAACCAAGTTTAATTCTATGATTAATTTCATCCATTATGTTTCCATCTGTATTTAACTTCTTTTAACTCATCATAATCAACCTTTAGAATAATATTAACCTTAATAAAGTCTTTAAAAATCTAACTTGCTAATGACTTAAACTCTGCCACATAATAAACAGTTTAATTTTATTATTATTTCTTTTATTAGTTGATATTATAAGAAATATATTCTTTGTAGATTCAATGGAGAAATCCCGAATACTTCTCTATTTGCTTATATATATATATAATAACTATTAAGAAATACATAAAATAAATATTAATAATGATAGATTAGCGTGTATATTAATAACTATAAGCTAAAAATATGCATTGTGTGTGATGTGTCTGTCTTTAACTCATTGTTAATTTACGCGTTTTAGAAATAAATAGAGTGGAGAATGATAACTTGAATTGAGCTTTTCATCTTACTATATAAAATAATCTATATATTTTTAATAAAGTTGAATTATTTTTCAAAACATGGAATATTTATTTAAATGATGGAGTTATTTTCTGCTACTCATTTTTCCTTTTTAATTTCATTGTTTTGAATCGAAGTAAAATTAATTTATCAATATCATTTTCATTAATATTTTATTTTCTTCCTCATTTTATCATATTTTATTATTAATAAGGTGAATATTTAGCCATGTATTAAATTATTATGAGAATCATCTAACTCTCTTAGATTAATATTAAATGAAAGTGACTTCTTTCTCTCGGTAACCAATTTTATGTAAATACTAAGTAATCAATGAGCTCTGCTTGCAAAGTTTTCTACCAGAAAAAAGCTATTTAACCTGAGACTAATCACAGAAATATTCGCACTGTTATCCAGCGTTTACTGCTCCCTCTGTGTTACAGAAAGTTTACTACAATTTAATCATTAGGAATTGTATTTTTAATACATGACGCTAAAATTCTTCAGTAGTATTACAATATATTCATATATGGATGATAAGTATATATTGTATATATAAAGACAATATACATAATATTTCAAAAAAACAATTTGTTTTCCCTGATGAAAATTTAATGCTATAAATAGGTAATATTTTATTAATATTCCTCTCTGTACATCTTTCGTTTTTTTTTTTAAAAAGAAGAAAATGTAATGATTTAATAATAATTTAAATGGTTGAAGTATATGAAATGTAAAAGCTTTTATTAAATAAATAATATTGATTTAGTTGGCATAAATGGTAATAAATTGCTAACGTTGGGATGATCATCAAAAATCAGTTATTAAAAAATTATCCAAGTTACACGACGCTTAAAAAAATTATAAGAAAGTATTTTGATATACATATTTTCACCTCTTCCAGCTTATATCAAAATAAAAATGTTGTATATAGTATATATAGGGGTTTAACACCGACTTTCAAGCACCCTTCAACTAGCCACCCTGTCTCATACCTCCTAATACACATGACCACACCTGTAAAAAAATAATAAGCAATATACATATTTCATGCCGAACTAGCACTCATTAGTTGGTCCAGGTCATCATCTACCATACATATATATAATTAGTGCTCAGTTTATATTGATAGCAAATTTCATACTTTAATGAATAGGCTTCAATCTACTCAAACCTTCAACTCTTCAGTCATTCATACCATTTAAAATCTGATGATGGCCTCAGCATAGGATTTAGGCATTGCATCATCTGATTTTCCATGATATGGATGGCTGAAGAGTTGGAGGCTGAAGTAGAGTGAAATCTGTCAATTAAAGTATGAAGATTTGGTTTGTTAATATAAACTGAGCACTGATTATATATGTGTGTGGGGGGGATGATGATCGATGAGTGTTGGTTCAGCAAAAAATATGTATATTGGTGATTATTTATCTTTTCTACATATGTGTAGTCATGTGTATCAGTGGTAGGTGTGGATAGTTGATGGGTGCTTGAAAGTCTCTGTTCAAATCTCCTATATTTACAATTAAACTCCCGGTATATGAAGAATGGCTGTATCTCAAACATTATATACTATATGCATCTTTTATTTATGACAAAAAAGTATCTTGAGGGTGATATAAATGCGTTTGACAACTTTGGTTTTTTTTTTAAAAAAAAAAAACTTTTTTTATATGTTCAACCAAGTTTTTTAACTTTTTTCCTAATTTCTTGTACGTTTCTTTTGAGATTAAAAAATGAACTTTTATGATAATATATTATGCGTTTTTTTAAAAGTTCTTTCTGCACATTTGTGAACTTCTTTTTTTTATAAATTCTTGAAATATTTGAGTTTCTATAAACCACTGAAGAAATAAGCCAAAATGTTTACACCTAACAGATTGGCAAAAGGCTTTTTTTTGAAAATTTCTTTTGCCATCTGTAAGAGTTTCAATATGGTCTCTATAATAACCTTCTATATCCACAAATATTCTTAGAAATGCTTTAGTTATTATTTCTCTCTTTTTAGCTTCTGGATATCTTTGTTCATTCTATAGTCAGTGATTTTCAGATACAATTAGGTAATATAACATATTTGTCCCTAAATTCTTGTTAAGCTGATCAACTATTAAAATCTGTTAAGTAGTTTGTGTTAAGCATTTATTTTTCACTCATATAAGGAATTCGAGATAGACAAATATCCAGAAAGGTGTCAGAATAAACTGCAATAAATGTATGCTGTCATGAAAATAAATAACAACAACGAAGTTAGAAAACGAATGTATCGATATAAAGTACTCAGACTAGCTGAAGCAAATATTATTATTCTTTAATAAAAACAAAACAAACACTTTAAGAAACTTAGCAATATCTAACAATTTCTGAAGAGAACCAACTTCAAAATTTCTTTCTTTTTGGGTCAGACAGCCCCAAAAAATAACAATAAAGTTCCCATTATTTGTGGTTGTTCAAAAACTGAGAGTTTTAGCACAGCTTGGAAAATGATGAAGGTAAGTTACTGAAGAAACACTGTGACTGTAGAATCACACATTTGAAGATGCTTAAATAGTTCATTCAAAAATTCAGTACAAAAATGAACACAGGATTTAAACCAGAAGTACATATGAACCTGAACCAGCAGATAAAACATGCCTATAGTAAACAAATGTTTTGATACCCAATTCCATTCATTAATATGATGCCATAGGTTTCACTATAATATAGAGTTATAGACTGCCAGGAACTAGCATTGGGAAAACAAAATTGAGGAATGACTTCTCTGTCATGCAGGATGTTACCTCTGATGGAAATTGCATTTTTCATGTAAGATTCATACTTTGAAAATTCAACATTAATTTTAAGGTGAAGTATGCTTGAAGAATTGAGATTATGTGAACATATAAGTCATTTTTTATTTCACATTAGTATATTAAATAATTGATAACATTTTTATTGTTAAACTAAATATATTTAATCACATTCAGTTATAAAAAATAGATTGTAAGTCAAAAAGAGTACCTAAAGATCCATAGAAAAACATAAAGAATATTACTGAAGTTAAATATTTTAATCGTAAAAATACTTATTTAAGGATATGATGCAAATAATATCAGTACTGTAATAATTCACCAGAATGTGAGTGTAAAACAATTTCATTTATTATTTGGAACATCTGATCAAGGCCAAAATGCTATCAATCTTCATTCTTTTGTAGCTGTTCAGTTGCAGCATGATTTTATAATCTTCATTCTATTGCACAGTTGGTGCAGGTTTTGCATGAACCATGTTCCTTTTTGAGATTTATCTGCATGTTGTTTTCTGCACTGATGATGGGTTTAACTAATTTAGCTGTTCAAAGTTTTTGTGTTACTCTTCAGATAGCTATCCACATTATGATTATTTTTGAGAAATTGCATTGCATTTATATACATTTCAGAAGCAATAATGTGGTTTGAATTCAGGATGAAGATTGATGTTTATTTGATAAAAGCAAAACAATCACTGGTTTTGCTCAAACTCAAGGTCTAAAGGTTTTTCTTAATATTTTCATTCATTAGTCAGTAAAGCAAGCAAAATGAATAATTGTTTCTGAGGATGAAAACCATCCCTCTCCATTCAATATAAAACTAGAAGATACTTTATGCCATAGCATCATAAACCTAATTCTCCAACTCAAAGGGATACTTTTACATTAATATTTCTATTACTTCCTCTAGAAATCCACACACATCTATTTCACCACATATATCAGTTTGACAACAGGTTAGTTACAGGTTTTCAGCTGTTTCTTTTGCTTTTACATCACTACCATTATTTTTGCCTAATATTACCTCATCTCCTTCAATAATTCACATGAAAACATTTATTTGAAATTTATTGGCCACTGAATCTTTTGAAAAGTAGCTTTCACATTTCTTTTTTAGATTCGTTTTTATTTACCCCTTTCTTTCATCTCATATGCAGTCTTCCGAAAGTAGATTTATTGGTCCATAAAATGATTGTTCATTTTTTCTATGTATTGCTATTTTCATAGCTATGATTTTTCCAAAAACTAGAAATTGACCTGTTTTTTTTATAATGCTTAGAACATCTTTTTCTTCCACATAAACTCTCCTTATCATGTTTGTCATGAATTCCTGAAATTTGAAACCTTTCTACCAGAAATAGACTGATCAATATCACAGCAATGATTTTAAATCTATTTTGGCCATGACAAAATCTCGAAAGTACTAGGCCTGAATTAATTTACTTTAATTGTTTTTGTTACCACTAACAGCTGCTTTACCCAGCATGTTAAAGCGCTTGTATATACTATTACATATAATGTGAGAAATTTTGCTCTTGAATTTAACTTTAATATGCAACAACTTTTCCCAATATACCCATTTTGTTTCCATTAATGGCTGTAACAACATATACACATTTACAAGTGTAGACCCTTTTATAATAATTTTCATTGATTTTTCTCTATTTTGTATTAAATATCAGCAATGAACCTGCTCTGGTGTCCACTTCCATTACTACCATTTGGCTGAAAATACCCACATCCTGAAATATGTGATGGGATATATTTTAATATTATTAAATGTTTTTACATTAATACTCTTATTATCTCTCCCTTTCCCAGCATTGTGGTCTGACAATTGCCTATTGATAACTCTGTATCTCTTAAAATGGCAGACAGATGCTAAATTTTTTCTTTGCTCAATTTCTACATATTTTGTTTGTGTTTGCAGTTATTCCACAAATGCCCAGATTTCCCACAACAATAGCACAGTTTTTCTTCTGGGATTCAGATTTTTTTTTTTTTGCATTGTAAGATATTTTCTTTAACTGATGTGGCAATACATATTTTCATGCACTATTCCAGGAATTTCTTGTGCAAGGATGCAGTTACTCAGCAACACATTCTTGAAATTGTCATCTATCATTCAATACAGAAATTGTTCTAGTAACCTGTTATTAATTTCAGAGCCAATCTTGAAAACCTTAAGTAAATTTGTTATTGCAAAGTTATAATCAACATATTTCTCATGAGATAATTGCTTTCTATTTCAGAGCCACACTAACCAATTTGCTATTCTCAGAGTAAAATAACCATTCAATTTCTCTATAACTTATTTTATAATGAAATTACTCTAGTCTTATAGAATCAGTTAATCTATTTTTCAGGTCTATCATATCCGTACCTATGAAATATAGATCGATAGGCACTTTCAGAGATTCATTATCTATCTTGTTAAAGAAACATGTAATATTCTACACGTTCAACATAATTCTTAAATGAAGCTGCAATTTTTGTTTATATCCAATTTCTTCATACATATCCAACTGTAGCCATTTTACAATTGTTTCTTTCCAAGTTCATAATGATTGTTGCCTTGCGCCATTTTATGTTAGAGCAGAGGCAAAACTCTCCAAACAGTAGTGCCACTCAGTATAATCAAGAGTAATCAAACAGATGCAAAAGGGTTGTGGATAAAATCCCTATCTACTACCTAGTCTTCACTATCTTTTATACTGTTCTTTCATACATATTGAACTGCAGCCATTTTAGAATTGTTTCTTTCCAAATTCATAATGTCTGTTGCCTTGTGCTCTCCATACAACAATACCACTCAGTGGAAGCTAGAGTAATCAATGGATGCAAGAAGAATTATGGATAAAATCCCTTTCTATTGCCTATTCATCCAATATCTTCAGATTATTTTCTAGTTTGTGATTTTTATCAGTGGGGAGCCTTGTATCTGATAGCACTATACCTAGATCTTAGAATTTAATGCAACCCCCCAACATCCATCTTTTACCTTTTTAGTTAACTACAAAGGTATGAGTCCAAATTTGAAAACAATAATACTTTCAATCCAAGATCATTTGCTTGTATAATCATATAAATCTGAACTCAGTTCAGCATCTATACATTTTGGTATCTTAATAACCATAGTGACCATTATCCTATTGGGTAGGATTGTATTAAATCACTAAATGTCACATAATCACCATTTCCTATGCTTGCTCAAGCAATTAAAACAGAGGCAAAAACTTTCCATGCAGCAATGCCACTCAGTGCAAGCCAGAGTAATCAATGAATGCAACAGAAAATCTTTATATAGTGCCTACTCATCCAATATCCCCAGATTAATTTCTAGTTTGTGATTTTATCAGTGAGGAGCCTTGGATCTAAAAGCACTGCAACTTGATCTTAGGATCTAATTCAACCCTCCAGCAACCATGTTTTATCTTTTAATTTAAACATAAATCTATGAGTCCAAAACACCATAATATTTTCAATTCCAAGTTCATTTGCTTGTGTAGTCCTATAGATCTAAACTCATTTCAGTATCTATACATTTTGATGTATTTGGTTTTTTAATAACCATAGACATTATTATCCTATTGGGCAGAATTAATAATAAACCACTAAATCTCACATGATCATACTTTTTTGTTCTTGTTCAATCTGTTAAAACAGAGGCAATTCTCTCTGTAATAAAACATTAAATGGTGGACGCTGGAAGTTTGCATTAGTTCCTTAGATCTAGGTGCAGTGCTCTCAGATCCAAGGCACCTCACTGATGAAGCCACAAGCTAGAAATTAATCTGGGGATATTGGATGATTAGGCACTAGATAGGAATTTATACACAAGCCTTCTGGCATCCATTGACTACTTTGGCTTGCAATGAGTAGCACTACTGTATGAAAAGTTTTGCTTTTGTTTTAACAGATTGAGTAAATAGAAGAAATGGATGATCATGTGATGTTTGGAGATTTACTAAGATTTACTACTAATCCTGCCTAATAAGATAATAGTGACTATGGTTATTAAAGAACTAAAGACACTAAAATATATAAATACTGAACTGAGTTCAAATCTATATGACTATACAAGAAAATGAGCTTTAATTAAAAATATTAGTTTCAAATTTGGACTCATAGCTTTATAGTTAACTAAAATTGTAAAAAGTGACTGCTGAAGGGCTGTATTAGATCCTAAGTGTACAATGCTCTGAGATCCAAGACTCCTCACTGAGGAAAGACACAAGCTAGAAACTAATCTGGGGTTATTGGATGAATGCATAGTAAATAGGGATGATTTTATACACAAACCTTCTAGCATCCATTGATTACTCTTGCTTGCACTGAGTAGCATTGTTGTATGGAGAGTTTTGCCTTTGTTTTAGAATAAGAAATGGTGATCATATGCTGTTTAGTGCCATTTTACTATGTTGGAAGGCATCTAATAACAGGTAAGCAGCAATAAAATAAATAATAAACTTGCACAGTAGCTATATAGCAAATATTTATTCAACAATAAAAATAATAATATAAAAATAGTAATTGATGGCCTGTTAATGCAAATAATCTATAATTTATTCTCAAATTGAATAGGTAATTTACACACAAGTAATCACTCAATTAACTTTTGTGTCTCAGGTTCAAAAGTTTTTTGAGACACATACAAACAAACATAGTCCTTTTAGAAGCAACTATCTTTAGAAATTTAAATATTTTTAACAAACAATATACTATTCCCATATTTGAGGCTCTGCATAGCATCTCCTATTTACACATTTTCTTAATCATAATTCCACTACTACTCAATTGTGATTTGTTTAATCTTCAGTTAATTAATTTTTACCAATAACTGTGTCCATTTGAACAAGTACTTTCCTTGTTCAGCTGTATGGGTTTTTTTAATCTCTCCTCTAATTTGTAAAGAAATGTTTTTATATGCATAGAAATTTTATTAAATTTAATTTGCTTTCATAGTGACATCTAAATGGTTTTAAAAGGAAACAATTTAATATTGAAATGCCATGCACTTTTTTTAAAAAAATTATTTTACACACATATTTTTTATGCATAAACACAAACATTCAGCAATTGCAAGTCATTCATAAATAATAAAAAGCCAATACTACTTGGAACACCCTAGATATATTATTATTATAAAGATTAATGTGAGAACTGTACACTGAAGTCACTTATTTTTATATCATGCCAATATTCTATTTTTATCTTCATGAGATTAAATGATGTTAATTACTATTTGCTAGCTGTTAAATCCACACTTATGACTGTGCCAATGTTATAACTGCAAGTCATACTGTGCAGTCAGCAAATAACGTTATACAATTCCCATGCTGTTCTTTTCCAACGAGTGCTCTCCAACAAATCGGTCTGCAACAAAGCTCTCCAACGAATTGGTCTGCAATGAATGCTCTCCGCTGAATTGGTCTGAAATAAATGCTCTCCAACGAATTGGTCTGATATGAAGCTCTCCAGACGAATTGGTCTGCAACGAAGCTCTCCAATGAATTGGTCTGCAATAAAGCTCTCCAATGAATACTCTCAATATCTCTGCTGTGGTCTCTTTCAGCTGACCTGCGAACTACATTTCCACTGGGCATTGATCATTAACCACCAGCACTGATGTGAGATATCTCTACTTAAATACTGCTTACTCAGTACTGCTTGACTACTCTCTACTGCTCTCTATGTTACACTGCTAGATGTTACCCCATCTTCTTATCGCTATCTGACAACTGCAACAACCAATCAATGCACTGACTAATAAGATAACGTCTCTTATCTAGAAACATTTGTAATTAGCAAATATTTTTAGGAATTGTCGATCGCCATTACGTCAATGCACTAATTAAATTCCTCAGCTATCAGAGCGCGATCTAAAAATAGCCTTACGAATAAATTCTAGTTTTTTCTGGAGTGCACAAATATGTCTGCCATTTTACAAAACACTACACTAGCTATGTTGGAATGTACATTAGAACTATCTTATTCATTTATTTTCAAGATCAGAGTTGAATAGTTCTATTCTTATTTTTCATTATACTATATTTTATGTTTCACAATAAACTTTTAGATATAGATCTCCTATTACTATTCTTTATGTGATATAACATTTTAAAACAAGATGATCATTATTTAAATATCAAGGCCCACAACTATTACACATTTTTCTCAGCTACCATTTTAACACTAATTTGCTCTCTAGATACAGCATTCCTTCCACCATTCCAGAAGTCTGGATTTATTTGTTAATCATATAATTTTTTAAATATTTTACTATCTGATTCTAATACTTTTGCATTTAAGATTATAATCTCTTTTTGCTTAATCCATTTCAGTAGCTCAAGATATTTTTGAAAGCTCATTGTGTTCACATTTATTCAGAATTTTACTTTGGTTATCGTCTCCTTGAGCAAACATTTTTTTTAGACTATGCAATTTGTCATCAAATGCGTCATATACAGATAGTCATCTTGTTTATTTGCAAAGTTCCTTCATAAATTAAACCTCATATCTAAAATGATTTGTTTTCTTGCTGTTTTAAAAAATAACACAGCTATTAAAGTATAATATTACATGAAATTAACAAAGTATTTTTATCTTCACGTATATATATAACTTACATATATATATATGCGACAAATTATACACGTATATACGTTTAAATATTAAATCCCCATTTACAACATTTACTATTACTTATATAAGGCTACAAGCACTTGATAAAAATTAATATTTATAACATTTACTATTATTACTTTGTGTGTATGTGTATTTTACTTATACACATACATAACAATACTTCCGCCAAGTTCGAAGATTATTTGTTAGTCTTCGAATTTAAAATATAGTCATTTAAATATTTGGGAGGGTTTATTTCCTTTTTAGTTGTTGCTGTGAATTATTTTCCATTTGTAGTGGTGACTTCTCTGTACACAAAATATTTAATTGAAGATCAGTTTCTTGGGTGGTGCAAATTTCCGGTTTATTATCATTTTTTAGAGTCTCGTCAGTTTCTGTTGTGCCGAGATTTGGAATCCAGTCATCACTTTCATTTCTCCATAGCTGGTTCACATGTTTTCCTAATATTTTACCATCATCCATGTGAACTGTCATGACTTGTTTTGACAGTTGGCGAATAACTTTTCCTGGAAACCATAAATTTTTTAGTGTATTCTTTACCCACACTCTCTCTTGCAGCTGAAATTTGTACAAACAACTCTGTTTGTCTTGTTGTTTTGTTGTTACTATTTTTGCAAGTTTTATTCACAGTTTTCTGCCTAAATATATTTCTGCCAGAGATTTGCCAGATTTGGCCACTAGAGTAGAATGCTGGTGGAGAAGAGCAGTCAACACAGCTTCGTTGATTCGTTGATTTTCATTTCCCCCATTTTTTTATAGCTTACTTGAGGTTTGCACTGCTCTTTCAGCCAGTCCATTTGATTGGGGATGGTATGGGGGGTGAGTACATGTTTTATTTCCCAATCTTGCATTGCCTCTGCAAACTTTTCCAATGTGAAACCTGTTCCATTATCTGAGACTAATGTTTCTGGGAACCTGTGATGAGCAAAAATTTCATACAGAGTGCTAACTGTTACTTCTGTGCTGGTATTTTTCACTATTTTATATTCAGCCCACCCTGAATACAAGTCGACTATGACAAGAAATAAATGGCTTTTGAATGGACCACAGTCGTCTATATGGATTTGTTGCCATGGGTTGTCTGCCTTTGGACATGTTTTAAAAGTTGATAGGGGTGTTTTAGCACACTGTTGGCAATTCTCACATTTCTTTATATATCTTTCTATATCTACATTGATGTTTGACACTGTGACACTACAATTCTTTTTCTTCCCCTAATAACTGAATCTTAATTATTAGAATCGCCACCGAGGGCGCCACCAAGGATTTCTCTCTTGGAACCTGGCCACAAAGCTTTACGTAAATCTGGTCTTATTTATTTTTGAGCGGCGATTCACCGATTACAAATTTTGTTTATAATCTGACAGGGGTTTTCACTTAAGGACACTAACTAATTATTATAAATAATTAAAGAATTCAAATATACGTTGGATACAAAAAAAAACTTTCCATTATTGTTATTATTAATAACATTATATTTCTGCCCGATCCAGAGAGAACTGACTTACAATTTCTAATTTTCAAACTTTTAACTTTCTAAGTATTCTTCCCAAATATCTACCATGGATTTACTCGCGCCGACACTAACACTGCGGATTCTAGCAGGCGTGTAAACAATGGCGACTTATAGTATATAATCTTTCCTGAAGTTTATTTTTAAACCCTACTTTATTTGGTAAATAAATAACTTGCAAAACTTAAAATGAACGTATAAGTGTCTTTCATTTTCTTATACTTTCAGCACTTCCCTTGTTTTCTGCTAACAAGCAAGTAACGCCCTAAGGTTCTCTGTTGCTTGGCAGCACACTTTTATACCCCCCTTGTTGTTACCCTCTAGATTGAACAGATATTAAATAATTTAATATACAGTCATACCAATATTTCATAAAATATTTAACGAGTATTAACATAAATAGTTTACAATATTAAATAAATTTATTTCCCCATCTCTATTGTTGAAACATTCGTAACAAATATAATAAACGAAAAATAAATCAAAAATAAAGTTCGATTATGCTTTAACTAAAGTTCCCATTAATTGAAGAGTTTATAATTACCCTGATCGATCAGAGTGAAGTGGTCTGACTTTCCTAGATTCACATTCCATTTGTCGTGCCTTTGTCCTTGTATATGAGAATTCTGGTGTGTCCCTGGATGTTCCTTTGGTTGTCCGGCTAGCAATATACATTTCTTTCCATTCCTTGACTCTTTCTGTAGCTTCATTCAGATGGAGTGGCAGCCAATTCCCCAAAGGGAAAGGTTCTAATAGCTTTAGCCGCTATGCATTTGAAAAGAGTCCGCAAAATAATTTTCTATAATAATTTCTGATTCGGAGCACAGCCTCTTTCTTTTTTTTTTTTTAATTATTGTCCTTGCTGGTCTCTCAAGTCAACTGACTTACTCTAAAAGCGATTTTATCTCTCTTTCTCTTATCTTTTTTTTTCTTTTTAATTAGCGAAATAGCAAATAATAACCAAATACTTTTAGTTTGTGAAAGTTTCAACAATAGAGTCTAATTACTACCAACAATCTAATTTTGTTTTCTTTCCCCCACCCTTTTATCTCTCGAGTTTTCTCCCTTTTAATTAAACACTTTTAACATTTTTGACAATAAGTTATATTTTATCTTTTTTTCTTTTTTTTAAAAAATTGCTCAAATTTATAGTGTAACGGTAAGAATTCGCACATTTCATAAACAAGTTGCACAGTTTCTCCACCATACTTGAAAAGCAGCACCACAAGTGGGTTCAGGGCCTGTCATACTGGATTCGAATATAGCAGATCGATTGCGCGACCAAATATGATGGAGCCCAAACCCGCCATCACAATAGCAACATCTTTTCAGGCCGCGGTGGTCAGAGAAAGAGAAGAGACTACTTGAGATTTATAAATAAATTAACAGCTAGCGTTTGGAAAGTCTTAATAGATACGTGTATAACCCAGACAATACGAGACAATGAGATGAATCAGAAAATAAACACCAACGTAAAGAATTGATTAAATTAACATGGTTTATTAAGTGGGTATAAATATGATTTCTGGCACTATTTATTTATTAAATAGTGGTGTCAAATGGTTAACTACAATTGATTAAATCATTTTACTCGTTAATCTATAACCTGGGTCAATTATCGCTTATGAAGGTGCCCTACTAAACCTTGAATACATGCGAAGCCCAAGAATAAGAGTACTGGAATTATTTATAATAAAAGATATTAAATAGTTTTCGATCAAGGCTGACTTCAGAATAAATGCAGAGCGGCTCCAATGAGCTTGGCAGCAGCGACTTGCTTAGTGCGGAAATATATGTGTGAGTATGATATTATCTTAAAGTACTTAAAAAGGGATTCAGTGGTACTTGCAAGGTTTAGGAAATGATGGAGGGTGGTAGTCCATTTAAACTACAGGAACTTTGTGACGACAATCAATAAATAAATCATAAAATCAGACGCATATGTTGCACCCCACATTGGTCTCGGCCGTAGCCCTAAAAATCGGAGTATGCTAGCATATGGCTGCGAAGAACTGCGTCAGCATCCCCAGGTGTGACGCTCTGGTACACACATTAACTGGAAACCGCAGAAAGAAGTAAAGGGGAAACAGACTTGGCCATTTAAAGCCCTTTTAAAGAACAAAGTGATCTCAACATCAAATACCCTTGCCAGCAACACTAAAATATATATATAATTGATTCAAAAAAGGAGACATAACGAAAGATTGGGCACATAAGCAATTCACTGTATTGATGAAAAGCGTCTACACTCTCCCAAACTCAGAATAACAATAGAAATACTTAAAAACAACTAACGGGGTTTAACATTAAAAGGACGGTGTGAGTGCGAGACTTTAAGTAAAATGTAATTAACCCACGCACTCCCACATCTGCCAATAGTTATTCCCACACCTCGCATACATCCTGGAAGATTATGAATCAAATCTAGGTATTATAAAGAAAGTAATATAGTCATCGAACGAGCGGCTTACTAAATCTCATTTAAGGGAGGGACTCATGAACGTAAAATTACATTCTTTATAAGGAATGGGGAGTATCATTAATTAAGATTTGCTTCGCTTGGTCGATGCTATGCAAGCCCATAAAATACGCAAATAAAACAATTTAAATTTGATATTAACCCAAGGTTTAGATCGAGCAATAAATTTAAATATACATCTTAAAACATACATGATAATAAGTGTGGTGAGAAAAAGAAGAATTTGTTTTGCTATAGCGGGTTTTAGATCACAAGACCTCTTGGGTTAATTTTGTTACCTTTCAGTTGCTTGGGTGGTTGAAGCTGGAGCACATTTCAGGAGTGGATCAGATTTAGCAGCATGTTAATTCAGTCTCTGTTTGCAGCAGCATAGGCGGTTCCTTAAAGCATATTGGTGATGCGTCAGATGGTACATCGGCAGTGGCCAGCTATTTCTGAAAGGAATATAGCCACGGTGCCGACTCTACTCAGTCATATTGGCGGTTCTATGATAGGTCAGCATTTTGTACATTTTCTTGAAAACGGATTATTTAAGTCACGGATGGTCGGTCAGCAAAACATCAGGATCAGCATTCTGAAAATAATAGTTCAGACTGTCCGAATTCTCAGAATAAAAAAAATTATAACCTCAGAAAATAAAATCAAAACGCAAAAAAAAAAATCCAACAGCCGAAAAACAGCCTCCACATCAGAATCAGCTTTTGTTTCCTCCCTCTCCTCAAAACAAAAGAAAAACATTCAATATATACTGTTTATCTTATAAAAAAAACCTGCCTTGGGGCATGACAAACCTTTAACCTTTTGCATTCTTATCAATTAGTTATTTCTTATCTGAACATCAGAAGGAATCCATTTTAAGGTTTTTTTTCTTTTAGTTTACAATTATAAATTCCAGTAAATGCTCAGATTAAAAGAAGATTAAAACATTTATTTCATTCTGTTGAAGACTTTTGCTAATTGGAAATTCCTAAGTAGACATACGAAGTGTGAATTTATAATCCAAAATGTTTTACTTTAAATCTATTATATTCTCAACCTAGCCTTATTTTATATTTATATAATCTTCAATGGCGGGAACTTTATAATTTTAAAAAAATATTAAATTATTTCACATTTAGATTGTAATTGCATGAATCCATTTATAAACTACTTTTAATAATTATTATTTTACCTACAATAGAAAATAACTATTGCAACACAATATTTTTAAAATAAATGAACTCAACAACCACAATCCAATAATATAATTCCAATGATTGATATTAATATTTAACAGTTATCATTGTAGTCTGTGTGTAGTTTTACCTATATAACCTTTTAAATGAATATGTAAACATGCACATACTCGACATTTATACTTCAATAAAAATAAAGGGTTGAAAGTGGACTCCATGAGTAATAATGCCTATGTGGTTTATTTTAGGCAGGATTTTAGTATATAAATGGCCGTACAGACACACTACGAACGATTTGGGATTCGAATTTAGGTATAAGGGTAGGTGAAATGTAAGAGAAAGGTGAAACGAAGACTTGCAGAGCAATCTTCCTGTTTCACATTCCCTTAGTTACGAAAAAAAAATTTAAAAAAAAAAAAAGGTCTTACATAAAGGTCTACCGAGGAATCTCTTTGACAAACAACAATATTGACTAGCTAAGTCAGCCCAACAGAATTCTAAAAAAAAATATAAGGTAACAATACATCTTTGTTTTTTTTTCCTTTTTAAATGAGGGGATAAATTCAAGATACAAATATATACAGATATATACCTGGATCAATTTTTTTTTTTTTTTTACTAGGGTTTTAACTTTAACGAATATTTTGGTAAACTAATCACTAACTTATGCACGGATAACATTGAAACTACCTAACTTCTAAATCTTACAGAGAAAAAAAAACATTGTTGTCTTTGTCACATCCGAATTCAGGTCCATGTCCATGCGTTTCTTCATTTAATATGCTCCTGGGTCTGGTGGGTGATGGTTGGCTCGGTTATTAACAGGTTTCAAACTTCTGGTATTGTACGTTCCCTTGATAATTCCTTGATCTTCCAGTAAATATGCATTTGGTCTGTTTGCTTCATTTATTACATATGTCCCCTGATATAGTGGGAAAAATTTTTGGTATTTCCCTAGATCTCGGTTGCTGGGCTTTGGAAGTCTCACCCAAACTTGATCCCCAACTTGGAATTGGTACGACCCAATCTCCTTTAACTGTCTTCTTTTCTCGCGGGCTTGTAAACGACGGCAAACTGCCCGTTGATCATCCTCAGTGTTGACTTTCGGGTCATCTATTGGTAAGGATATTTTGATTAGTGGCGGTTCGGGTTTACCAAATTGGAGGCGGATTGGTGTTAATCCAGTCGCTTCATTTATAGTTCCGTTGATGTATTGAAAAATGCTCACAGTCTGTTTCACCCATCCTCGGTGGTCATTATGGATATAAGTCCGGAAAAGCCAGTTGATTTCCCTCATGACCCTCTCACAGGGGTTTGATTGGGGGTTTCAAATGGATGTCATGACATTGTTTGAGGCCTTGCCCGTTGATCCAGTGCTGCCATACTCGGGAGGTAAACGCTGAGCCAGGGTCAGATAGGATGACTTCAGGCTTTCCAATGGTTACAAACTGTTTTTGCTGTAATGCCTTAATGGCACTTTTCGAATCTGCCCTTATGACTGGGTATGCCCAAGCATATTTGGAAAAAACGTCATAAGTGACAAAAAGATATCTATACTTCCGATACGATGGTAATGGCCCGTAATGATCGACGGCTAATATCTTGTTAGGTCCTGTTGGGATGATGGAGGCAGGAGCACCACTAAAATTTTTATTGGCAGGCTTGCTTCTCACACAAATAGTACACTTTTGGAGGATTTGGAGGATATCATAATACATCTGCGGCCAATGAAATTGCCATCTCAGGGCTTCTTCGGTTTTCCTCGGACCATAATATCCCACCAATCTATGCATGTAATTTATCAAAGGATCCCTCAATTCGGGCGGTATGAGAATTCTCCAGGATCGACCGCCCTTTTCAGTATTCTGTCACAAGAGTCCATTCTGTATTTTGTATTTCTTGGTTTCTCTGCCCATAGTACAGCCTTGAAGGGGGTTCCCTTGTCGTTCCACCTCTTGCATTATGTTGTGGTATTGGGGCTGTTTTCCCTGCCAATACTGTAGGTTTTTCAATTTCTGCTCATTGTCCTGATCCAATACGTTAGCCATGATTATCAGTGGTTGCTCCTCTATCAGTGGGTTGCATGGTTCAACTTCTACAGGCTGGCGACTCAATACATCAGCTACCACATTCTCTGATGCTGGGCAGTAAAGGATCTTATAGTGAAACTTCTGTAGTGATAAACTCCATCGCACAAGACAATCGTTAGTCAAATAGCTCTTATTTAGAAATTCCAAACACCGGTGGTCCATGATGATGATTACTTCTGAGCCCAACAAAATCTGTATGAATTTGCTACAGGCCCATACAATCGCTAAGGCTTCTTGTTCAGTAACAGTGTAATTCTTTTCGGCGCCTCTCAAGGTGCGACTACTAAAATATAGGACACGATGCTTGCCTTCTTCATCAATTTGGAATAGCACAACACCCAAGCCTTTCTTGCTGCTGTCGGTTTGGAGGTAAAATGGGCAGGTAAAGTCAGGATAGCACAGCATCACCGTCTGGAGAAAATTCCTTTTGATCTTCTTAAAATCTTGTTCATGCTGGACACTCCATTCCCACCGATGGTGTAACCTTAATAGTTCCAATAAACAAGAGGTATCTGCCGCAAACCCTGGGTAGAACTTGTGATAGTAGTTGCAAAGGCCCAAAAATGATCTCACTTGTTTTCTATTTGCTGGCCTCGGAAAGTTCTCTATGGCTTCTACTTTATCAGGATGGGTACGAATTCCCTGCCCATTGACGATATGTGCCAGAAAGGTAATTTCTCTCAGGGCGAAATAGCTTTTTTCTAGGTTTACTGTGATGTTTTTTTGGGCACATTCAGTAAAGAATTGCTTCAAATGTTCCAGATGTTCTTGAGTGCTCTGGGATGCAATGACGACATCATCAATATAGCAGACCAATTTTTTTTTAAATCTTCTGACAGCACCTGGTCTAGACACCTCATTAACCCAGCACCACTATTAATTAGTCCAAATGGCACTCTCTTGAAGACGTGTGTCTGTCCATTATGGCGAAGGGGACCATCTGCCAATATCTGGCAGTCAAATCTAGCGTGGAAAAGATAGTTTTATTTGAAAGCCTCATGAAAATATCCTGCACTGGAGAGGGAATATCCCTTTCCGGTATAGTGATACTATTGAGTTTCCTTGCATCGAGACATAGTCTTATAGATCCATTTTTCTTTCGAATAACCACTAATGGGTTGTTATAGGGTGATGCTCCCTTTTCGATTACACCCCACTCAATCATTTGTTGGATTTGCATGTTCACTTCATCTTGATATTGAAAAGGGATGGGATATGTGCGGGTTTGAAAGTGCGTTTCTTCCTTGACACAGATCCGGTGGACATAATCTTTAATTTCTCCTGAGATTGGGGAGAATATCTGCTGATTTTCTATCAAAAGCCGGTGTAATTGGGGTTGCTCTTTCATTTTTTCTAGAGTCGATTCCTGAATTTTATTCTTAATAAGATCTTCACTTATGCTGGTTTCCATGCATCGGACTTGCATTTCAGGTAAACTCTTGATTTTGTTCATGCTTATTTTCTCCTGCCGGAATGTGATTACATTTTCACCACAGTCAAGGATACATTTGTGCTGGTTTAGGAAATCAGCTCCTATGATAACATCATGTATCAATCCTTTGATTATGAGAAATACGTGTTCAACCGTTGTTTGTCCAAGAGTTATCTCCAACCATACCTGATAATTTTCTGTTTTGGTTTTCCTTCCGTCGGCCAGTTTCATCTGCATGGGACGAAATGGCAATCTGGGTAGACAACTGCAAGATTTTTCCATGTGTAACACCCATCCCTTTGAAATACAGGAAACTTGGCTACCAGTGTCAATGAGAGCGGCCACCTCAGTAGCTCCTAGTTTAATGTTTACTACTGGACACGGACTAATGGGGAGTCCCCATGGGGCATCTTCCTCTTGGATCACGGTTGTGGTCGGGTTCCAACTGCTTAGATGGGGTCTTCCCATAAGCTGGCGAGAATGATGAGAATGGGCCGAGGGGTTTCCATCTCTCATTTTATTTTGCACCTGCTGACCATGCGGGTCTTTGGCTGCTTGCCATGGGATTATGGTGTCCCTTTTGTGTCGGTTCCATTGGTTGACTTCCAACGTAGTCAGGAATTCGGCCAACTCTTCTACGTTTCTAATTCTGCTCCCCATCATTAGTTGTTGGATGGCTATCGGCATATTCTGTTGGATGGTGCTGATGATATGGGCATCAGAAAATGCGAATGCATTTAATGTTTTCAAACGATTGGTCTGCCGTATAAAGAATTGAGTGTGAGTTTCCTTTATGGTCCCATATTGTTCTTGGCTGACTGCATTTAATATTTTACTCTGCCGGTCGTCACTCCAGTAATACTTTAAAAGGATTTTGGTGTAGGCTGTAAAGTCTTCGGGTTTGGCCATTAACATAGTCCACCAGTCCTCTGCATAACTACGTAAGTGGTGACTGGCTATTGTAATCTGTTCATGTGGGCTGGCTCTATAGAAGTAAAAAAATCCTTCAAACTGTTTAGATGCAGGTGGGGACTTTTTCCAATATCACCGCAGAAGATTTTAACGGTTATCATTTTGGCTAGTTGAGTTTGAATACCTATGTCGAGTGGTATAATTTTGCGACTATTGCTAATGTCAGCATATATGGTACTATTGCTGCTGGTCTGGGTGGGTGAGAAATCATCACTTTTGCAGATGGTAATCTTGGCATCTTAGTCTGTGTCATCTGTTCCTATCTGGATTGCAAGGGCTGCTTGTTCCCTGTGTCATCTGTTCCTATCTGGATTGCAAGGGCTGCTTGTTCCCTTTTTATATCTTATATTTCTTTTAAAGCATATTTAATAAATCTTTGGTGTTTTTAGTCCTTTCCTTGTCCTTCCTCCTCCCTTCTCCTTGCTTGTTCTTCACTCTTCTTACACATGTTTATTATGTACGCAATTTCAAAATTGCTGATTCCAGATCTCTGTTCAGGCTTTACTATTGATGGTGGAGATTCCACAATTTCGGCTGAGTTTACATCTGGTCCGGGGTCGTATTGATGGTCTTCCATATTTGTTTTGTCTCTACTGATGATGGTTTCTACGATTCGATTCTAAATTACTTACTACAAAATATATATTAATTTGGATTCAGGATTCTGTGCGGTTTACTTTTTATTTTTCTATACTAATGGCTAATCGGCTACTTCCCTTCCGGTCTTTTGGCCTATTTGCTGCTTCTTATATCACGAATGCCTTAACTAACTTTTGCTGTCATAAAATTTATATCATATAAAGTTTTCCATCTGCTGCAAACTAACACTTATTTTAGTAATAATATCTAAAGAAAATATATTTAATATACTGCTTATTTTGTTATTACTTGAATCTAATTTCTCCAATCTCCTACTCTTATCTATATAATGTTCGCTAGATCCGGGCATATTTATCTTATTTTCCCTCATTTAAAACAAACGCGCATCTATATAAGTCATATATACAAATATATCAAACAAAATATTTTTACGATCATTTATTTTTAGGACAATTGTTTATCTCCCGATCCCTTCACGTCTGACTCTCTGGTAACACATTTATAACGCATTTTGATTCTCAAAATAATATATACATTTAAGCTTTACATCAATAAAATTTTTAAACCGATGACAAAAATTTATTTTAGAAATAGTTTCATTTGCACCATGTCATCAGTTCAAATAAAATACGGACTGTTATATATATCTAGCCTTGCAAAAAAAATTTCTTTCGTTTAACTACGGGCATATTTATTACATTGTAAGATCGCCTATTTGTCTAGGCTATATCATACGGAAGTATTCTCACTGTTTTGCATCTCGAGTTCTAACTTATTTCACAGAGGAAAAGACAAGAGAGAGAAAAAAAAATTTTACAACATATATTTTGTCACCATATTAATTTGGAATAACCATTAGATATTCAACGCCATATTTATAGCGTGATTTTAAATTCTTAAATAATAAACATTATGATAGCGTGACTTTCAATTGTTCAATAATAACTCATGATCAGCCCACAATGCACTACAGCAAGTTTAACAGTTTGTCTATCTTTAACTAATATTCAAATGCCCGAGTCAAACAAAACATATATACACATTTTTGCATTTTCAAGGAAGTCTTAAATATATACAATTAATCCTTATTAAGAGTAAAATTACTCACGGGACTTGGAAAAACGCTACGGGGTTTAGATTTAAATAATTACACTATTATTTTATATGATATAAAGCACACATTAATAAATATCAACTATAAGGAATTTGCATGTCTAATATAATCTATATCAACAGTGGGAAAAAAATTTACTCAGGGAATGTGGGTGTTTATCTCGTAGCCCCACATTGAGCGCCAGTCTCAAAAAAAAATTTACTATGTAATGGTAAGAATTCGCACATTTCATAAACAAGTTGCACAGTTTCTCCACCATACTTGAAAAGCAGCACCACAAGTGGGTTCAGGGCCTGTCATACCGGATTCGAATATAGCAGATCGACTGTGCAACCAAATATAATGGAGCCCAAACCCGCCATCACAATAGCAACATCTTTTCAGGCCGCGGTGGTCAGAGAGAGAGAAGAGACTATGTGAGATTTATAAATAAATTAACAGCTAGCATTTGGAAAGTCTTAATAGATACGTGTATAACCCAGACAATATGAGACAATGAGATGAATCAGAAAATAAACACCAACGTAAAGAATTGATTAAATTAACATGATTTATTAAGTGGCTAAATATGATTTCTGGCACTATTTATTTATTAAATAGTGGTGTCAAATGGTTAACTACAATTGATTAAATCATTTTACTCGTTAATCTATAACCTGGGTCAATTATCGCTTACAAAGGTGCCCTACTAAACCTTGAATACATGCGAAGCCCAAGAATAAGAGTACTGGAATTATTTATAATAAAAGATATTAAATAGTTTTCGATCAAGGCTGACTTCAGAATAAATGCAGAGCGGCTCCAATGAGCTTGGCAGCAGCGATTTGCTTAGTGCGGAAATATATGTGTGAGTAGGATATTATCTTAAAGTACTTAAAAAGGGATTCAGTGGTACTCACAAGGTTTAGGAAATGATGGAGGGTGGTAGTCCATTTAAACTACAGGAACTTTGGGATGACAATCAAGAAATAAATCATAAAATCAGACGCATATGTTGCACCCCACATTGGTCTCGGCTGTAGCCCTAAAGATCGGAGTATGCTAGCATATGGCTGCGAAGAACTGCGTCAGCATCCCCAGGTGTGATGCTCTGGTACACACTTTAACTGGAAACCACAGGAAGAAGTAAAGGGGAAACGGACTTGGCTGTTTAAAGCCCTTTTAAAGAACAAAGTGATCTCAACATCGAATACCCTTGCCAGCAACACTACAATATATATATAATCGATTCAAAAAAGGAGACATAACGAAAGATTGGGCACCTAAGCAATTCACTGCATTGATGAAAAGCGTCTACACTCTCCCAAACTCAGAATAACAATAGAAATACTTAAAACAACTAATGGGGTTTAACATTAAAAGGACGGTGTGAGTGCGAGACTTTAAGTAAAATGTAATTAACCCATGCACTACCACATCTGCCAATAGTTATTCCCACACCTCGCATACATCCTGGAAGATTATGAATCAAATCTTGGTATTATAAAGAAAATAATATAGTCATCGAACGAGCGGCTTACTAAATCTCATTTAAGGGAGGGACTCATGAACGTAAAATTACATTCTTTATAAGGAATGGGGAGTATCATTAATTAAGATTTGCTTCACTCGGTCGATGCTATGCAAGCCCATAAAATACGCAAATAAAACAATTTAAATTTGATATTAACCCAAGGTTTAGATCGAGCAATAAATTTAAATATACATCTTAAAACATACATGATAATAAGTGTGGCGAGAAAAAGAACAATTTGTTTTGCTATAGCGGGTTTTAGATCACAAGAGCTCTTGGGTTAATTTTGTTACTTTTCAGTTGCTTGGGTGGTTGAAGCTGGAGCACATTTCAGGAGTGGATCAGATTTAGCAGCATGTTAATTCAGTCTCTGTTTGCAGCAGCATAGGTGGTTCCTTAAAGCATATTGGTGATGCGTCAGATGGTACATCGGCAGCGGCCAGCTATTTCCGAAAGGAAAATAGCCACGGTGCCGACTCTACTCAGTCATTATGGTGGTTCTATGATAGGTCAGCATTTTGTACATTTTCTTGAAAATGGATTATTTAAGTCATGAATGGTCGGTCAGCAAAACATCAGGATCAGCATTCCGAAAATAATAGTTCAGACCGTCCGAATTCTCAGAATAAAAAAAATTATAACCTCAGAAAATAAAATAAAAACACAAAAAAAAATCCAACAGCCGAAAAACAGCCTCCACATCAGAATCAGCTTTAGTTTTTTCCCTCTCCTCAAAACAAAAGAAAAACATTCAATATATACTGTTTATCTTATAAAAAAAACCTGCCTTGAAGCATGACAAACCTTTAACCTTTTGCATTCTTATCAATTAGTTATTTCTTATCTGAACATCAGAAGGAATCCATTTTAAGGTTTTTTTTCTTTTAGTTTACAATTATAAATTCCAGTAAATGCTCAGATTGAAAGAAGATTAAAACATTTATTTCATTCTGTTGAAGACTTTTGCTAATTGGAAATTCCTAAGTAGACATACGAAGTGTGAATTTATAATCCAAAATGTTTTACTTTAAATCTATTATATTCTCAACCTAGCCTTATTTTATATTTATATAATCTTCAATGGCGGTAACTTTATAATTTTAGAAAAATATTAAATTATTTCACATTTAGATTGTAATTGCATGAATCCGTTTATAAACTACTTTTAATAATTATTATTTTACCTACAATAAAAAATAACTATTGCAACACAATATTTTTAAAATAAATGAACTCAACAACCACAATCCAATAATATAATTCCAATGATTGATATTAATATTTAACAGTTATCATTGTAGTCTGTGAGTAGTTTTACCTATATAACCTTTTAAATGAATATGTAAACATGCACATACTCGACATTTATACTTCAATAAAAATAAAGGGTTGAAAATTGGACTCCACGAGTAATAATGCCTACGTGGTTTATTTTAGGCGGGATTTTAGTATATAAATAGTCGTACAGACACACTACGAACGATTTGGGATTCGAATTTAGGTATAAGGGTAGGTGAAATGTAAGAGAAAGGTGAAACGAAGACTTGCAGAGCAATCTTCCTGTTTCAATAGCAAAAATAAAAGTTTAAGATTTTACCCTTCCCATTAAATTAAAATCATTTGTTAATTTTTATTTTACAAACTATTTAACTTCCGAAAATATTTATGATGAAATTATAAATATGTGAGCTTATATATATATGAGCTGACTTAAAATATCAGCTCATTGCCCCATTTGTCATATAAAAAAAACAATAAAAAAAAACTTTAATTGCCCCGAGGTGACTTGTCCCAACTTTTCTTGGGGTTATAGTTACTCGTACTCGCGGGTTCGTTACAGTTCTTCTATCTAACTTTTCTTTCTCCACCTATCCCCAGGTCCTCCCATTCTATATCTTGTAATATTTCTAATGCTTCCTCAATGGATAGCTGACGGTTTTCAGCCAACTTACGTTGCACACCTGACGGAAGGTTAAATCTGATAGTTCACACTATCTGGAATTGGTCCATCAAATATGCCTCCAAGGCTCTCAATTTTGCCGCTTGACATTGGAAAAACTGACTATACGTACCGTCTTTGTCCGCTTTATACTTTTCTTGCGATATCTTCATGCGTATGGTTTCTTGTTTCTCCACGCTCCAAAACCCTCGCAAAATCATAGTTCAATATTCTTGGAATGTAGGGGGTTTGTAATTTACCGCCTTCCACCATTCCCTAGCAAAACCACTCAAATGGCTCGTTGCTATTATGATCTTTTCTTTTTCTTTCGACTTATGGATGTAGAAAAAATCACCTAGACTGTCCAAGTAGTCAAAAGGGCTTTCCTCCCTTTCCCCTTTAAATGTTTTTATGTGTATAAATCTCGCCAACGTGACCCTATCAAACTCTTTTTCTCCAGATTCCTTGAGCTTTCTTTCCATTACCTCTTTCTCTCGGTTTATTTGTATAGCCTTCTTGTTCAGGATTTCTTTAGTTTCCCCTGTAAACTGCTCTGTCTCTTCGTTTTCGGTCTTTTCTTCCTCTTTACTGACTTTATGGTCCGCTGGGTTTATGACTTCCTTTTTTTCACTGTTCCTATTCTTTTCCCTCTCTTTTAATTCATTCACATCTTTCCTCAATTCTTGTAACATGCCTTTCATTTCTTTTATTTCTTTACAGTCTTCCATTACAATTTCTTTGAGCTCAGCGATAGCTCTCAATATTTCTTGCAACTGACACTGCTCGGGGTTTTTAAATGTTACCACCAGTCTTTCCATGCTACTTTCGTCCTCAATCATATTTTATTCTTTGGTTTTCTTTAATTTTATATTCGAACTCATAACCCTCTCTACGAGAATATTGACATACCACCACCATCTGAAATCCACCACCCTTACTAAATTTTTTTTTTCTTTTTTTCTTTTTTTTAAACTCTGATCTCTGGGCGTTTCTCTTGTTAATGAGCCCGACACGTTGGAAGTGCCATTTTCTATCTTTTTCCTCTTCTCCCTCCTCTGTGACACTACAATTCTTTTTCTTCCCCTAATAACTGAATCTTAATTATTAGAATTGCCGCCAAGGGCGCCACCAAGGATTTCTCTCTTGGAACCTGGCCACAAAGCTTTACGTAAACCTGGTCTTATTTATTTTTGAGCGGCGATTCACCGATTACATATTTTGTTTATAATCTGACAGGGGTTTTCACTTAAGGACACTAACTAATTATTATAAATAATTAAAGAATTCAAATATACGTTAGATACAAAAAAAACTTTCCTTTATTGTTATTATTAATAACATTATAGTTCTGCCCGATCCAGAGAGAACTGACTTACAATTTCTGATTTTCAAACTTTTAACTTTCTAAGTATTCTTCCCAAATATCTACCATGGATTTACTCGTGACGACACTAACACTGCGGATTCTAGCAGGCGTGTATACAATGGCGACTTATTATATATAATCTTTCCTGAAGTTTATTTTTAAACCCTACTTTATTTGGTAAATAAATAACTTGCAAAACTTAAAATGAACGTATAAGTGTCTTTCATTTTCTTATACTTTCAGCACTTCCCTTGTTTTCTGCTAACAAGCAAGTAACGCCCTAAGGTTCTCTGTTGCTTGGCAGCGCACTTTTATACTCCCACCCTGTTGTTACCCTCTAGATCAAACAGATATTAAATAATTTAATATACAGTCATCCCAATATTTCATAAAATATTTAACGAGTATTAACATAAATAGTTTACAATATTAAATAAATTTATTTCCCCACCTCTATTGTTGAAACATTCGTAACAAATATAATAAACGAAAAATAAATGAAAAATAAAGTTTTATTACGCTTTAACTAAAGTTCCCATTAATTGAAGAGTTTATAATTACTCTGATCGATCAGAGCAAAGTGGTCTGACTTTCCTAGATTCACATTCCATTTGTCGTGCCTTTGTCCTTGTATATGAGAATTCTGGTGTGTCCCTGGATGTTCCTTTGGTTGTCTGGCTAGCAATATACATTTCTTTCCATTCCTTGACTCTTTCTGTAGCTTCATTCAGATGGAGTGGTGGCCAATTCCCCAAAGGGGAAGGTTTTGATAGCTTTAGCCGCTATGCATTTGAAAAGAGTCCGCAAAATAATTTTCTATAATAATTTTTGATTCGGAGCACAGCTTCTCTCTCTTTTTTTTTTAATTATTGGCCTTGCTGGTCTTTCAAGTCAACTGACTTACTCTAAAAGCGATTTTATCTCTCTTTCTCTTATCTTTTTTTTCTTTTTAATTAGCGTAATAGCAAATATTAACCAAATACTTTTAGTTTGTGAAAGTTTCAACCATAGAGTCTAATTACTACCAACAATCTAATTTTGTTTTCTTTCCCCCACCCTTTTATCTCTCGAGTTTTCTCCCTTTTAATTAAACACTTTTAACATTTTTGACAATAAGTTATATTTTATCTTTTTTCCTTTTTTTTAAAAAATTGCTCAAATTTATAGCAAAAATAAAAGTTTAAGATTTTACCCTTCCCATTAAATTAAAATCATTTGTTAATTTTTATTTTACAAACTATTTAACTTCGGAAAATATTTATGATGAAATTATAAATATGTGAGCTTATATATATATGAGCTGACTTAAAATATCAGCTCAACACCATATCCTGCTATGGGCTAGGGCTTTTGCTCTCACAATGTTTGGATGTCCCTCATAAAGCAAGTTTAATATTTGTTGCCTCTCCACCACAGGTATCAGCACTGGGCCACTCTTCAAAATGCATCCTTTACATATGGATAGCTGTTTGCAGGCATTCCATAATTGTTTGTGGAGAAAACTTGGACATTTGTTCAGCCAGCCTTTTCTGATCTTATTTATTATCCACTGATAGCATCGTCTTCTTCTGTCCATCGAGCTACAATTTTGCTATTTAGATTTGCTTCTGAAGTACATTTATATAATTTATTTCTCTTTGTAATACTGGTGCTTCATCAAGATGATAATGTGTCTGCATGCCTAATTTGTTTTCCCTTTTTGTATTCCAGACTGTAATCATAGCCTGTGAGAATGTGGCCAATGTAACATTTGTGGTCTTAAATGATCAGGTGTGTGTTTATTTCCAAATATTCCCAGCAGTTTTGTGATTGGTTATAATAGTAAATTTCCTCCCATACAGATATTGATGGAATTTTTTCACTCCGAACAAAATTGCAAGCACTTCCTTGTCCAACTGGCTATAGTTATTTCTACATTGGACAATGTGCATGAAGCATATGCTATGGGTCGCTCTTCCGATTGGGTTGGGTGACTTACCACTGCCCCAACCCCAAATTCAGATGCATCAGTGGTCAACATAATTTCCAAATCACTGTTATAATGTACTAATAATTTCTCTGAAGTAAGCAGCACTTTAGTGTGAATAAATGTAATTTCTTCTTGCTTGTCCCATTTCCATTTCTGGATTTTGCTCAGAAGATTATGTAAAGGAGTGGCCACATGGGCTATTCCTTTAAAAAAGTTTCAAAAAAATTCACCAAGCCCAGGAAAGCTTGTAGTTGCTTCATGTTTGTGGGTCATGGTGCTTCTGCAACTGATTTAGCCTTTTCGGGAAAAAAGGATGTGCCGTTTCTCGATATAATGTGGCCCAGGAATTTAATTTCCTTAGTTTTCCAAATGCATTTTTCAGTATTCAGCCTTGTGCCAAATTCATTTAGCCATTCACATATCTCATCTACTCAGAAATAAGTTCTTTGTGTGTGGCTACTGTTACAAGGATGTCATTAAAATATGGTATGACACCATCCAATCCATTGAGAAGGGTTTTGATTTTTGAGTGAAATATGCTGGAGGCTGATGTTATTCCAAATGTTAGTCTTTTACATTTGTATAGCCCAAGATGCATTGTAATTTTCAGTATTCTGGATGCTTCCTCTGTAACTGGTATTTGATGGAATGCAGCATTAAGGTCTAACTTTGCAAAGTAATTAGATTTTTGCAATGAAGTGATAACTTCTCTAGCATTTGGTACAGAGTGTGTGCTCATTTAAATGCTTTATTTACAGTTATCCCATAATCCCCATGCAAACATATCTGACCACTAGGTTTAGTTAGGATGACTACTGGAGTGGCCCAATCTGACTTTTCCATGATGAAGTTGTCGATTTATTTTTTTACTTTTACCTTCTGAGTGAATGGTACCCTTCTAGGTTTGCAAATTATGGGTGGAGCTGATGTGCTCATTTCTAATGATACGGGCTCAGTTTTAATAATTTCAGCTCCCCATTAAATAAATTTGGAAATTTATTTTTCATTTCTTTTTCCAACTCGACATTTTGTATGAATGTCAATCTAATCCCTAATTTATTAAACCACTCAAGGCTGATTAATGGATTTATTGGGGCACACACTCTATATAATGGTAAATTGACAATTTTACCCTCTACTCTGTTTACTGGATCCTTACCTTCACCCTTTATTTTAATAGCATTGCCATTTATGTCTAACCCTTTCACATCAGTTTTTACTATTTTGGGTTTTTTCTTACAATTTTCTGTAATGGTCTGCCAATCATGTAGTGAATTTAGGGTTATACTGCTCCCATTGTTCACTTCCATGTCTATAGGGCGATCGTATATTTTAACTTTTATAATTATTTTATCATTAAGATTGGTTGCTGTATTGTTAATCATTATAAACTGTTTTTTTTTCCATGCAATTTATGGTTAGGACTGTTTCTTGTGTGTAGTGTTTCATTTTGTTCTCTCCAACACAGTTTTTGCCTATGTCCTTTTTTATTACATAATTTACATTGTTAGCATCTAAAATAGCAATAAGTGGCTTTATGCCCTTCTTTTCCACAACAAAAACAGATAACCAGGTTTCTACTATTACTGCCATTACTTTCATTATTTTCTGTGGATTTCTGTTCCACTGTTTTGAAAGTTTTGTAAACTACGGTCTGCTTATTTCCCCCATTATTAAATTCTGCGTATTTTTTTGATTGTTCCAAGATGAGCTCGTAAGCTTTGCTACATTTGATTGTCTCTGTATAATCAAGATTCGTTACTGACAGTAGCTGTTGCCATAAGGTGTCACTGTCAGGAACTGTTCAAGGAGAGCTTTGTCTACACACAGTCTTTAGCTAACACTCGCAGTGCACAGTGAAAATCCTTAATTGTTTCATTCCTAGCTTGCAGATGATGGTGGAACTGTAGTCTAGCAATGTGACATGAAGAAGTAAGGTTAAAATAATTACCCATTTGCTCTTTGAAGTCCCTGTACAAGCATTGTTCAGGGGTTAAAGGTGCTACTCACCGATTTGCGATTTCTATAACTGCTTTACCCACGAAACAATACAGTGGCTATTTTGTACTTATCATCTTCGACTCTATTAATGAAAAGATTTTTCTATGTGTTCAACATACAATGTCTAACTGCTTGTCTCATTTACATCGAATTCACCAATGGCCATATGCAATTTATCCATTATACCCAAATATTGTACTTAAAAAAAAATTCTGCTTTGAGTAAATGGTGAATAACAGCAATTTTCATGCATGCTACTCTAGCTTTACTAGGTTCAAACTCTTGACTGCACCAAATGTTATGTCCACCAGTTATAATACCCACTGGTGAACAATCTTTGCAGTAAGCTAACCCTGCCCTGCATATAAAGGTATACAATAATTAAAATCAATAAAGATTAACACCAGTAGAATTAGTAAGAGCAAATTTAATTATAATATATGTGTGGAAAAAGTATATACAATAACATATGTATATATTTACATGAATATACTAACATAATTATATCTTTCCATAAATAAACCTGAAGGCATACAAAGACAATAATAAAGATCGAATATGACCTACTTTACAGTCCCTATGCCGACTCTTGGATGTTCGGAGGCCAGCAGTCTGCTCTGGAGCTACCGCGCTAAATACGTGACGTTCAGCACCTTTCAAAGTTCATCCATATCGGTAGAATTTCCAGTTCACAGTGTACAATTCTTTTCACTTTCACTCATTTCCCCAGTCCTGATTTCCTGGCTTTGATTGGTCAAATCTTGTCCATTCTGGTCAGATCAATCCCTCCCAGTTCACTTGCAGAAGCAGATTTAGATGTAAGTTTTACTTTGATTGATTATCTTTGCAGCCCGATTACTTTTTTATTACTCATCTTGTTTATCTCAAAGTTCCTTCATTAATTAAACATCATATCTAAAGGGATTTGTTTTCTTGCTGTTTTAAAAAATAATACAGCTAATAAAGTATAATATTCCATTAAATTAACGAAGTATTAATCTTCACGTATATATATATATATATATATTGTAACGGAATAGCGTTTCATGGGATTTGAATCCAGGCATATGATGTTAGATTAAATATATATGCAATTGATGAAATGAATGACAGGTACAAAACTTTAAAAAAAAAAGGTTTTGCTTTAATAATGAATGAGAAACACCCGTTTCTAGAACACGATCGCAGCTATATAAGAGTACCTGTCAAATTTATTGAAATAAGAGTAAAAAAGTTTTTCTTGTTATTTTGTTGTTTTGAGAATAAATATGTAATCATTAGTTGTAAGTTTTTTTTTTTTATTGTTTTTTTTAAAAAAAGAAAGATGAATGATTGAATACAGGTTTGACATTTTATTAAGTCATTTAAATCATGTTTGAACATAAAGAGAAAATGAATTGATTAGGTTGCAACATGTTCTGAAATTCCAAGCGATCTAAAATTATTTTCAATGGGGGGGGGTAATTAGTAAATGTAAAATTAGTAAAAATGAAACAATAAGCCGGATATATGTCAGTAAGGTCTAGATAAAATAAGCCGAATTATGTCGGTAAGGTCTAGATAAAATAAGCTGAATTTAGAAACAGAAGTGAGAAAAAGTGTACACTGCTATTGTACAACCCAGACTTCTGTCTCCAGCTAAACAATGCCTAAAAAATGGCCAAATTGAGTTAAATTCCAAAGTGGTGCAAACGATCCCAGAAATCGCTGAATTAAGGTAATACTCGATGGACCTATTGGATGAAGGGACTCACAGGTGCAAGGGGGAGATTGGATGAAAAAAATTCAAAGTGTGAGGGGAAAGAAGAGAGAAATTACAAGGAAAAAATAAAAAAGGAAAAAAGGAATTAGCAGAATCACCAATGTGCTTGGAATAATTAAGTTGCTGATTTGGTAAAGAAAGTTTTCTTTTTACCCGTAGAAATAAGATCTAACTTTCGTATAATAGTATAACGGAGATGCATTGCTGAACCTAAAATTCGCAGCTTGACCACCAGACCTCCGCGCTCCGGTCAGCTGATTGTCCCTAGGATGCTCGTAACACTGGAGAAACTTCACCTAAGGACCACACACGCTGTTGAGACCTCGCAAATTGCCAGAATGCTTAATTAAAGAAGAAATCATCACTCAGGATCCTTCTTACCGGCTGTCTACATTCCACAGGTAACTATCTTTAAATTAATCGTACTCACTTATGCACCAGAGTAGATAAACTTTAAAACAATAACTAATACAAAAACATTTAGCTAAATGATAAAATTACTCGCGACCATAAATGAATGATTAAAGAACTTAACCAGAATAAATTTGTCTACAAATAAACATCCTTTAATATATGTGCGAAGTCTCTTTTAATTCTATAGTTAATTTATCTCAGCTTGCAGTCATATACCGGCATAAAATTGTTATTAAATAGATTCAAATAAACCATTTATTTAACTAGCATTTGTTATTGATTGATTGGAATTTCAGATCACATTTATATGATAGGGAATGAGTGTTGGAGTGATCCAATGTGTTTTTGTTATGAATGAATGCATTTGATATTTTTGTGTTGGGATTTGATTAAACTTATGTTATATTATCATACCTTTCTTAGATTAATATTAAGCTTTGACTGATTTTTTCTGTGGGATATAGGGCGGGCCCTAATACATTATGTCTGATTGATCACGATTGAAAGGTCACATATGCGATATAATTTGAAAGGTGATATTGGCTGTGTTCATTTCCTGCTTCCGACTGGAGTGATGCATGGGCATGTTTTGTGATATAGTTGAGTAAGCTTATGCACATATGTGGCAGACTCTTGTAAAGTTCTCCTGGTGCCTACTACTTTGATTCGATCTGAATTTATGTATAAATATATAAAAGCGTACGTGTATATGTGTTTGAAATTATCTTCACCGAACATTATGCAACCCCCCAGATGCAAGAACACAGCAGATTCATAGAAGTGACTTTAATGTGCTTTTGGCAAGCAACCCATGCGAGGGGGCGGTTACATTTGGCGCATCAATGTAGCCCGAAACTATTGTTTCAAGTGGTTTGACCAACATGGATACAGCTGACGTTTATAACAACGAAAGCAAATTTAAATAAAGAAACCCCGTGAAGAAACTACGTGTAGCGGCCTAAATAAAGCTCAAAGTTACATATATATAAAAGAAAAAAAAATATACATCGTTAAAAGACGTATTTATATTCTTGCACAAAGGAAGTACTGTAACTGGGATCTTGTGAGGAGTTTTGTGTTTTACTTAAAAAGAAAAGGGGACTAAAGAAAGAAGTCAACATAGCGTATATATATATATATATAAAGACGCATATAACCGTATAATAGATATAGCTGCACATATAATCGATAGCTGCTGAATAGAAATGGAGGGAACAGAGGGACCTGGGATAGTATGAGCGATGGAAACCAAATTGGAGGAGTGACAGGAGCTGTGGGAGTCTGAAAGGGCAAAAAGCATCTGAGGATAGAATAAGACAGTCAGTGGGACCCACGGAGTAGTAGGGAACAAGCTGCAGATTACTATAATTAATTACAAAGTGGGCATCAAACAGAATGGAGGGAAAGTGGATTAAACTCGAACAGTTCGAAGGGAAGGGAGACGAAAGCCCATGTCAACATGTGGAAAGTCTGAAGAGGTTGTTCTCATGTGGGCAGTTTAGCGAAGAATTGAAGATAGCAATTGCATGCAGCCACATCCAAGGGGAAGCAATGGAATGGTGGGATGCGATGAAAGAGAAACCGGAAACATTCGAAGAATACCAAAGAGCCATAATGGGAAGATATTGGGGACTAGCCCAACAAGAAAGGGAAAAGTGGGCAATCGAACAAAGCAAAAGGGATGAGGATGAGACATACAGTACTTTTATACAGCGACAGATGGCAAGATTAAGAAAAATAAATGAATACCAAGTACCGGAAGAGCGGAAAATTAGAATAGCAGGGCGCAACCTGCCCAGGGAGATCAGACGAATTATTGAGGAGGAAACTGAAATAAAACAAATATTGGAGGTGTTGGATGCGGCTAAAAATGATGAATACTTTGTCAAAGAAGGGAATGATGAAATTAGGATAGCTAATATAACACAAGATAAAATGGGGGAAGGGCATCGGGGAAAACAAGAGTGCCCAAAGATCGAGGTATCAATCCAAGGGGTGCATGCAAGGGCTCTGCTGGACACAGGAAGTCAGGTGTCTGTGATGGCTCAGGAAACCTTCGACAGGATTGCCCAAGGGCCAACAGAAATGAAAATCCTACCGTTGAAAGGGACCCAGATCATACTGGCCAATGGTAAAAGAGCAAAGATACAGACCAAACAGGTGTGGGCAAATATAGTGATTGCAGGGCAAGAATTCACCCAGATTGTGTTAATACTTGAGGGGCTGATATACGACTTGGTGTTAGTGTCTGACTTCATGAGGATGGCAAAATGTAGCATCGATTACGGGACCGGACAAGCAAGAATTGGGAGAGTCACTGTGCCCTTTGGGGGAACCATGAATAGAGAGCCAGAAGGGCAGAAGAAACTGCAATGCATCATGGTAAGGGGGGTGATCGAGAAAAGAGTTGATGAAATGATGGGACCAAGTAAAGGGCAAAGAGAGAAGATTCAAGGAATACTGGAGACCAACGAGAGTGTTTTTTCAGACAAGCCGGGAGTAATCAATGGGTATGAACACCGAATCCAGTTGAACACCAGCAACCCATATCAAACGAGGGCATATCCAATATCTTTCCAATACCGGAAGGAGATCGAAACTCAGCTGGAGCAGATGGTAGAGTGGGGGGTTATTTCAAAGTGTACTTCACCATACAACAACCCCATCTTAGCCATAAAAAAGGGTGATGGATCGATACGATTGTGCCTCGATGCTAGGCAGCTGAACAAGGTGACAATTCCAGATACAAATGCTCCGCCTATCATGAGCGAACTGATGACTAGATTTCAGAACAAGAAAATTTTTTCCACTGTGGATTTGACAAATAGTTATTTGCAAATGAGCCTCCACCTGGATGATCGAAAATACACTGCATTCAAATATAACAGACGGGCATACCAGTTCAACCACATGCCTTTCAGATTAAGGAATAGTGGTGCAGGCTTAGTGCAGTGCATGGACCAGACCCTATCAGATGAAGTCAAGAAATTTGTCACCATGTACGTAGATGATATCATTATAGCATCTGGAGACATAGAGGAGCATTGTCAGCACCTAGAAATGTTGCTCCATGAATGCGAACAGAAGGGAATAAAAATAAACCTAAAGAAAAGCCACTTTGTGACCCAGGAAGTTAAGTTCTTGGAACACATCATAAGCCAAGATGAGATACGGCCTAACCCCGAAAAGATTCAGGCCATCCAAGAATTCCCAGTTCTGAAAAAGAGAAAAGATATTAAAGCATTCTTCGGAATGTGCACGTTCTACAACAAATATTACGAAAACTTCTCCCATGATATGGAACTCCTACTACAATTATTAAGAAAGGAGCAAGTGAGGGTATGGGATGAGAAAAGAGAACGGAGCTTCCAGAGGGTGAAGGAAGGATTTTTAAAACAGACCATGTTAGCATACCTGAACTTCGACCAGACCTTTTGGGTACAGACTGACTGTAGTGACATCGGACTAGGAGCAACTTTGTACCAGAGGGGACTGGAGGGTGAACAAAGGGCATTGGCCTTCATCAGCCGACTACTCAAGGACCCCGAACGAAGATACACGGTCACAGAACGGGAAGCGCTCGCCATAGTATGGGCCTTCAAAAAATTCAGACAATACCTGGTCGGATCCAAAGTGAAAGTAATCACCGACCATTGGAGCCTCGAATTCCTTAATAAAAGTTTTTTGACAAACAATAGATTAGAGAGGTGGAGCCTAGCCCTGCAGGAGTTCCAGTACAAAGTGGAATATTGCAAAGGGAAGGATAATGTGGTTGCGGACGCGCTGAGTCGTTACCCTGTGGGAAAACAGCCAAATGTTGAGGCTGAGGAATTCGCATACATTGCCGCTACTACCCGGCGAAGCAAAGAGGGTGAGTTTAGTGCGAACAACATTCGGCGGGGCCAAGGGGATGAAGAGTGTCAACAAATAGTCCGATACATACGTGAAAGGAAGCGAAATGTGGGAGCAGGTAAAAAAAAAGGAAGAGACTGGGGGTCGGTTATGGAAGTATCGGGACCGATGCATTATTCTGGAAGGAATAGTCCAAAGGAAAACCGGGAATGGGAAACAAACCCGTATCGTAATACCGAAGGAAATGCGGGATCAACTGGTGGATAAGACACATCAGTAACGTGGCCATTACGAAACCAGCAATACTGAGGGGTACCTTAGTAATTGGTTTTATTGGCCAGGGATGTCCCAAGACATTGCCAGAAGAGTCCGGAAGTGTGAGGTCTGTGCAAGGACAAAACCATTAAACCGATCAAATGAAGGATCGCAGATACCGATTATCTTCCAGGAGCCAAACCACACTTTGGCTTTTGATTACTATGGCCCATTGCAAATGTTTGGGGGGAAGAGATATTTACTGGTTACTTATGATTTGTGCTCCAAAATGGTCGCGGCGTACCCTATGGCCCAGGCAAATGCGAACCCGACCATCAAACTGTTGGAAACCAAACAGTTCCCCATCATCGGGAAACCTAAGTGCATTTTATCAGATCATGGTACGCCCTTTGTATCAAGGACGTGGTGGCAATGGGTGAACCGAATTGGGGTCAAACATCATATGACGTCTATCCAGAATCATGCGAGCGGGTGATGCGTGAGTTGGGGCGGCTATTCCATGTGAACATTGCGGGAGATCATCAGAAATGGGTTCGGGAAATTCCCCGGATCATTGATATGATCAATACTTCAAAAAATGAGTCCACTGGGCTTGAACCAAGTCGACTTCATTACGGATGACCGATACCGTATCCTTACGATGATAGACCTGCGATCTGGACCGGAGAGTGGACCGAACACATGATAACCAGGTAGCATTATGGAGATTAGAACATATGGGGGAAAAGCGAAGGCAGACTGATAGGACAATCCAAAACACATTCACTGTGGGAGACAGAGTTATGGTAAGATCAAATCTGGTCAGCCGGCCAGAACAGAACATATTTAAGAAATTCCTTGACCTCTACGATGGCCCATATGAGATCATCAGGGCATGTGGGAATAATGCCTTTGTACTGGCACGAGGAAAGGTGATTAAGGGGACTTTCAATGCAAGGGCACTGAAGAGAGCCGAATAACTTGGCTCCTTCTCAGAGCTAAAATGCGCAACCTCAGATTTTACTCTACACCGGGCGGGGAGATATGTAACGGAATAGCATTACATGGGATTTGAATCCAGGCATATGATGTTAGATTAAATATATATGCAATTGATGAAATGAATGACAGTTACAAAACTTTAAAAAAAAAGGTTTTGCTTTAATAATGAACGAGAAACACCCGTTTCTAGAACACGATCGCAGCTATATAAGAGTACCTGTCAAATTTATTGAAATAAGAGTAAAAAAGTTTTTCTTGTTATTTTGTTGTTTTGAGAATAAATATGTAATCATTAGTTGTAAGTTTGTTTTTTTTATTGTTTTTTTTTAAAAAAAGAAAAATGAATGATTGAACACAGGTTTGACATTTTATTAAGTCATTTAAATCATGTTTGAACATAAAGAGAAAATGAATTGATTAGGTTGCAACATGTTCTGAAATTCCAAGCGATCTAAAATTATTTTCAATGGGGGGGTAATTAGTAAATGTAAAATTAGTAAAAATGAAACAATAAGCCGGATATATGTTGGTAAGGTCTAGATAAAATAAGCCGAATTTAGAAACAGAAGTGAGAAAAAGTGTACACTGCTATTGTACAACCCAGACTTCTGTCTCCAGCTAAACAATGCCTAAAAAATGGCCAAATTGAGTTAAATTCCAAAGTGGTGCAAATGATCCCAGAAATCACTGAATTAAGGTAATACTCGATGGACCTATTGGATGAAGAGACTCACACGTGCAAGGGGGAGATTGGATGAAAAAAATTCAAGGTGTGAGGGGGGAGAAGAGAGAAATTACAAGGAAAAAATAAAAAAGGAAAAAAGGAATTAGCAGAATCACCGATGTGCTTGGAATAATTTAGTTGCTGATTTGGTAAAGAAAGTTTTCTTTTTACCCGTAGAAATAAGATCTAATTTTTGTATAATAGTATAACAGAGATGCGTTGCTGAACCTAAAATTCGTGGCTTGACCGCCGGACCTCCGTGCTCCGGTCAGCTGATTGCCCCTAGGATGCTCGTAACACTGGAGAAACTTCACCTAAGGACCACACGCGCTGTTGAGACCACGCAAATTGCCAGAATGCTTAGTTAAAGAAGAAATCATCGCTCAGGATCCTTCTTACCGGCTGTCTACGTTCCACAGGTAGCTATCTTTAAATTAATCATACTCACTTATGCACCAGAGTAGATAAACTTTAAAACAATAACTAATACAAAAACATTTAGCTAAATGATAAAATTACTCGCGACCATAAATGAATGATTAAAGAACTTAACCAGAATAAATTTGTCTACAAATAAACATCCTTTAATATATGTGCGAAGTCTCTTTTAATTCTATTGTTAATTTATCTCGGCTTGCCAGTCATATACCGGCATAAAATTGTTATTAAATAGATTCAAATAAACCATTTATTTAACTAGCATTTGTTATTGATTGATTGGAATTTCAGATCACATTTATATGATAGGGAATGAGTGTTGGAGTGATCCAATGTGTTTTTGTTATGAATGAATGCATTTGATATTTTGGTGTTGGGATTTGATTAAACTTATGTTATATTATCATACCTTTCTTAGATTAATATTAAGCTTTGACTGATTTGTTCTGTGGGATATAGGGTGGGCCCTAATACGTTAAGTCTGATTGATCGCGATTGAAAGGTCACATATGCGATATAATTTGAAAGGTGATATTGGCTGTGTTCATTTCCTGCTTCCGACTGGAGTGATGCACGGGCATGTTTTGTGATATAGTTGAGTGAGCTTATGCACATACATGGCGGACTCTTGTAAAGTTCTCCTGGCGCCTACTACTTGGATTCGATCCGAATTTACATATAAATAAATAAAAGCATACGTGTATATGTGTTTGAAATTATCTTAACTGAACATTATGCAACCCCCCAGATGCAAGAACACAGCAGATTCATAGAAGTGACTTTAATGTGCTTTCGGCAAGCAACCCATGCGAGGGGGCGGTTACAATATATATATATAAAACCGTATGTGCATGCGATAAATTATATATGTACATATGTTTAAATATTAAATGTCCATTTGCAACATTTCCTATTACATAACCGTATGTGCATGCGATAAATTATACATGTACATATGTTTAAATATTAAATGTCCATTTGCAACATTTCCTATTACTTATATGAGGCTATAAGCACTTCATAAAAATTAATATTTATAACATTTGCTGGTACTTACGGATAATTCAACCATATGACGTTTTTGACTTACCGATTTCCCTTTGTAAAATAAAATTAACTCAACAATGACAATTATCAAAATCATGAGCTGAATGATTTTTCTATAGTAACAAACTGATCAACCAAAATCTTTTTTGAATAAAGAGAAAACATGTAAGATAAAGTCAAAATCTTTTACTCCCACCAAACAATAGCTATAAGTATCGTGAATATTCTATGGAGATATTTTGTTTGGAAATGCAAATTGAAAAATCAGCTTTTCTGTGAGAAAATTAATATAACAGAAAATGTTCATTTTACATTTCAGTATTTACAGTAGGGTTCCAGAAGTAGTTCTTCCAGCTATATAAACCATTCGTATAATGTAAAGGCGGATCCCACTGTTTCCAATTGTTAGTTTTTCTGTATATCTTTAGAACATGAGGCAAATTCCTAAATCATTTACAACCCCATTTGTGAAACAAATGTGACAGAAAAACAGCAATTGTGAACTTTTCTAGGCACTTTAGGACATTTATGCCTTTTGTATTTTCTAATGAAAATATTCATTCTTAAATGATGTCATTCAACTATTTGTTTGTTTTTTAATTTCTATAACCTTTCCCTTCTATCAATTGTAATTATTTTCACAACAATATAGAAAAGTATTTTATTTAATTTTCGTCCAAAAAATTATAAGTGACATTAATTTTTTTGTACGTTTGTAAACACAAAACTCAAAGAATCTACATTATCTACATTTTTTCATTGATCACATGGTATATTTAATAATGGGCAGTGGATCCATTAAGGCATTAAAGGGGTATAGAGCTCATATCTAAATTGTTATCATTATTAGTATCGAAAGAACTTCATCCAAGTTTAATTCTATCATCAATTTTATCCATTATTTTTTATATCTATATTAATAATGTGACCAAGTTATTTGTATTCATTAATTAATTGACTTCATGATTTTAAAATATAACTGAATTCTGAGAAAATCCATAGAACATATCTTTAGAATTTTTAGCAATTGTCTTTAATCTTTACATGTTAATTCCATTTCATAATACCTGCAATATTTCTTGAAACTCTGAATCATTATTTACAAAATCAATCACATCATGATAACATAAAAAAATCTCATATTATTACTTCTATATTTTCATGCTTCAATGCTCAAAATAATTCTTGGAAAACTATTTTAAAAAGCTTGAAAGGAATGGAATCACCCTGTGATAAACTCATATCAATATTAATTCTCTTAGTATCACCAAATAATATAATCACTGGCGCTGCATTTTGATAAATACTCTTAAGAATGTGACATTATCCTCATTCTGCAATTTGATGATGCAAAGATTTGATTTTTGTAAAAATGCATATTAAATTAAATACCACTTTTTAATTCATATTTTCAAAGCATAATAACACCACATAATCATTGGTTCTTTCTATAACTTCTCTCAAATCCCTGATGAGATCTACTATACATCATCATCATTATCAAACATTATAAATCTACTGCAGGATGATCTCTCTATGTTCAAACCATCTTCTCCGATCTTTAGCTTCTCTTCTCCACATCACTCCTGCACACTTTCTTATTCCATCCATCCATACTATACATAAAACGTCTTAAATATAGTTTACTCTTTAGATTGTTTGGAATTGAAAGCTCCCTGCAGAAAAGTTATAATTATCTTGGTAATGATTTTGTATAGAAGTGATAGGAGATTGTTAGTTCTGTAATTTTTAATATCCTTTTATCACATTTCCTATATATTAATATTATTACTTAAAACTTTTATCAGTTCAAAACTTGGTTCATTGCGCTGTCCATAGTCCACTTTATTTAAAACATTAACAATTTATCCATTAGTTCCTGGAGCTTTTTTTTTTTTACATTTTAGTAGCACTTTTTATATTTTCATTTTAGCATATTTGGTAATTCAGAAGATAAACTTAATAACCTCCACTACAATTCATATTTATGAAACATGTTCAAAGATGTATAAAAAGACAAATGACCTCCAAGATTTATTTTATGCTTAATCAGAAAATATCAGATGGCCTTGGTCATAGTCTCATATATTTTTTATCATTTGTTCAATATTTATTAATAGCAAAATGTTAAATTTTGATTTATAAATATCAAACTTACTCTACCCACAACTTTGACATGAACCACCCCCAATAAATTCATCAATGATTATCAATAATTATTTGTTAAATTAAAAAATGTACTATATCACAATTCTTTAGTTATCTTTGTAATTTTCAGGTTTGAATTCAAATGATTAATACAGTCCCATGAAGAAATGAAATCTCAATTTTGATTTCCTTTAAATACCTTTTGATATCTATAATGAAGACTGAATACTAAAACAACTTTTTATCATCAATTTGTTCTGCAGACGTTCACTGCATTTGTAAAAAACACTTTGGTTTGATTTTGAAGTTCGTATATCATATCAAGATTTTCCTGATAGGACAGCCAATTTATCATGATTTTTTACTAAATTACCATGAATTTACATGCACTACTTAGCTAGTCAATACATTTTGATGTACAACACAACGAATAGAGCAATATCTGCTATAAAGACAATTAATTGTCTTTCATGTCTCTTTTTGTAGATAAATTTTGCTTTTGATAAATGATAATTGCATTTTATCAAAACCTTATAGACATTGCAAAAAACGTTTTCCTGTAGTCCTATCATAAAGGTAGAGGAAATCAAGCAGTTGAAGCATGAATAAGTGTAGTCATTTGTGCCAATCCAGTAATATCATGGCAACTGAAATAAAACTACTTTAACAATTTGAATTTTACTCATGTTAATAGCAATTTTATTAATTCTTTCTGCAATACAGGTTTTTTGGTAGTGAAATATTATGAATAGTTTAAATCGTTATAAAAAGTATTGTTACAATTTTTATCATCTTTCCTAAAACAATTTGAGTATTAGGAATAAGAATGAAGTAAAATTAACTTTCACTTTGCTGTTGCTGTATTTGATGTTTTGTGTAAAATAATGATTTTTGTTTCTGAAGATCAAGTTTTATATTTTTACCCTCTTTTCTCATTTTTGTGTATTTTGGTAATATTTGTATTGATGTATTTTGAAATAATATTTTTTTCTACCTGCTGGAATTTGTCATCAAATGAAACATAAAACTTTATTTCTTATTTCTATATAAAAAAAAAGTAATCTAATTCTCATTTAACTAAAAACTTACTTGTTTTTCTCATGTAAATCTTGTTTAACACTTTTGGAATGTGACATTATTTAATTTTTCTTTTCTAAAAAATAACAATGATGTCTATAAACACACACACACATTTAAATTGGTTACATATAGTTTGATTGTCAATATAAGTTTATGGCAAATATACTTTCACATATCTTTTTAAATTCCTGTGTCTTTAAACAAGTGTCAACTGTAAAAGCAGGAAATCTTGTTAAAGTCAACACACATATCTATTGACCTGCTGCATAATAATGGTAATACTTAACAGAGTATAACAAGTAGGGTTTTAGCAGTACAATGTTCAAAAAGCAGAGTTGTAAGACCTGAAAAACTATAATAAAGACTCAATGTCTTGGATAGATTCTTCTTTCTAATTATAAATATATCAATGACCAAAAAATTATGGAACTTTCAACACACTTTTACAACTTGCAATGTTTTTAAAATCTATTTTTTATTTTTTTAAATTTTATTTTAATATTTTATAAAGTAAACTTCAAACTTTACAGACTATGGTCCACATTATGGCATGTGAGAGACCATATGTTTGAAGTTACTAGACTCAATTATATGCCATGCTATCAAATTATGTATTCATAGAGTTATCACAGAAATAATCAGATAATATAACTATGTCATCTGCCAACTAGCTTATGTCACACATTTTCCATTCACATGACTTAATGAAAAAAGAATATTTATAAATATTTATCAGAGTAATGCTTGCAAAAGATAAATAGTTTAAGATTAATTTATCCTTATTTTTTAATCTTCATAAATAGTTTAGGATTAATTTAATCTTATTTTTTTAATCTTGATATAATCGTGTAGATTTTCAGTATCTTGAGATTCACATATATTAATAATTGTTACTTAGTGAGGAATTACAAAATTAAATGAATAAGAAGTAAACATCACATGATCACCATTTCTTTTGCTTGCTTCCAACTGTTATTAAAACAGACATGTTTTAAGTTTCATTTACGAATATTGATCAAATATTTCACATATGTTTTCTTTTGTAAAATTAATAGAAAAAAACAGATATATCTAAATATTTTATAGTGAATATCCATTTTCTTTACAAAATAAATTAGGAAATGCTTGTTTAAAATGCAGTATGCATAAGATTAAATTGAATTGCAGCAGTGGAATCCTTTGTAAATGAAGCAGTCAATGAGGTTGATCATAATTCTTTTCCACACGAGTTTTACATTGTTTAATCTAATCACTAATTTAGTTGAATTGATAAATATATACACATTCAAATGTCTGAAGTAAATTCCTTCAAAATAACATAAATTCAGCAATAAAATATTATTCTAAAATTACTACTATTGTAGACAATGTCTACACGTGTATTTACCAAATGCAAATTAAATGTTACAAGCTCAGCTAATAACCAAAGTCTATAAATATATTTCAAATATTTAAGAATTATTACTTAAATTTAAAAACCTATTTGAAGGATTCAAAATATGTGAAAATCATTTTTTATTTTTTAGTTCTCTTTATGAAAAAGGAAAAAAAAAACAATGAAATCCAATGCTACAAAATGCTAAAAGAAAAGTATAATGAAATTAATATTTTAGAATTATAATTCTATTCGCCAAATCAATTTACTAAATGACTTGGGTTAATTATAAGAGTCTTTGCAAAGTTTATTAATTCATATTTATGTAAACAATTATTTTCCTTTTATAAAACTAAAAAAAACTTCACCAGGGAGAAATTATCAAATATACATTTAACACGTATATTAAAAAAATATATTGCACTTCTTTTTGACCACAAGTAATTGCTCAACTTATTATATTTCCATATGCATTTGTAAGAAAATCAATAATGGCACAATTGATGATGTTATTTATAGCTTTAAATAATTTTGAAAAGTATGGTAAAAGCCTTTAAATTTTAATAAATCTGTATTGACACCTTTCGCCAATTTTAGAAACTAAATTAAACATTTTCATCATAATCAGCTTTTAAATAGTTAAGAAATCAGCTCTCTTATGATTTATTTAACTTTGAACATTATAAAGTAATATATATTAAGGCTATAACCTGTGCTTAAAAAACGACAATAGTGGTCTCCACAAATCTTGACACAATATTATTTAAAAGACAAAAGAGGACATTCTTATCTTCAACCTACTTTTTTAAATATATAGGAGAATCTAAAGCATTTCGATTTGAGAATGTAAGGCTATTAAATACCTCACTGATTAAATCCATAATTTCTACAATACACTAATATTCGTGGAATCTTTCGACTTACAATGAGTCAGTGCTGAGATCTTAAGCTTAGAAATGTTTTAAGATAATATAAAGTTGTAATAATTAAATTTGTAAAGCGCATAGTCGTTATGTAAAGTAATATATATTAAGGTTATAACCTTAAGGCCATGCGCTTGAAAAATGGCAGTAGGGACCTGTAAAAATCTTAACACAATATTTATTTAAAAGACACTATTCAAAACACTATGCAACCTGACATCTATAAAAAGGAGGAGAAAAACATGGCCAAAAAAAAGTGATTTTTTGGAAATTTAACTTCAGCAGATTTTTACTGCCCATAGTTCTGTGGTTAAAATTATAAAAATGAACATTAAAATTCACTTAAGTACACAGGCATTATAAATTTAGAACAAGTTAAGAAATTTTCCACTAGAGGGAGCTAAGGAAAAAAGAGAAGATATGGAAGTTATGTTGAGAAGATATGGAAGTTATGTTGAGGTCATGTGCAAGGGTGGGTAAAGAGATGGGGATTAAATTTAGTGAAGAAAAATAAAATATAATGATGGTTAATACTGAGGAAAGAGAAGATGTAGAATTTTTATTGGGAGATATTAAGTTAAGTGTGGTGAATAGATATAGTTATTTGGGAATTATTTTAAGTAATCAGAAAAATTATTTGGATGAATGGGAGAAAATATTAATAAATGAAGCAAAGAAAAGAAAGGGATTAATAAAGAAATTAACAGTATTTTTATATAATAAATATGATGTAGCTAGAATTATATGGAAAGGAGTTGCAGTAGCAGGGTTAACATATATATGGTAATGATGCATTATATGTTAGTAAAAAGATATTAGATTATTTAGAAAAAGCTCAAAGGGAAGTAGGAAGACATGCATTGGATGCAGAAGTATGGATAGCAAGGGAGGCAATTCAAGGAGAAATGGGATGGTCAAGTTTTCATATGAGAGATGCAAAAAGTAAAATGAAAATGTTTGGTAGATTGCAGTTTATGGATAATAAAAGAATAGCTAAAATAGTATTTAATTGGGTTATGAGTAAAGGGCAGGTAACAAGATGGGTGAGAAAGGTAATGCGGTATGCAAAAGATTTGGATAAAGAATTTATATCAGTATATTTGTACAAAAGATGGGATGATTGTGTTAAGAGGATTGTTGATTATTTTAGTAGTAAGGAATGGGATAAAAGAATAGATTTATTAATAAAGAATAGGGAGCTAGAGTGATGGAGAAATAGTATGGAGAGTAAAAAGAGTTTAAATATATATAGAAATAAACAGAATATTAGGTGTGAGTTAATATATGATAATAGTAAGGAAAGTAGTTTATTGTTTAAGGCTCGAACGGGATCTTTAGCTACAAAAGAATATACATGTAAATGGAAAAATATGGGTGATTTATTTTGTAAATTATGTTAGGAAGGAATTGAAAATATTAGGCATTTGTTAATTGAATGTAAATGTTTGAAAACAGAAAGGATAGGCATTTGTTAATTGAATGTAAATGTTTGAAAACAGAAAGGATACATATAATGAAGTTGTGGAAAAATAAATATGAAAAGAGTTATTATACAGAAAGTGAATTATTGGTTTTTATGCTGGGTTTGGGAAAAGATAAGGGGGATTTAAATATAAAGGTTATAGAGTTGACAAAAATTATGTTGTGGAAATGGGATAGAGCAGATTATGGGTAAATTTAGAGCGGGAAATGTAAAATAAAGTGGCTAACAGGTTTATCTGGGTATAATTGCTAAGATATTCTTGACTTCGTTTAAGGAGAAGCCATAATACATCACATCACATCACATCACATCTGTTACTGGCTCCCCATTTTAATTCCATTTTTCCTAGTTTATGGAATTAAATGTCCCTAAAATTATTCCTATTTAAAAGAGTAGCCTCAGCCTCTTAGCTCTCTTTTCAGATATAAATTATCTCTCCAGATGATCACAACATTTGATTATCACCAACAGTAAATCATATTATGGATAAAGGCAGCATAATATTACAGTCAAAACTCAATCAGTCATTTTAACTTCTACATGACACTATATACATCAACAGTTCCTTTCTAGAACTTTGAATTGACTTTTGAATGCCATTCATATTTGAATTCTGGAATTGATAAATCATTCTGAATTGTAATGGATTAATGCAACCAAAACCATCTATCTAATGGCAATTTGTCATTTTAAGTTCTACATTATACTATGTAAATTAACAGTTGCTTCAATGATCTTTAAATTGATGGTTATATAGTATATAATATAAGCGGGTATTTCCTAATGTGTATATATATATATATATATATATATATATACACATTAGGAATCAAGAACTTTAATATATATATATATATATATATTAAAGTTCTTGATTTTGATAACAAGAGAAAAACTTAGTTACCAGCCATTAAAAGTTGTGATTTTCACTGTGATTTATGTTGGGATTGAGGCAGGTGTTTCACCCAATTCTTCCTGCTGAGATAGGTGAGACTTGGGGTTGGGAGGATCCTGGGACCTTGATCCCCAGCTGTAGAGAGGACAGCTGGGTTGTGAATGCTTTGGATATTGTTACCAGCATTGACTTTCTCATTTCAGTGTGATATGGGGTGTTTCATTGCAATCTGGTTTTCCTGTGTGAATCAGCAGTTACTTTATAACATTGGAATTCTATCGATATCTAAACCATCTTACGAATGAGTGTAGATTTCACTGGACAAATCATGGACAAATTCAACTTGTCAATTGGTTCTTTGCAAAAGACTTTGTAAATCAACAGTTACTGTGTAGAACTGTGAAGTGTTCTTTAAATTGAACGTAATGTGTGCCAGCCATTGAAAACTTAGAGATTGCTGCTGTGATTTTACCTTTTGTTTAAACCACTGTTTGTCTCATCTTTGTTGCCTGGATGGGAGAGTCAGCTGGCAAAGAGAGTCCCTGGAACCAAAGTTCTAGTTTTTGGGCTAGCTGGGATGAGGATGTGAGGGGATCATTACTGGCATAGATTTTATCATTTCTGGGGTGATGGGGATGATGTTATTCTTGATGGTTGGAATTTTGTATTATACTGTGTAAATCAACAATTATTTTGGATTGGCACCCAGTTTCACTCATTTTTGTTGTGGTTGGGGATCCCTGGGGCCTAAATCCTAGAACTATGGAGGACACTGGGATGAAGGTATAAGGAGATTTTTTCAAGCAGTTTTTCTCCTTCTCTGTATGGGGGGGGATGGTATGTCCATTGTGATTTCAATTTCTCACTTATTGTATGTGAATCAACATTTATAAACTAAAATGACTTAAACTTTGTATAGAACATGATATAATCATGTAAACTCAAAGATTTGTAACAAGATAACAAACATCATTAAACTTTTTTCTTCTTTGAATAGCATTTAATGTATCATATTTTGGTTCTAGTAAACTATTAACTGTGCAGTCTTTGGTGGTGCTGTTTCTAGTTAAAAACAGAGCATTATAACATTACCGGGCCGCTAGATTTTTTTAATTTATCTAATAGATCGTATTTTGACATACGGCTGTAATTTTTTTTAAAATATGTAATATATTGTTGTTGTTTGTTTTGGACATAATTATTATTTTTTTTTAATATATTGGTGTTGTTTGTTTTGGACATAATTATTTTTTTGGTTTTCATTTGATAAATTTAAAAGTATAAAGGAGACTTTGACCTTTTTTTGGATCTCATAAGTACATAATTTTTGATATACACCTTTATTTGGGGGGGAGGGATTTCCATTCTAAATCTACTGTTTCTTTTTTATAGACGTCTTTTATTTTTTTTGTTTTGGATTCGATACATTTCAAAGTAATAAGGGACAGTTTTAACTTTTTTTTGGAATATCTCAAATATACACAATTTGCTTTACATATACGACTTTCTTTTTTTTGTTGTTGTTATTTAAAATTAGAATCGACACTTTCTTTTTGAATTATGTTAAAAATGAGGGGGTTTGCTGTTGATTGATTTAGCAAAAAAAATTCAAACCTGTCCGACAAACTCCGCCTCAGATGTCTGTATTTGCTTATAAACGAAAAGAATTGTTTGGTATTTTATCTTACATTTATAAATAAAGGATTTCTTTTGGGGTCGGAGTGTTTTGATTTTTTTGTTTTTGTTTTAAGAATAACAAATAAAACGGGGTTTTGATTTTTTTGCTTTTTTTTTAATAATAATAAATAAAACATGACTTCTTTTTTAGATTCTTAGATCTATAAATACGGGTTGTTGTTTTTTTGGTGGGCGAGTTTTGATTTTTTTTCCCTTTTTTTAATAATAACAAATAAAACGTCCAAAACCAAAAACAAAAAGTCAATCGCGGTATTGTTTTTTTAACACAAAATATATATATGTTAACTGGTTTTGTTACATTCTGTAGGATTTATTTATTTATCTTTTTTAAGAGTCGTACAAGTTTGTTAAAGATTTTTTTGTTTTCATAACAAATAAAATGTCCGGTATTTTTATTCTTTTTTAACAACAAAAATTAAGCTCGGGTTCATTTTTAAAATCTTCTTAATGTGCTGTTTATTGATTTAAAACAACAACAACAAAAAACCTCTTTTTGCTTCTAAACGGAATGAATAGGTATGTCAAAAGAAGAAGTATTTTTTTTTTAAAAAAAAATCAATCAATCAAGAGATGTCCAACAAACTATGCCACCCTTTTTTTCACTGTCATTCTGGGTGTTAATTACATGATTTACAGATAAAAATAATCGCAAACAAAACACAAATTTTTTCCAGAAAATAAATTTATTAACCACATATGACTGAACTAAATCAACTGTAATGAATGGCAGGATGTTTTGGGGCTTGCAAAAATGCAACCACCTCACTTTCTCTGTTTGGGACATCCCACAAATATAATAATGTGGTAGACATTTTGTTCTTCTTTTTCAACTCTCGTCCGAGTCATGACAGAAACAGTATTTTTCTGCAAACAACTCCAAATCGTCTGCCAGAGAGCTTGAGAAATTTTTTTTTGTCTTTTTTGACCCCCAAAAAAGCCAAAATTAGTCAAAAAATAAAATTTTGACAAATATCAATAATATGCTGAAAATTACTAGTACGCAAAAATCTTTCAGTTGGGAAATACAGAAAATCATAAACATCAACAAATAAACACTTGAAAAAGATGACAATGATCACACTCTCATCTTAAATTCTAGCGACGATACAAATTCTGTCAATATGCATAGGAATTCAACCCGCAATGAAATCAACGGCAAACTAAACGATCATAGTATTGTTATTAGACGTAGTGTTATTGAATGCGGAAGAATTGGCCACGTATTATAACTACTACATACGATCTACTCATATATTAATGATCACTCATATATTAGCCGTAGGTTCAGCCCTGAAAGCGGTATAATTCTGTGTTTTTACACAGAAACAGCACCAACACAGGCTGTACAGTGAATAGTTTACTAGTACCCATATTTTTAACCTTATCATATAATTTGTAACCAAATTACAGAATAAAATTTACTATATTTTATATAAAAAAAGTTAAGGAATTTTGTCATCTGGAAATTACGATTTGTGATAATAATTTGGGTCTTGTAGAATTTAAGATGCATTTTATCTGGGAATTATGATTTGTTATAAAAATTGATGTCTTGTGTTGATGATGTCATATCTCACCTTGCTGTCAAAAGTAGACCAGTCTATATTACTTTCTTATCTGATCAGATTGAGCATTCACTGCCACTAACCAATGGGTAAACAGATATGTAAAACCCAGTCAGTGGTTAGTACTGACCAATAGGCAGAGATGATCTCATAATCTGATAGCTTCCAGTAAGATTGGGGATCTGGTAATAAATAGTCAGCCTTTTTTTTTTACACAAGTAGAGAATGTTTATCAAACATAAAATGACTGAATATGCTCTTAATTGAAACCACTGCTAACAGTGAATGTGTTTCTACTATTGTCATTACCTATAAGCCTACACAGTGAAGCAAGTATATGATGGGACAGGAAGCTGCTAAAACTAGGGCTGACTCAAGGCAAGCTGTCCATTACATCCAGAAGATTCTTGGCTAAAACTCCCAAGGCAAGCTAATATATGTAGCTGAAAATGAATCCAGTCAGTCAGCCATGACCAGCCCAGTATTGGCTAAGTTTACATTTAATATTGTATTTATTGATTGTATAATATGTATATATACTTGTTACTAATAAATTATAATAATTAATTTTTTGAGTGTTCATATTTTTTATAATTGTCAGTTTAAGTGTTCAATCTGCAATTCAGACCAAACATGACAGAATTGGTGTGGTCAGAATAAAGGAATATTTTTCCATATTGACTGGAAAAATAAAGTAAATACATGAGTGCGCTTAAAGAAATTCATTGTATTTACAATACAGTGATTATTAAAAACACTTAGATCCATTCGAATAAAAAAAGAGATAGATTCAACAGACCTAAAAGAAAAGAAAATGAAAATAATGTTAATAGTAGGTTTCTTTAAAAAATTAAATATTGTCAAAAAAATAAAAAAATAAAACGAAATTTATTAAAGCATTTATTTGAAATGTATTAGCATATGGTTGTGAAATATAGTTCTTGAGAAATCAAGATATGTAATTTTGGAAAAGTTTAACTAGAATGAGTTGCACAAAAAGAAAGACAAAGCATGAAGTATTAAGAGAATTTAGAAAGGACATACAGTAAATATAATACAAATGAGAAAGATTAACTTTTTAGTATTTGTCTGAATGTTTATGAGAGAATGTTGAATGTATAGAAAATTTTAAACTTTATTTAAACTTTCCAAATACAAACACCTTGTTAGTAATAACACACATATAGACAATACAGGTTAGTAATTACACAATGTTTTGAGTAGTATTGCTGGCCTATATGCACACTGACAATATTTGCTTGGAAGTTGAACTCAAAACTTTAGATTCTTGAATATTGAATTTAAGGCAAATGCTCTACCAACTGAGATATTCTATCAAAGGCAACATTTAGTAGAAATTTGATATATTTATATATGAGGGTTGGTTCAAATGCTCCTGAGTCCTTCAATTTTTTTTATAATGAGGCTAATTATTTTTTATTTTATTTTTTTCTAAGAGGAAGATTAATTAGAGGCTTCCATACAGTGTGTATTGCCACACTGAGTTGACTTATAGGATTATTTACCATTATAATATGAGCAGCATTTTCTTCTATGAATTTCCCCCTCTTTATCCAATATCTTTGGATTTTCCCTCTTAAGCATATGGTTATTAGTACATACAGGATCTGATATGGTAGACATATTTGTTTTTTCTCTTTTAGGCATTAGTTTGTGCTCCTTCAATCACTGTTCAACAGGGTGACAGGACTCACCAATGTATTTCCTTCCACATTCACATGGAATTTCATAGATGCAGTTTTTGTTCTTCAGCATTTCCAGTTTAGGTTTAGTAGAAGTACGCATTCCTTGAAGTGTGGTATGGCTTTGGAAAGCAGTTCTAATGTTATATTGAAGCAGATTTTCTTTAATTTGTCTACCATTCCTGGTATGTATAGATACACTACCATATCAATAACTGTTTTCTCTTTTGGTGTCTCTTTGTGTTGTCTATTGAAGGTTTTCTGATGATTGTTGATGGATAACCATTCTTCATAAGCATTTGTTCTATGTAAATCTTTTCGTTTCCCAAATCACTGGTTTCTGAACAAACCTCCTTTGCTCTGTTCCATAGTGATAGTACAATTCCTTGTTTAGTGCTTCTTGTATGATTGGATGTATATGCCAAGTATTTAACCATGTGTGTGGGTTTTCTATACATTGTTGTTTTTACTTTGCCCTGAAGGAGTCTTGTCACAAGAACATTCAAGGATGCCAATTTTTGTTCTCATTCTGATTCCATCATGAATTTAATTGTAGGAGATATGTTGTTAATGTGCATCCAGAATGACTTTGTATTTCAGCAAGATTCCTCACCTGTATGGACTGCCTAAAATCCATGAAGACAATGTTACATTAAATTGTTAGTTCTAGAAATTCACCACATCAAAATTTGTCAAGATTTCTTCTCGGAGTTCTTAGTCCATTGGTGTATAGGACAGTCTTTCATCAGGGATTTTAAGCACTTTGTAGAATTAGTCAGGATCACGAAAATGGAAAGAACTGGCATATTGGTAAGCTTTGATAAGGAAAGTCTATTTACAAATGTACCATGTGATGAGGCATTGTCTATTGTAAATAAAAGGTTATATGACAATAATAGTCTACAAACTAGAGCAGCTCTACTTATTGATAGTATAATGGAGTTATTAACATTCTGTGTAACAACAACATACTTTCAATATAACTAAGAATTCTTCCAACAAAATCAATGGCCATGGGATCATTACTGTCACCCTTGCTCATCAACATTTACATGGATGAACTTGAAAGCCATAAATACTACTCCATGTCCACCTAAAGTGTGGCTCTGATATGTTGATGATACATTTGTGGAATGGACACATGGTGAGGTAAAATTACAGTCATTCTGGATGCACATTAACAACATATCTCCTACAATTAAATTCATGATGGATTCAGAACAAGAACAAAAGTTGGCATTCTTGGATGTTCTTGTGACAAGACTCCCTTAGGGCAAAGTAAAACAAGAGTGTATAGAAAACCAACACACACTGGAAAATACTTGGCATATACATGCACTCATACAAGAAGCATTAAACAAGGAATTTTACTATCACTATGGAACAGAGCAAAGGAGGTTTGTTCAGAAATGAGTGATTTGGAAAAAGAAAAGATTCACATAGAACAAATGCTTATGAAGAATGGTTATTTCACAGCAATCATCAGAAAAAACTTCAACAGACAACACAAAGAGACACCAAAAGAGAAAACAGTTGTTGGTACGGTAGTGTATCCATACATACCAGGAATAGCAAACAAATTAAAAAAAATCTGCAGTCAATGTAACATAAGAACTGCTTTCCAAAGCCATACCACACTTCGAGGAATGCATACTTCTACTAAACCTAAACTGGAAATGCTGAAGAACAAAAACTGCATCTATGAAATACCATGTGAATGTGGAAGGAAATACATTGGTGAGACCTGCCACCCTGTTGAACAGTGATTGAAGGAGCACAATCTGATGGTTAAAAGAGAAAAACAGATGTGTCTACCATAGCAGATCATGTATGTATTAATAACCATATGCTTAATTGGGAAAATACAAAGATATTGGATAAAGAGGAAAAAATGATAGAAGAAAATGCTGCTCATATTATAATGGTAAATAATCTTATAAGTCAACCCAGTGTGACAATACACAATGTATGGAAGTCTCTCATTAATCTTGGTCTTAGGAAAAAAAAAATAAAAAAAAAATTAATTAGCCTCGTAATAAAAAAAAATTGAAGTTCTTAGGAGGATTTGAACTAACCCTTATATATAAATATTTCAAATTTCTACTATATGTTGCCTTTGATAGAATAGCTCAGTTGGTAAAGCATTTGCCCTAAATTCGATATTCAAGAATCTAAAGGTGCGAATTCAACTTTCTAAGTGAATATTGTCACTGTGCATATAGGCCAGCAACACCTGAAGAAGAGTGGAAAATACTACTACTCGAAACATTGTGTAATTACTAACCTGTATTGTCTATTTGTGTGTTATTACTAACAAGTTGTTTGTATTTGGAAAGTTTAAATAAAGTTTACAATTTTCTATACATTCAACATTCATTCATAAATGATGGCAATAGTCCAACATATCATATCTTAATAACTTTTTAGATTTTGCAAAATATTTTAGAAGATAAAAATTTTAGAAAGAAGATTGAGTGACATAACAATAATATCATGTGCTGTATTTTGAACGAACATTTGAAAAACTTTAAATTTGTGAACTGTTTTATTATTGGAGTTTTTACATTATAAATTAAAGTTCTTAATTAAAGCCACAAGTTATAGCAGATTCGAAATGAAAATTAATGTTTTATAAATATATAAAATCAAATATGTTATATCAACATTATTTTTTTAAAAGATTGATAAATAGCAAAACAAATTCCTTTCCACTTTTCCTCAATTGTCTGATACACAGCAACTCTTCTTCACATCCATACCAACAAACTTTTTTATTTCTTTTGAGAATCTCATATGTGACCTATTTGTAGATATTTTATAGTCTTTGGAAACCAATTAGAATTTCAACTGTCTTTCTATTATCATTTCTTCTAGAAATATGCCCACTCCAACTGTATTTAAATCTTTTAATACTTTAAATAATGTTAGTTAACCTGTTTGCTCTCCTACTCAAGTATTAAATCATCAAAACATCACATGATCGCCATATATACTTATATATTCTGTTAATAAGAGTACCAAACTTTCTACACAGTAGTGGCACCAAGTGCAAGCCTTCATAATCAATGGATGCAAGAAAGTTTGTGAATAAAATCCCTATCTAATACCTATTCATACAACATTCCCAGACTTGTTTTTAGCATGTGTGTTCATTAATCAGGAACCATGGATTTGAGAACACTGCATTTAGGATCTTAGGATTTAGTGCGATCATCCTGCAACCACCTTTTACCTATTTCATTAATTATCCCAAGATGAGAACATTCATAATGTTTCGACTCAAGCTCATTCACTTGTATGAGTCAGTTCAGCATCTATACATTTTGGTATCTTTAGTTTTTCAAAAATCACTGACACTATTATCCTATGAGCAGGATATGTATAAAACCATTAAACATCACATGATCACCATATGTTTACAATGTTGTTAATAAAAGTACCAAATTCTCCATACAGTAGTGCCACCAAGTGCAAGCCTAATATCTAGATGCAGGGCTCTCAACTCCAAGGCTCCTCACTGATGTAGGGATGTTGAATGAATAAGCCTTCAGTAATGATTTTATGCACATATCTTCTTGCATCTATTGATAATGAAGGCTTGCAATTGGTGTCTACTGTATGTAGAGTTTGGTACTCTTATTGACAGCATGAATAAATGGTGATCATGTGATGTTTTGTTGGTTTTATACCTATCCTGCCTATAGGATAATGATGACTGTGGTTTTTGAAAATCCAAAGATACCAAAATTTATAGATGCTGAGTTCAGATTTATATGACTATACAAGTCAATGAACTTGGGTTGGAAAGATGATTGTGTTTTCATCTTGGGCTTCCAGCTTTATAGTTAATCAAATAAGTAAAAAGTGGCTACTGGAGGATTGCATTAGATCATAATTTCTAGGTGCAGTGCTCTCAAATCAAGGGCTCCTCTGAATATGGTAATCTTCAGACAAGTATAGGGTTCTTGGATGAGTTGGCACTAGATAGAGATTTTATTATGCACAGACATTCCTGCATTCATTGCTTATGAAGACTTGCACTTGCTGGCAGAATTGTAAGGAGAGTTTAGTACTCTTATCTAATCAAGTATTCATTTCAAATTTTTTCTTGTACTTTTAATATATATCTGACCATATCCTGAAGACTGATTTGATTACTTAAGTATCCAAGTATCACATTCATATGTATGAGGTAAAATACATCTACTAATATCTTTATCAAACATATAAACATATATCTTTAGTAATAAATTATTTCAGAAATGATTTAATATAGTCTATATATTTTTATATATCTGGGTGAGCCAACAATCACTACTGAACAATTACTGAATGGGATAAGTAGTAAACATATTACTTTCTTCCATAAATATATTTTATTTATTGCCAAAACATTCATGAAGGACTGTGATTTTGGGATTGGGTTTCCACCCAGAAGTGAAGAGAAACGTTGTGAGTGTTATGTATATGTTGATCATAAAATTAGTTATTGATCTCAAATTTTATGATACAAGTAACTGAATGTAAATCTATATTTTCTTTTTCCATTTTTATTACTTTTATTCTTATCCACTTTGTAAAAATATTTAATTAAATGTAAGTCATCAAAATGAAATTCAAGAATTTGACTGTCGATTTTTTTGGAAATGAAAACAAAAGAGTTAGTAGGTTTTATCTTACCCTTTCCCCACATTTTTAGAAGTAATGTTAGATTAATCCAAATCATGATGTGAATGAGCATAAGTGAAAAAATAAAGGAGTTTTTAAACCAAAAGTAGAATGTGAAATAAGCATGTGAACCATTTCTTCTACCCCTGATAGCATTGACAAGTAATATGGATGTTCTCTTGTTTTGTTATATTTATTTTTGTTTAGAAACACAAATCAAAAATTTCCTTCTCTGTCAGAAAAACCATTGATTAAAAGAAAATGTTCACTGTTTCAGTAAGATTCTCACAGAGATTCCACCAGCCCAATTTGTCATTGTTGGTATTCTTTTTTATGTTTCTGAACAATAAACAGTACATACTTGACCTCAAACCATTCCATCAATTTTTTTCTTCTAGATAATTTGGCAAACAACAGCAACAGTCTCAGCCCTTTTCTGTCTTTTCTTCAGGACATTAATCCTACATACTGCTAATATACTCTTTTGTGATTTTACAACTGTTCGTTTTTTGGAAAAATTAACTACTTATATTTCAACTTATCCATGTCCTGCTGTTTAGGGGAAAAATATAATTATTCATTTCAACTTTTGCAAATTCCATTCAACATACATTATATTTACTTAATTGTATTTATTTTTATAATAAACACAAAATCAAAATAATCCATGCTTTAACCATTTGTTACCATTATTACATGGTATTTTTCGTATTATCCAGTGTTTTGGCCAGGAACATGTAAAAGCTACAGATCATTTATTAGTTCATTACTGTTATTAGTTCTAAAGGCATGTCACACAAGTTTAAATCTATGATTCATTTCATGATCTATGTTCTTGTAATTCTATTAAAATGTTTTTAATTGGTAATTTTTATTATTTCACGATTATAAAACTTTATATATATTTTTTAAACCTCCCACCAAACATTACTGTAGTCATTTTAGCATTTGTCATAAATTCTACCTTCTTAATTGAATCTGATAACTTTTACCACATTTGTTTAAGTTCTGAATCATTATTTGCAAAATCAACCATATCATCTGAAAAATATAGATGACTAAAAAAAAATTGATATATTTTTACTTCTTTATCATTTCACTTTAACTTATAAACTTGACAATTTAAATTTACTATCACCTACTTAAAATGCAGGCATCTGCAGAGATATATTAAATATCAAAACAATCTCTTTTACTCTTGAAACTATGCATTTAGAAGACTTAAATCTAGAATTTTAGAATAAAAAAAACAATATTATTATTATTAATATTGTTGTTTTATATTTTTTATCCTAAAGAAAACATTTTTTTTTAAAGAATAGAGGTAATATTTTAATTTTTTTAAAAAATATAACAAGTTTTTTAAAATTATATAGATAATTTTTTTGTGTCAATAGTTTTGTCAAACAAAAAGCTTTGCAAAATTTTCAGCAGAGGGCGAAAAACGTAAATTTAAAATTTAAAAAACTGAAGCGTCTCTCTTGCGTTCAGAAAGTAAATAAGGTTAACCTATTGGTATTTATAATGTATTCTTTTTCTGCATAATTAATTAGTTAATTTATATTGTTTCTGGAGTATTCTTGCATATCTACATTCAATGTTTATGCATGCACGCACCTTTATTTATTTATTTTTAATAAATACCTGTGTATATTATACACAGTAGAGGGTTGTAATTCTTTTATGGTCAATATAAATTTAAATTCATTTAAGAAAATAATTTATTTACAGTAATTCTGAACTGATTAATTTAGTAATAATTTTGATATCTACTGATTCTGAATACTTTCTTTTTGTCTCATTTAAATAAAGCTTGAATCGCGTTTTATATTGTATAATTTTACACTTTGAATTCTTTTTTCTTACTATCTTTAATTATAGGGGATTTGAACTCAGATTTTCAAGCACCCTTCAACTATCCACACTATCTCATACAACTGATACACATAACCACACACATGCAGAAAAGATAAATAATCACCAATTTACATATTTCATGCTAAACCAGCACTCATCAGTTGGTCCAGATTATCATCTCCCCCCCTCCCCACACATATAATATACTGAGGTAAGTTGTGACTGAATGTGTAATATTCTTTAAAAGTGATAATGTTTAATAAATTTCGTTTTTAAAAAATAAAGTGAGGAAATTAAGTTAAAATAAAAGTTAAAAGTTGAAGGAAAAGAAAATTAAAAACAAAAGAGTAGGGGAGGGGGGGTATTGTTAAAGAAAAAATAAATAATAAACACTTTTAAAGAGGGTAAGATTTTTTATTTTTTTTTAAAAAAAGGGTGAAATAAAAATGATTTAATGTTATTTTTGATTAGTTCATAATAAAAAGTAATAAAGAAAAAATTCGTTTTGTTTTATAATAAAAGAATTAAATGTGTGTGTGTGTAAAAGTTTTGAAAAAAAAATAGAAGCCCAATCAGAGTGAAGTAAAAGTACTAAAATTTCACGAGATAATAAACGCTGGATATAAGAAAACTTTTTCATTGTTAAGACGGTTTTTAATTTCAACATTCCATTATTATTATATTTTAAAAAATATTTCAAAATATTTCATAAAATCAAAGAATCAAAAGAAAACTATATAAATTGCTATTTAACAAAATGATGCATTGTTAAATTCATCGTAGCGTGCAACTAACTGGAACCTTCTTTGCAATACCATCAGCAGATAGTTCAAAGGGAAAATCATGTTCGGATAAAGTCAAACAGAGTAATGGAGTGTTTACGCTTAAATCCACATATGCCATGTAATATCACGAATTGAGGGAAAATTTATGAGGAGTTCAGCACTAACCGGTTAGGTATAATATTCTATGAAATTACTTTTACTGTACGTACGTCAAATCAGATTTTCAAATCCTAGGTAACATTTAATTTTCCTATTCTCTAATTCTTGTTTTTTAAAACTGTGATAAATAAATAAATAAAAACTTTCAACTTTACCGATTAGTATTTGGAAAATATAAATGATATTGGCTTCTGCGTTCAACTTTATTCAGAGACATTAATTGTATGTTTGTGTGAATTTTAATTTAATATGTTGTGTATAATCTTACTTATTTATAATGTATTAAAACATTTATTTAAATGAAAAGAGTGTGCGTCATTGAATTATAAAATAAAATGATTGTTTTAAGAGAAAAAATAAAGATTTAAACTGTCGTTGAAATATTTATATTGACATATGAATATACATATTTTTGCTGAAATAATATTTTTAGTAAAGTGGGAATGGAAAAAATTATTATTGAGAAATGATTAAGTTACAATTAAAAGAATAGGGAAAATTTTGCTTGTCAAATAAGGATTTATAATTTAAAGACGTCAAAGTTTATCGGATGGTAAATCGTCATTATTTTTTTAAAAAAATAAAATTTTTGATTGGGTGGAGGTTTTTTTTTTTTTTAAGGCAGTTATAATTCGATGAGCTAGCTGGGGTCATGGGTACTAGATTCGTTGCTGGTCAGGTAAACACGTTAATTACTATGTGATTAACTGGTGCCTAAAGGGTTTATCTTAAAATAAATGAAGTGTTTATTTGGTCAGTATTTGTCTAGTAGCCAAGTGTTTATATTATTGGTAGCTTGCTGCCAATGATATTATTCACTCTATCGGAGGACCAAACACCTTCAGAGATTGGATGGTTTTAGTAAAGAAAGAATAATAATAATATATTTCTATTTGTTATTATTATATAAAATGAAGAAAGTGGATGGTTTAATATATGTAATTAGTGCTCACTTTATACTGAGACAGCAAATCTTCATACCTTAATGGATAGGCTTTGATCTACTCCAATCTCCAACTTTTCAGCCATCCATATCATTGAAAATCTGATGATGAAAACCCAAATCCCATGCTGATATCAATATTATTGCCATGCTCATGTTGACTTCAAGTCACTCTGACCCCTCATGTATGGGATCTTATCCATTTAAATACATAGAAGAGGGAAGGGCAGGATACAAGCAATTTAGTTTAAGTCCCCCCAATTTATATATATATATATATTGTAAATATCGATAAGTCGATATTATATTTTAAAAATTGTCATTTGTTATTAAAAAAAAAATCTCTTTGAGTTGATGTTTACATATGAAATATTATTATTTTTTATGTTTATTAGGTATAGTTATTGTTTGAAGTTATTATTTTATTTATATGTTGATAGTACATCGTTATGAATATTTAATTATTAAAATAAATAAGGACATATAAATTGTTGATTATAAAAAAAATTATTTTATTTGCAATGATTATTAAATACAATAAATTATTATTTATGTATATTTTTAAAGATGTCAAATTTTCAATTTAATATTTTTTATATATATGCTTGATATTTTATTTTTATTTTTAATGTTAATTGTTTTAAAAGAAAACATGTATAACAAGGGTTTTAAAAACAGCATTTGCTAGCGCATGGAATAACAACAGCAACAATAATAAAGAAGCCATTATCAATATATTGCTTATTAAAATGGGATATAGAACAAACAACTGAAGGATAGAATTTTATTACATTTTATTTCTTTAAAGTTTACCATTCTTTAAAATACTGAAGTAACGTATATATTTTGTAATAAACATATAAATTATGACGGGGTAATAAGGATATATCGCAGCTAGGGCTGCATCATCATCATCGCTTTCATATATTCTAAAGCAATTTTTCAATGGAACAACTAAAAATTTCAACGTATAAATTTCATCGCGTCTGGAGTTAAAAGCTGGTATAGCTATCTTAAATGTATTATCGTCAATTTAATTCTAATCTGGAAGTAATTGGAATTGATGTGCTGGATTTAACATTTTAATAAAATATGCATATATTTAAGAATTAATAATCTTCTTTAATGAAATCGTTTCGTCGTCTTTTAATAGAATGCATTCTAAAAATAAAAAATATACAGATGGAAAAAAAAAACTCATGGACTAAATTAATTCTTAAAAGGACAATTAACTAAGTGAACTTTTAAAAAGGTATTTAATAATTTTATATATATATGAGTGATGTGTGGATATATTTTTGAGATTGATATATTTTTTTTTTGTTTATTTTTTTTTTTCATTGTAAAATGTAACGTTTGTGAATGATCAATTTAAGCGTCTTGTTTTATTATAATATTAAACGTATAACAGATGATGTTTAAGATAAATATTTAAATAATTTTAAAATCTGAAAATATAATTTATAAGTTGAGGTACTATATATTAATTATTATCTTTATATTATAACTATTAGGCAGAAATATGTCTTTATATATTTATTGTTTATATTTATATTTGAAACATCAATATTATTTAAAGTCAAACGATAACATAAAATAAAAGATGTGCTATTTATTTTTATAAATAATGCCTTTGTAATTATTTAAAGATCGATACTATATTATTCTTATTTTCTTTTAATGCCAAAGTTATTAGTAAATTAATTGAATTTACGACTTAATAAAAGATAATTTCTTATTTCATTTATTACTTGGTTTGTAGGTCACTTACATATATATTATTATTCAGTCATATGTTTAGAGGTATATAAATTTACATAGTTAGATGTGTATATTTGAATTTAATAAAAGTCCCTTTATTTTTGATATATATATTTGATTAGTTAGTCACATCAACCTAAAAGATAAATTATAATGAAAGATCTCATTGATTAGTATGATTTTAGATTTGTTTTATATAAAGCTAGCTGGAAGGGCAATTTAAACAATTTATTAAAATATAATTGGAACAAGTTTGTTTTTCTTCATTCTTTAATATAAATGGAATACCTCATATACGTTCCATTATATTTAACTTGCTTAATTATGAGCTACCATATAGTTTCCATTACATTATTTATATAACCGGGATAATTTTGTCTTTCTTCAATTTAAATGGAATGCAGCAAGTACGTTCCATTACATTTGGCTTGCCCAAACGTGGGCTACCTTACGTTCCATTACAATATATATATATATATATATGAACCAGATTGATATTTTATTCAAGGGTTTTACTGCCAAAAACTTTTAATTTTCATTAATACTCATTTATGTTTAATATATATACATACATATATATATATATATATATATAAAATTGATTTAAAAATGTTTTTCTATTACCACTTGTTTTACTTTTTTTTAATCAATTTGATTAAAAACAAGCAGACTTGTTAATTATATTCCTGTCTCTTTTATCATTTCTACTCATTTTAAAAGTGGAGGTTTAAATTTATGTTGTTGTTTTAGTTACAATAATCCCAAATTAGAATTCTTAAATTAGATTGAGCAGGAGATTAAGATTTGCCTTACCCTTACACATAGAATAAAACAACAAGAAAGGTTTTCACAGGAAATGAAGCCTGCTATAAAAGACCCTGCAATTTTTGGGACAATAATTTTTTTTCTTTTATTGTTGACTAAGAAGGTGTTTCAAAGTGAGAGATTCAGTATTGTATACACACTTTGATTATAGCCTGCTGAGACTCATACCATTTTCTGGATAGCAGTTCAGACATTTAATTCCTTCTAAAAACTTGTAATTATAAACAGACTTTATTGCTTTACAAGATGTCCAAATCTACTGTTCTGAGTGTGGCCATCATCAAGATGCACTGCTAACTTAAACAAAGGATGAATCCCTTTTCCAACTCTCCTTCAATCATGCCATGAATGTCTAAAATAAACAGAATCTGTGCCCCTATCTTGCTGCTGTCAAAGGACCTGAAAAATGAACTAACATAAAAATGTGCACTCTACATGACATTGCTTTACCATAAGATAAATACTTTTTCTTATTCTTGCCAGGGTAAATAAATTACTTCTAAGTAAATATCTGCTCAATCTAAAATAAGTGTGATATATAATGTTTTATTTATTAGTTAATCTAACATTCTTTTTCTGTATTTACTTTTTCTAGTATTTATAGTGTATCTTGAAATCTTAGTTTTAAAATTCCAAGTTTGTTTTCAATTTTCATTTATCAGAGGGTGCATTGTGAGATTATATTTTATATTTCTAATATGTCTAATCATTTCACTAACTATTTCAAAATGCTTTGGTAGTCTTCATAATTTTTATTTACTCACCTGCCCTTAGTTGTTATTGTAAAATAATTAATTTTAAACCCATTTAATTTGCACTTTTTGCAAACAACCAAATCTTTTGGCTGGCTATTTATTGGGTTCTTTGTTCTGGTTTTCTGAAAGCAGAGATTTCTTTCTAGATTACGTAAGATCATAATCAAATATCTTTTGCTGTCTTATATGTGAAATCAACCACATTTGCTTTAAAATTAGTATTATGCATAGCAGTCATGCGGCATTATAAAGTCAGTGGTTAAAATGCTACTGATTGATCATCCATGCTGGTTTCATTGATTTCCTACAAGATCATAACTGTTTTCATATCTTTGAATCGGGAAAGTAGAGTTGCTGTTTTTTGTAATTTTATAAATTGCCAGCTGGAAGATATTATCCTATCCATTTCTTTTATTTTGAGGTGAGAGAATTTTGCTACCAAAGTGTTTCATATTTTCATGTTTGCCATACTCATGTGCACTCTCTGATAAATATGCATTTTCCAATCGAAGTCCCTTTTGTATTCATGGCTAGATTTCTTTAATATAATTTTCAAATTGTTTAAATTTATTTGGCTGATGTTTGTTTGTCTTGGTACTTGTGTTTCTCAATTGTCTAAACAATTCCTAAGATCTCTTGTTTCTCTCTGAGTTTAATTTGGCATATTCGGGTTCACATATCCTGTCCATCCTTAAAATAAATGTCTAGTTCCGATTTTCAGACTAATGGCGCCTTTGTGGTCAGTATATGTGAATCCAAAATATTTTGCCTGTTACAATATATATATATATATATATATATTGTA
>JAQFVV010013032.1:220000-238711 GCA_028023455.1 Epiperipatus broadwayi | reverse complement strand
AGGAAGGAGTGTGTTTTCTTCGGAGTTACACATAATTTTGGAGAAATATAAATTGATAAAAGATTTGTTTAAATATTTAATAAAAATAAAAGGTCTTGTAGGGTAAAATAAAAAAAAAAAAAATTTTTTTTATCATACAAGGGTTTATCGTTAAAAGCATAAATTAGACAGTTTTATAAGATATAATTTTAGAATCACATTTAAATAAAACTTAAAGAATTAAAAACTTGATTTAATTGAAATTTGATTTAAGATTGCTTTTAGAAAAAAAAAAAAAGCAAGGTGGAGTTCGTTTTGTCTTATAATAAAAAAAAAAAAAAAAAGGAATATAATCAAAGGAATGTAATAAACAATGGGAGCTAATGACAAACATAAGAAATTTCCATTAAACGGCTAATTAGTGAAATAACTCTAACAAAGAAATTGAAATTTGCAATCATCTAAAGAATGACCAATGAAACTGTGTAGAGAGTCGAAAGAAAAGAAATAATTGTCCAATAGCAGAAATTCAGAATGTAGATTGAATCCGCAAGATAAGGACCGTAAAATATAAAAGGGGCGAACTTTCTATTGTTATAGTTATTAGATTGAATTTGATATTATGATTAAAATTTGATTCTGATTCGGTTCGGTTGATTATTCTTAAATTCATATTCATATTATTAATATACGTCCAAAGTTAAATAAAACATAATGCTGCATTGTTAAACCCATCGTGTGGACAGCCGGCCGAATCCTTCCATGCAATACCAACAGCAGACAGTTCGAAGGTCGATCATGTTCGCGTAAAACAAGAAGGAAGCGGAGTGTCCATGGTGAAGCCCACAGGATCCCAATGACATCGGGAAAAGGATCGCAAAGAGTTAGCGCTAACTGACCGAAGGAAATACTATCAGAAGCTACGCTCGGAACTAGGCATAAAAGAGAATGCTAGGTAATATTTATTTTATTCTTAATTCACTAATTAAAAGCCGTAGTAATGTATGGAATAATAAACTTTGAACTTTATGTTACGAACAATAATTACTAATTGTCTTTAGCTCCATTATCCAGGGATTTTTATTGTGATTTCAAATATATTTGTGTGCGTATAATTATTTTCTAAATGTATGTATAATATGATATTTTTTGTTATATTAAATATTATCTAAATTTGAGCAAAAGTGTAATTAATTATATTATAAGACCAAACGAAGTGAAACAGCGTAAACGGAGATTTAATGGGTTAGTGATTACTTATAAAAAAAAAAGGGAAATAAATATCGTAGATCAAATAAATAATAAATGTTATAATAATGAATTATAGTTTAGAAATGGGATATGAGTATCCTCTGAGAGTATGAGAGCGAAATAAAATTTTAAATTAGAATTTGGGAAAAGAAGCGAGAAAACTAGCGCAGAGAAAGATTCGTAAATTGATTTTTTAAGTAGGCGGATTTTGTATTTTATTGATTGTTTTAGCTGAGCTAGCGGGAGCGGGTACTAGATCGTATTGGTCAGGCAGACTTGTCGACAAAGGTCGGCTGGCGCCCATTGGATTTTTTCCTTTAAATAAATAAAGAGTTTGGTTGGCTAATGTTTAATCTAGTAAACGAGTATTAATATTATTGGCGAATGTTTGCCAATGATATTGACCACTCTACCCGAGGTACCGACAGCCCCATATGATAGGATTTTGTGTAAGAGGGAGGTACAAAGTTCTGTATCGAGTCGTTATTATAAATATCGAATATTTTATTGATGTTATATAAGTGATATTTATAAAAGTTATAAGATGACGTTAAAGGGGGGTAGGTATAAATGGCGCGTCAACGTGGAATGAAACTAAACATTTTGAATGGCAGGACCGATGTGAGTCATGACTGGACGTTTTTAAGCGGTGTGGCCAGAGTCGTGTATGAGTGACATAAGTGATAGCTAGTAAAAAGAAGCGGGAGGGAGCGTGATAGTAGGATTAGAAAACGGTATAAGCAGCGCAACTGTAAAAGTGATTTTGCAATTATATAAAACGTGGAGGCATAGGGACACTCCGGGGAATTTTAGCATAAAAAAAAAAGAACTGGGAAGGTTAGGTTTTGGTTGTACGTACGTAAGTTTATTATTAAAAAAAAGAAAAAAATGGACGAAAGTGGAAACGACGGGAGGGCAACGCCAGAAGTAAGCCCGATATTTTTTAAAAATCCGCAAATAGTGGAAGAAAGTGCATTTCAAATTTTGATGAACATGATGAAAGAGATACGCGAAGACATCAAACAAAATCAACAAGAAATGAAGCAGGAAATTAATGAACTTAGGACAGAGATGAGAGAAATGAAACAGGAATTGACAGCAAGAATGGACGCATACGAGGAAGTGATAGGAGTAATGAAAAAGGGTGTAGAAGAAGAAAGGCACGAAATATTAGAATTAAAAGAAAATATAGAAGTGAGGGAAGAGTCAAGCAGTATAGGGAAAAGCCAGCTAGAAGAGAGAATAGTATGCGTGGAAGAGATATGTCAAGACCTAATAAGTAGCCAGGAAATGACGCGACAGGAATTAGGGAACTTAGAGAATGAAATAGGGACCACCAAGAATATAAAAACTAAAGTAAAGGAGATATGTAAAGACGTAGTGGGAGACACAGGGCAGAAAATAAGACAGGTAGAACAGAAATATGAGGATTTTAAGATTGAGAATAGACACAGTGAACAGACGAGTAGATTTATGGAGAAGCAGTTTACCATTTCGGTATTCAAAGCGGAGGTAGGAGAAAACCCGCTGAAACATTTAGAAAGCCTGAGTAATCTGTTCCATAGTAAAAGTTTACCGGAAGAGGACAAGGTTGTGGTGGCCAGTAGTTACCTCCAAGAGACAGCATGTGATTGGTGGCACACCTTGGACGAGAAACCACAGACATTCGGAGAATATAGACGGGCTATGTTAAGGGCATTTTGGAATGAAGCTAGGCAAGACGGAATCCTGTATAAAATATCCCACGAGAGATATTCAAATGCGCGGGGAGAGACGTATGCAAAATTCTTTTACCGACAAGTGTCAAAACTTAAGGCATTGATAGCATTCCCTATGTCAGATGGTCAGATAATCAGAACACTACGCAATAATATGCTGCCAAACATACAACAGCTAATGTTAAGTAAAGATGGACGGTCAGTGGAGGAAATGGTGGAATTTCTAACACAGGTTGATTATGGCAATCTAGCTAGGGAACCTCCAGATCGATATAGGAGATGGGATGGGTACAACGACCCACATGGCAGAAAGGGAGAACCACCTGATCGAGCGTAAATAAAAAAATATATATATAAATAAATGGGTATAACGGGACCGAAAACTTAACAAGTAACACGGACACACGAGAATAAGAAAGGACGAACTTCCATCAAAATAAATCGAGGGGATTGTATAATAAGAATAAAGTTAAACGTTGAAACTAAAACCTTCAGATTGATATTTTAGTTTCAAAAGGGGGGACGGAGAAATGTACCGAGATACATCAGGAAGGAGTGTGTTTTCTTCGGAGTTACACATAATTTTGGAGAAATATAAATTGATAAAAGATTTGTTTAAATATTTAATAAAAATAAAAGGTCTTGTAGGGTAAAATAAAAAAAAAAAAAAATTTTTTTTTTTTATCATACAAGGGTTTATCGTTAAAAGCATAAATTAGACAGTTTTATAAGATATAATTTTAGAATCACATTTAAATAAAACTTAAAGAATTAAAAACTTGATTTAATTAAAACTTGATTTAATTGAAATTTGATTTAAGATTGCTTTTAGAAAAAAAAAAAGCAAGGTGGAGTTCGTTTTGTCTTATAATAAAAAAAAAAAAAAGGGAATATAATCAAAGGAATGTAATAAACAATGGGAGCTAATGACAAACATAAGAAATTTCCATTAAACGGCTAATTAGTGAAATAACTCTAACAAAGAAATTGAAATTTGCAATCATCTAAAGAATGACCAATGAAACTGTGTAGAGAGTCGAAAGAAAAGAAATAATTGTCCAATAGCAGAAATTCAGAATGTAGATTGAATCCGCAAGATAAGGACCGTAAAATATAAAAGGGGCGAACTTTCTATTGTTATAGTTATTAGATTGAATTTGATATTATGATTAAAATTTGATTTTGATTCGGTTCGGTTGATTATTCTTAAATTCATATTCATATTATTAATATACGTCCAAAGTTAAATAAAACATAATGCTGCATTGTTAAACCCATCGTGTGGACAGCCGGCCGAATCCTTCCATGCAATACCAACAGCAGACAGTTCGAAGGTCGATCATGTTCGCGTAAAACAAGAAGGAAGCGGAGTGTCCATGGTGAAGCCCACAGGATCCCAATGACATCGGGAAAAGGATCGCAAAGAGTTAGCGCTAACTGACCGAAGGAAATACTATCAGAAGCTACGCTCGGAACTAGGCATAAAAGAGAATGCTAGGTAATATTTATTTTATTCTTAATTCACTAATTAAAAGCCGTAGTAATGTATGGAATAATAAACTTTGAACTTTATGTTACGAACAATAATTACTAATTGTCTTTAGCTCCATTATCAAGGGATTTTTATTGTGATTTCAAATATATTTGTGTGCGTATAATTATTTTCTAAATGTATGTATAATATGATATTTTTTGTTATATTAAATATTATCTAAATTTGAGCAAAAGTGTAATTAATTATATTATAAGACCAAACGAAGTGAAACAGCGTAAACGGAGATTTAATGGGTTAGTGATTACTTATAAAAAAAAAAGGAAATAAATATCATAGATCAAATAAATAATAAATGTTATAATAATGAATTATAGTTTAGAAATGGGATATGAGTATCCTCTGAGAGTATGAGAGCGAAATAAAATTTTAAATTAGAATTTGGGAAAAGAAGCGAGAAAACTAGCGCAGAGAAAGATTCGTAAATTGATTTTTTAAGTAGGTGGATTTTGTATTTTATTGATTGTTTTAGCTGAGCTAGCGGGAGTGGGTACTAGATCGTATTGGTCAGGCAGACTTGTTGACAAAGGTCGGCTGGCGCCCATTGGATTTTTTTCTTTAAATAAATAAAGAGTTTGGTTGGCTAATGTGTAATCTAGTAAACGAGTATTAATATTATTGGCAAATGTTTGCCAATGATATTGACCACTCTACCCGAGGTACCGACAGCCCCCTATGATAGGATTTTGTGTAAGAGGGAGGTACAAAGTTCTGTATCGAGTCGTTATTATAAATATCGAATATTTTATTGATGTTATATAAATGATATTTATAAAAGTTATAAGACGACATTAAAGGGGGTAGGTATAATATATATATATATATATATGTTAACATAGGAATGCATACTAAATTTAACAGCAACTAAAAATGAAATTGCTAAATTGAACATTAAGGATTGTCATATTACTGGAGCATGAAATTCTCTTGCAGAGTATGTTCTGGTATAAGTAAATCTATTCTTAGATTCCATAGAAAGAATAATCATTGCTCATTTTTTATAATGACCTTGTTATTAGTACCATATTTTCTGGCATATAGGATGTACTTTTTTCTCTTAAAATATGCGTAAAATATGGGGTGGATATTATGTGCTGGTAGCCAAAATTATGAGTTGAAATTTCAGGCAGTCTAAAATTTCTGGTTTACATTAATATACATATATTGCATTTTGTCCTTTTGTGAAAGTTTTGAAGGGCTTTCCATAATGTTTTTTCATGTTCTATAAAAAATAAGTTGTATGATATATTTTATTACTGAAAGATGAAGCGTTTCAGTAAAATAAAATTCAGATTCACTGATATCTCAATGTTATGATTCACCCAATGTGTGTATGTGTGATCACACTTTAATAATACACTATAATGTTTAAACATTAATCTTGATAGAATTTCCAGAACATTATTTGTGTTCTGTGGTGATTTATGTTGACATTTCTGAAAAAAATATGGCTCAAAAATAATGTAGATCCTGCTATGATATTGCATTCAAGCTATGAGTGAGTGTCTGTGCTAAAGAACATAGAAACAGGACAGCAGAGAAAAAATGGTAGATCTCCACCAATTGAAAAGATGATAAGAACTTTAGAGAAAATGTGGAAAGGCGATCTATAAAAAGCTGTGCATTGAAAATACTAACTGTGAAATAGAATTGTAAAATGGCCAGAACTAGAAAAGTTAAAAACTTGGATATTAGTCAATAGAAGCACAAGATTTTCAGTTTCTTGTTAGTAAAAAATTGAAACATTAAAATGTTGCAAATAATATTGTAAATTTTATTTTAAAAGTAGCTATTAATTCTTTGTGATGTCTAAACAATATTTTCTATTTTATAATTAATATTCAGGTTAATTAAAAATATTTTAATGTTTAAATAAAGATCTTTTGTATTATAAATTATTAAATAAATTTTACATAATATAACTCTGCTAAATTTTTTTCTATTTCTTCACCTGTTTATTTTAACATATCAATTATAATTCATCATTACCTGGAGCCTATCCTTTCTTCATACATCTAATTGCATGTCTCACTTCTTCATTTAAAATTCTGAGCAATTCAGAAGATGTAATAGACATAGAATGTATTTGTTTTTTATTACTATATAATTCTTGATAAAAGTGTTCTACCCATTTCATGATGTCATCTCTTTTTTTAATAATAATTCCAACTTTTTTCTTATTGCATGTATAAACTTCCTATCAATATCAAAATGTTGTTTTACACACTTGAGACTTTTATTCTCTTCTACAGCTTTCCTTGCTAGTTCACAGTTATACTTTCTTATATCATATTCAACTCTTTTCCGCACCATTTTACAAAATTCGAGATATTCAATCCTTTTTAATACATTATTTTTGTATATTTTCATATTCTTTCTTTTCTTTATAAATTTTCTAGTCTCAGTAGAAATTTTATTGGTCAATTGCTGATTTTTTTACCAGCTATCTTTGTTGCAGTTTTTAAAAGTATATCAGTTATTTTCATATTAATTTCATTCAAATCTGAATCATGGTCAATATCTACTAATTACTAATACTTGAAACTAATTTGTATGTTCTAATTCAAATTCATTAGAATGTTTCTGAAGATTAGGAATATCAACTGTAAATATTGTTTTTCTTAATAATTTTTGTCTCTCTAGTTTTGTATTAACATGTATCTTACATCTTACTAATCGATGATCATTTCCTGTGTTAAATTTATTAAGAACATTACAATCTTGAAATATGTATTTTCTGCTAGTCAAAATATAATCCCATTCTGATGTACCTTCATTTGGATGCTTTCATGTCCATTTTCTTTTAACATTTTTCTCAAAAAAAGAATTCACAATATAAAGTTTTTCTTTTTCTGCAAATTCCACAAGTCTATGTCTTCTCTCATTTCTATTACTATAACCAAAATTACCTACAGCACTTCCATCTTTCATTTGTTTATCAATTCTAGCTTTAAAATCTCCTATAACAATTTTAAAATGTTGTTTACTCTGATCAAAAGCCTTTTGTACATCCATATAAAAATATTATACTATTTCGTCACTATGAGAACTTGTTAGGGCATAAACATGAATTATCTGCATTTGGTATCTTCTATTAAGTTGTATAACTAATCTTGCCACTCTATCTGATATACCATCAATCTCCACAATGTTGTTCTTCCAGTTTTTATTTATAATAAATTTTACTTCACTTGTATTTCCAATAGATGTACCTTTATAATAGAGTACATGTCCACTTTTTAAATCAATTGTCTCTTTACCTTTTCTTCTAACTTCACAAAGACCAATAATGTCCCATTTAATATAAGACAATTCTTCTTCTAATTCTTGCAATCTTCCTTCACTTGAAAGTGATCTGCAATTGTAAGTACCTAAATAAAAAGTCATCATCAAATGGCAGCCTGGGTCTGCAATCAGGGGATTCTTAGCACTCTCTCATGACTTTACAGCCTCCTGGAAATAAGGGCCATGATTTATTTTTGTCCATCATAATTGTATATATTGGAAAAATATTTCTCATTTACAACTTTTATTATGCTTTATCAGGCAACTGAGAAGAAAGACCATGGTGTTTTTTGATCTTAAACTCAGAGGTAAAAATCCAATAAACTCACCGTGCTGCTTAATGCATGTAGGTGAGCATCCCATTCATGTTTATATACTATATGAATAGATGTGCCAATGTATAGAAAAATATGTGCCAATGTATAGAAATATGGATCTCTATTTACTGATAGCAGTACATTATATTAATTTAATGTTATATTTATTTGTTCAAAAAATGCAAGGTAAAAATATAATAATTATTCTTTTTTTTTTCTGATTTGTTTGTACTATTTGCATTTCATAACTTTTTTTATCATGCTATTTGGTAATTATAATTGTAGTGTAGTAAAGTTGTCCTATTTGTCAATTAAAATGTTTTCTCTTTACTTTTATTTTTATATCAGATTGTCTAATATAGCAGCAAATACATGAGTAAAATATGTATATTAATGTATACAAACAATTAGTATTATACATATTTAAATATAATACTCTCATTTTTTTGTATTATTACTTAAATATTATATGCATTTTACTCATTTATTTATTATGTTAGGATCAGGCATAGTATCACTATATTTTGTTGCAAGATTTTTTACTGGACAACTTAATTTGCAAATCCTTAATAATGGACAAGCATATTAATAAATAAGTTTTCCATCATGTTATTTCCAAATTATTAAAAATTATTTCAGATTCAATTGAAATTAAACAATTAAATAAAAATTTCAATTGAGTTAAAATAATTTTTAAGTTTGTACTTAAATCTATATAAAAACATTTAAAAATAGATAATCTTTAAGTACAAATATCTAAACATCAGGCATGAAGCAGCTATGTATTGAATGGAAAGAGTGCTTCTGTAGAAAAATTCACTAAAACTTTCAAAAGCTTTAATTAAAATTCAATTTAAAAAATTCACTTTCAATGTTTTTATCAACAGTTGAATTATTTTTATATGTGGCAAAGAATGAGTTTCACCAAATCATTATTGGTTGATTATAAGAAGTTCAAACAATGCTAAAATCTAATTTATAGTTAAAACTTAAGAATATTAAAAGCATTTGGAAGATAAAAATATATTGATACTGTATTATTTATATTTAAACTAATCACCATCTGATTAACATAAAAAAAGAAGAATGTCTAATTCAAACTCATTATTTTTAGTATGGAATTTTTGTCAACTTTCAATTTTTTTACTGACACTTGAATTGTTTCTTATACAGCAACGAATGAGTTTGATCAACACATTATTGGTTGATTATCAGAAGTTCAAACAATGTTAAGATCTAATTTACTATTATAACTTTAAAATGCTAAAAGCATTTGGAAGATAAAACTATCTTGATAATTTATTCTCTAATTTACAGATAAGAGAGTTTCAGATATTTATAGATGTGTAGAATATGTATGCATGAAATTGTTGTGGCAAGTAAAATGAAAATATTATAAAATAAAGATTATATAGTATGCTTTCATTCCTAAAAAGTCTCACTTCATCATTGCTAAACACACACACATATTTATATATTCATCTACAAGTTATAATTCAAAAGTTAGTATTATATAGTATGTACATTCTTAATAATTACTAAAAAAAGAGAATTTTCTCAAATCACAACAAAAATATTTTTAGAGGCATTTTTAAAATGAAAGTTTTGTTAATGATTTTTTAATCTTCTGTTTATTGCATGAGTGAATTAACAGACTTTTTTTTAAAAAAAAAAAAAACAACTAATTTCACAACAGTAATATACAATAGCTATTCTTTAAATTTTTTAAAAAGTGCTGAAAGCAATTTATTTTGTTTGTTTCAATATAATTTATCAGTGACCTTTTCTTCATTCTCTCTCAACTTTATCAGTTAGAAATTTAAATATAAAGCAATATAAATGTTGTGATATTTTTCATTTTGTAAATTAAAACAAATAACTTAATCAATTGAATTATATATATTAATATGAAATATATACTTACACATTTTACATACATAAGAGTTCTTTTAAATTAACTTTATTAGGTTTACTATATGCACTGGAGTATTGAAACTGATAATAACAAAATATAAAATATCTGATACTATATTTTCCGTAAAAATAAGACCGAGTCTTATATTAAATTTTGCTCCAAAAGATACCTTAGGGCTTATTTTTAGGGGGTGTATTATTTTTTTATAAATCTACATTTATTCACATACAGAATTATACATTTATTCAAAATCTCAAATCAACCTTCCAAACATGTTTTTTCAGCAATGTCCCTGTATAAATATTTGAATTTTTAACTAATAATTTGCACTGGAATATTTACATTTGTTTAAGTACAAAACTTGTCTTAGTCAAAAGATTAATCCATTTAAATCTACCATTAAATCAAGAGTTAACTGAAAATTTACAAGGTAGGGGTGTTAACAAAAATAATTAGTTAAAAATGATTATAAAAAAAGCAAAACTCTCCATACAGTATTGCCACCCTGGGCCAACCAGAGTAATCAATGAATGCCAGAAGGCTTGTGCATAAGGGTGGCAATACTGTATGGAGAGTTTTGCTTTGTTTACAAACAATTATGTGCTAGTATACGATAGTGATCATGTGATGCTTAAAAATGATTATCTAGTATAAAAGCAAAAATATAAGCACAAAAATCCAGAAAACACTTCTGTTATTTCACATTGTATTAAGTATAACTATTACAACACATGGGATATTGAATTACAAAGATTCATATAAGATGGATCCACACCCATCCATTATCAAAAGTGCACATTGTAAATACTTTCCAAATTACTTGTAATAGCTTTACTTAGTTATTATTATTAAAACTTTTCTTTAGAAAAAAGATTGATTTAACTTAAATTAATTTTAATTACTAAAATCATTTCTGTTATTTAAACTATTTTAGGAGAAACAAAACATTTAAAAACAAAGCTGATTTTTCTTTTATCATGAATGTGATTAAACTCTAAGACTAAGATCAAGCATTCTAAATATAAATAAAATAAGTAACTAAAATTACATAAACAAAGTGACAAATTGTCTGATATATTGGCTTGTGATAGATCAAATTCTAAAAGTTTGTTAAATCATTCATAAAACCAATAAATTAGTTACCTTAAATCCGAGATTTGACTGAAATTATTTTCTCTATGCCCATAAAATTATATTTTTTGAAAATGTTCAATGAGAAAAGACATAATTTATTTATGATTTATTATCATTTATTTAAAACATTAATGTCAATAATATTAATTAATTATACATTCATTACTTTATATTTCCAATACATACATCATGTGTTTCAACAAATGAAAAAAAATCCATTTATCTGGCTGATGATTATAACTAGGGTTTATATTTGGGGTGTGGTTTTTATTACAACAATTCTGAAAAATCATGTTAGGTCTTATTTTCTGATTAGGTCTTATTTTCAGGGAAACCATTATATAAATGATATTAATTTATAAAGTGCATAGATGACATTTGACATTTGGTTTAAATGTAAACTAAAAATATTAAAATTTTGTTTGTTTATGAATATTTATTTTTTAAATTTTTTTTTCAGATTGTCAATAGTGGATATTGAAATAGTAATAATTATGATCCCACTGTGTAAAAACATATTCAATAATTCTGAAGGCAATCTAACTATAATTATTATTGATTTTATTTTGATTGAACACATTTTTGTCTCACTCTACTGAATGTACTTTTGTTTAATATAATCTCTTTTAAAAATATGATGAAGTAGTCGTGATAGAGAAATTCCATAACAAAAAAAGCTATTGTATAGATTAATAAAAAAAATTTTTGCCTTAGAATTATTAATTAATAATGGTTTCCTGTCAAAATTAAAAGATTAAATTATATCTGTTTACATAAGATAATACCTTTATTTCTATTTTATATCAAATTAATTATACAAAAAAATATCTAATTCAACATATATTACTCTCTGTAAAAGTTACTTATTTCCAGGATGTTAATGAACATGCTACTCCTGTGCATTTTCATACTCATAAACATAGTTTTCTATGTTTTATTTCACTAAAATCCAAAACAAAAGTGCTATTGTATAGGTTAATAGAGATAATTTGCTTTATAACTTCAGGATTGCTCATTGGTAATTGGTTTTTTGATAACATCAAAAGTAACATTATTTCTATTTACATGAGTGCAATCTTTTTTTTCTCTTTCTATCAAATTAAAAATCTCAAAAAATATCTAATTCAACATATATACTGCAGTAATAGGTTATGTGATATGTATTAAAATAAATATATTTAAAAAAAGTTATTTAGTTTATTTAGAAATTAAAGATATATAAGTTTTTATGTTGAAAATAGTTTATTATAAAAGCATTGTTATAAGTGGTATATGTTTATATATCCATTATCAATGACTTTATTTTAAATATAATATCAATATATTTTTCACTGAAATAAAATCTAAGAATATTAATATGTTTCTTACTAAAATACAACACATAATATATACATATTTATGAGAAATATTTTGTGAGCAATTAATTCTGGAATAATACCTATAATTTTAAATTAGATTTGCCAGATTTAAATCAGTGATAATGAATTTAAAAATAATCATAAAAATAATGTGTGTGCAACTGTTTATTTTTACTTTCTTCAAAAATTTAAACTTTATTTTTAATAGATATTGTTTTGTTTAAAAAAATATTGTAACAATAAAATTATTTAACTGTGAAAGGAAGAAAGATAAAAGAAACATTATTTAAAATTAAAAAAATGTATTAATTATTTATTGGAAAAAATGATATAATTTATTTTAAAATATAATTTTATAAGTTATTTTAATATTAAATAATAATTATTTAGAAATATTATAGACCAACAGAAATGTGCTCAAGAGCATTTAAAGACATTTTGAACATCAGATAGTGATATAATGTGGCATTAGATGATTTCAATAGTTATTTATTTACTATTACTAGGATATACTAAAGTACTATGAAAGTTATATAAGCATCCAAAATTCTTGAAAATGGCATTCTGTTTTCATTCATTCTTTTGTTTTGGACATTTTGTTTTAAGAGAAAAAATGATAATGTAAGCAGCAAAATATTGTACAAGAGTGATGACCTCACAAACTATCTATTTTATTGTTTAACACCTGTACCTATTGTTAACAAGTATACAATTACTATTCTTCTTTGAAAAATACAACAAAGTTAAATGCCAACAGAATATAAGCTAATTATAAACAAAGTGCAAATCATTGTTAAAAATTTTTAAAAGAAACTTCTAATTGACTTGTTTATGAACACTTTCATTTTAAAGAGCATTTTTAAATAATGGCAAAGATTATTTTGAACACTAATACAGGCTGTCGTTGGCTTTCATACATTCTACTTCCATGCAATTTTCTAGTTCATACAAAGCACAATAGAAAAATGCACAGTGTGTTATGAAACTTTTTTATCAAGAAAGGAAAAAAGGAATACAATTCAACTATATCTTAATAAATTTATATGGAAAACACCAAATACTAATCAATAAAGTGTTATTTATGTATATGCCAATATACCTTATAAAAAAATAAATATTTTAGAAATATTTTTTTACATTGTTCTACTTTGTACATTTCATCTTTTATACACATTTCAGGAACTAATTAAGAACAAAAGTTGAGAACTGCCTATATTTACAATGCCTTAAATAATATTTCTTAATTATAACAATTAGAATAGACTACTAATGGATCTTCAAGCTTCATCAAATTTCTACATATTATTAACAATTTCACCAGATTTGTTAAAACTAAAAAATTATAAGGAAACAAAAAACTTTACTTGATTTGACATTATTGTTTATTCTATGGGGGGGGGGGTATATATGTAAAATGTAATATTTTGTTTTAACCAAATAAAATATTTTAGCTCTCTCTTCCAATATTTTTTCAAATAAAGTTATAAAATAATTAAAGATATATTTAGTAATATATTATTATTATAATACATATAAATGAATACAAGAAACTTTTTTTTAATCTTGCTTTTTATATGACTATTATAAAAATATAACTACACACCAATGCTTTGACTATTTTATAATATAATCTTTTTCAAAAAAAATTGAAAAATAGAAATATATAATAATAAATATAAATATCACATATTTCAAACAAATCCAAAAATTAAAAAATACTCTTTACCTCGAATCCTTTTTATTACAAACAATCACAAAACTATCTTTTTTTATATATTTATATAACCATCCAAAAATATCCTAAAACATTTAATTAACAAATCTTTTTTTTTCTATTAACATTCTATTCAACTCAGGCTTAATTTCACTGATTAGTAGTGAAATTAAGCCTGAATTGAATAAAATGTTAATAGAAAAGAAAAAAAAATAATAGATTAAATATTTTTAGGGTATTTTTTGATGAGTATTATAATAGATTTGTTAATTACATGTTTTTAGGGTATTTTGGAATAAGTATACCCATTCAAAAATACCCTAAAAATATTTAATTAACAAATCTATTATTTTCTTTTTTTTTTTCTATTAACATTCTATTCAATTGAGGCTTAATTTTACAGAATTAAGCCTGAATTGAATAGAATGTTAATAAAAAAGAAAAAAAGAAAATAATCAATTTGTTAAAAAATATTTTTAGGCTATTTTTGGATGAGTATATAAATGTAAATTTTTTTTTTATAAAGTTTTGAGATTGTTAGTAGTAGAAAGGGTTTGAGGTAAAGAGTATTTTTTAGTATATTTTAATTTTTGGATTTGTTTGGAGTATGTGATATTTATAGTTATTATTATATATTTGTATTTTTATTTTTCAGTTTTCCTTGAAAAAGCCTATATTATAAAATAATTGAAACATTGGTGTGTAGTTATATTTTTATAATAGTCATATAAACAGCAAATTTTAAAAAGAAGTTTGGTGTATTCATTTATATGTATTGAAAGTTATGAACTGTTTTTGAAAACTGTGTAGATGATTTTTAAATTTGTGTATTATTATAACATGATTAAGCATATATTTTCTCATACAATTCCATTATGTATAATTTAATACAATGTATGTATGAATGATTACTCAGGAAATCTGTTTGTCTTTAGATTCTAAACATAATTAGCTATTAATTTATTTGTTAATTTTGAAATACTATTTATTTCATGGAATAGTTTTTTATAGATTTAAAAAGATTTATTTATTTATTATAAATGTTTTAAAATATAGAATATATGGTCTTTAAATATGTGGCTATTATTAAGAAGTATTGCATTGTTAGGGCAAAGATCCACATATTCATTTGGTCATTCATACATATTTTGAATCTGAGATATATTCTATTTAGATGTGGAGATATAATAAAGTGGAGTATTTTAATTAGCCACGATGACCAAATGAAACATGCACCCACACTAGGAAGCTATTCATAATATTTATATAAAATATTTTATATACTTAAAGAATATTTACACAACATATAAGATTTATTTAATATTTACTTTAAAATATTATTTCGGATAAATTTGGATTCAGTCATTATAGGTATAATGAATGTTTAAATTAAATGTAGTTTGGATACAATAAAATGCACCCTTTACCTTCATGCTGCATCACTATCTACATTTTCTAAATATACACATATTCCATACCACATTCAGTTCAAATAATTTCCACACTCTGTATGCTCTCATGCATTTTTACAGTGATAGATAGATAGATAGATAGATAGATAGATAGATAGATAGATAGATAGATAGATAGATAGATAGATAGATAGATAGATAGATAGATAGATAGATAGATAGATAGATAGATAGATAGATAGATAGATAGATAGATAGATAGATAGATAGATAGATAGATAGGTAGGTAGGTAGGTAGATAGGTAGGTAGATAGGTAGGTAGGTAGGTAGGTAGGTAGGTAGGTAGGTAGGTAGGTAGGTAGGTAGGTAGGTAGGGTAGGTAGGTAGGTAGGTAGGTAGGTAGATAGATAGATAGGTAGGTAGATAGATAGATAGATAGATAGATAGATAGATAGATAGATAGATAGATAGATAGATAGATAGATAGATAGATAGATAGATAGATAGATAGATAGATAGATAGATAGATAGATAGATAGATAGATAGATAGATAGATAGATAGATAGATAGATAGATAGATAGATAGATAGATAGATAGATAGATAGATAGATTCTTTGGTGTATACTCTAACAATTTATTTTATTAATATCAATAAAACTCTTTATAATATTAAATATACTTATCTTCATATAGATACAAAATTTTTATGTAGTGGTAATTAAAGCAACAAATCAAAATTATAATTTACCAATTAATTTATTATTGTTTTACTCTCTCTATTAAAATGCAAAGTGGATTTGTTTTTATTTTATTTTTGTTTGTTTTTTTTTGTTTTTAGTAATTCAATGTTATTGTTTTTAAACTTTAAAAAATGTAAAAAATTGTTTTTTTAAATGTTAATGTTTTTTTTTTCTTAGTAGTTAAATTAAAACATTAGTTATGAAATAAATAAAATCATTAAATCATGATTAAAAGGTTAAACATACAGGTCACTGCAAATAGGCTTATTATTTTATAGGTATTTATCAAATTTGTTCACTCATTAATTTTATTTTTAAGTGCCTATAATACTAATTTATTTACTAATAAGAATTACTACATATTGCATATGCATGTTAAAAGCATATGCACTATATACATTGTGAAGATGGAGTAGCCAATATTTAAGAAAAAAGAAAAGAAAGTACTTTGTAATGAAGTACAATTCATAATCTTTAATTTTTTTTTCTGATACCTGGCATTGTTTTAATTTACCAAAGAGTTATAATGAAACTGACTATCTAGATTAAAAAATAAAAACAATAAATTTTGCCACATATAACATATGATGTGTAAATCCCATGCATCTGACTTCCAAAACATTTATTTCCCTGTTATTCAAACTAGAGAATTGGAGAGAAATGACATTCTTGTAAATCTATTAAAATTATCTTTATGCATTTTATTTATTTATTTTGATTATGTAGAATTTATATACAAATGACCATTACAAAAGTTGAATCAAGTTTCCTTTTTTTTTCTCATTATTCTTTTCACTTTGACAAATGATATCACAGATTAAACTATAACCACAGTGGGCAATATTATCAACCATCAATAAATTAGATCCATTCTATCTAATTGCTAAATAAGTCATATTTTTTTAGTTATTTGTTGCAACAAGTCTCAAATAAATGGAATATCCTGAAAAAATGTCATGATATATTTCTTTAAGTATCTGTTCAATAATTTTAGTACCACTATGAAATTTTTTTATAAACAATGGCTGCGAAAAGAAAAAGTAAGATGAAAATATTCATTGGAAATTTATGACAGTAAGCATAATTCTTATTTATTGAATATATTTTTTTAATATTGTTATTATTTACAGTTATTGGAAATTTTAATTGAATACTAACTCTACAATTTTGTTTTCTTAGTATTCAATTTGAATATGCAATCCTTATGCTCTGTAAGTTAATAATTTTGTTACTTACTTTTATTTTCAGCTGTATTATTCATTAAAATTTACTTATAATAGACTTTAAAATCAAATAACCCTATTATGAAATGTTTAGGTATTCATTGTTATTTGTTTCATTTTATATCATACTATAGTCCGACAATTGAGATTTGATATGTTTAAATTTTGTGCCAAATTATCCTGTCCATTTTGTTCATTGCTCTCATTTATCCAAGCATTTTTGACTCAGTAGTCTGTCATTTTGCATTTCTCTGTCTTCTATATTAAAAGATAGTAGAATTTTATAATTAAAATAAATAAGCAATGAAAGATTATTCTAATATAAATTATGGTATTTGTCATATATTATGTTTAATAATTTACCAAACTTTGCTTTCAATCTGAACATTTAAACTTTTGAATTTTCGATATCAACTTTGGTAACTGACTATGTTTAGGCAGCTTCACTTCACTTTAGAATTTATATGTCTATAAATAATTCAACTCATTCTATTTAATTCAAATATTAATAATTGGTAATAGTAAATTGTGAGAGTTAAATAACTTCATTCATCTTGTTTATTTTCATACTATTTTGTTTCAGTATTAAAGTTATCTCTGCTTAGTAATAAATCAATCATGTTTGTATCTTTCCTTCATCATAACTTAATAATTATTTATTAGAAAGTATATATCACAAATGTGTTCTACTGTGCTATATATATCTTTGGTGAATTTTTATATATTTAGGCAAATTTAAATAATTCACAAAGGAATAAAGCTAGATTTCCATTTCTATTAACCATACTTATTTGCTATAAATGTTTTTCATTTATATTTGCATATTAAGCTCATTTATCTTATTTCAAATTTTGTTTGAAAAGAAATTATCTGCTTCATTACCAAAATTTGAAATTTTTCTTGTTTATTAGTTATCCTCCACTACTTATAATAAATAAAATATTATTAAACTAAATTAATTGAACAGCTTCAAGTAATTAATGAGTTGTTGATATAAATATTAAATTGCTCATCCTGTATAAATTCCCTATTTATTTATAAAATGTATCAGTACCTATAGACTTTCTTATATAGCATATTATTAATTGGAAATACAAAGTATTGTAAAATC